>BPLT01000002.1:1877500-2302500 GCA_019656295.1 Rhododendron mucronatum var. ripense
TAATTGTTGCTGAATTTTTGTATACTTATATTCAACCATCATACCACCACTACAACCACTTTCACTCACACCGCCACTACTCCACCACCACCACTACCACCACCTCCACCACCATCACTACCACCACCACCTCCACTACCACCACTCCTCCTCCACCACCCCACCACCACCTCCACCACTCCACCACCACCACCACCTCCACCACAACATCACCTCTACTAGCTTCACCACCACCACCACATCACCACCACCACCACCACTTCCTCTACTACCACCACCACCATCACCACCACCACTCCACCACCACCAGCTCCACTACCACCACATCACCACCACCAGCTCCACCACCACTCCACCACCACCACCACTTCCTCTACTACCACCACCATTTTCTCCATTACCACCACCACCACCACCACCACCGCTCCTACCACCGCCTCCACCACTCCACCACCATCATCACAATCATCACCACCACCGCCACTCCACCACCACTACCATCACTACACCACCACCACCACTCCACCACCACCACTACCAGCACTACACCACCACTCCTACCACCTCCACCACTCCACCACCATTACAAAAAGTATATTGTGACCGTTAGTAAATTTAGAGAGAATTGGAACAAAATTAATTCATCATTTTTTTAATTCAGTACTTAATATATTTATCAAACAGTTTTTCAGCTCAAAAATTTCAGCATTCAGTTTTTAGTACTTAATTTTTCAGCTTTCAGTTTTATCAAACAGCCCCTTAATCGTTTAGAGATATGGGTTTGTTCAACCAAGCCTTGCTAGGCTAGCCAAAGCTGCGTGCAGGATTCTGTCTAATCCCAAGTCGATCAGTATATACAGCAGTGTTATTGCTTTCTTAAATATTGTTATAGAAGCCAGTTTATATATGCATATTAAAAAGTAAAAACCCAACTCGAATCATTCGTGGGGCTGGAGAAGTATTTGATTTGCTCATAAATGTCTCGAAATGGAAAAAGACAATTTTCAAGATCAGTGGATTTCTTTGGTCCTAAGCGCATATATACCAGTTACTTTCCTGTTCGAGATGGTTTAGGCTCCGTTCTAGAACACCTTCTTAAAAAATAAGTATTTATTTCAAATTTTCAAACTCAAAAATAATGTAAATGAAAAATAATTTTTCAGAATTTTTTTTGCACCGTATTAAAGATCTCAACGAGATCTATCAAACAAGATCCATATTGATAGGAAAATTATTTGCATAAGCACATAATTTTTGAGCTTTAAATTGCATTATTAAAAAATAAGTACTTATTTTCCTTTTCGGAACGGGACCTAAATAACCTTCGAGTGTACTGGAATCGTATAGACTGGGAAACCAAGACTTGGAGATCCCCACTCTCATCACTTCTGTTTCCTCTAGATGTCATATATATTTAGCCATCCATATTTCTCTTGATCCTCAACCCGATAAAATTAACCTGGTAGTTAATGACCAAGTGGTTTACATTGGCTCCCAACAATGATCTTATTCAAGAAAATCAATCATAATCATGTGCACGGTCACTTTGGCTCCACATAAACAAAGTGCACTGACAAGGTAGAGCATTGGTTAGCAACAAATTGTCTCAATAGAAAATTTGTGTTTTCTTCATGTTGTATTCCGCCTGATTTGCATACTTTACTGAACTTTGATGTACCCAACGGATCCCAGTTTATGTGATCATGATCTTTTAAAAAAAAAACAAGACGCACTTCGATAATTTCACTCATCATCCAATGTGGAGAGCAGTATACATTACTCGCCCTTGACAGGAGGGGAACTTGCCCGATATCAGCTTCTTGAGTTGGGACCGTAAACTTGAACGTTGTGAAGTTACCTATTTGGAGATTCATTTTATAAAATACAATCCCGAGTTACTCCTATACAAAATAAAATTTGCTAGCTACTGCCTATGTTAAGGAGTTGCCTTCTCAGCAGTTGGGGTAACCAACTTGCAGTTTGTCCATTTGGGAGCTCGTGCCGGGTCTCTTTTGATAATTTAAACTGTTAGTTTTGTAGAACTGCAAATAATGCTAAAAATCATGTTCATCATATTCGATAAACATATTTTTTGGAAAATATTTCTACTGAGAAAATAGATTCTAGGACACTGAATGGCATCCATTTGGATCCGTTTTTTCAAGAAAAATGTGTTCTGAAAAGATATTGTTTGATACTGATGAGCATGATTTTTTTATAAATTGATTGATATTTTTAACAAATTTTAGAAAATAAACGATTTAGATTATAAAAATGAACCATGTATCATCAAGATGAACCTTGTAGTTGGATTACCGTAGAGAAGTGAACTTTATTTTAAGATGAAATTAAATTTACATTTGGGAAGTAATTTTTGCAAAATTCACACTATTTTTTTTATATACACATAAATTTACTACTATATTTTTCTTTCCTAAATACAAGGAGAGTGGAAATTATTTATCTTATACTCTCTCCGTCCCTTTTTAAGTGTTCTGCTTCGTAATTCCAACTTATTAAAAAGATATTATCATTATATCTTTCACATCAACTTTTTCCTCTACTTTCCCTACTTACCCATCATCATTACACTTTTACTCACTTACTTTTTAAAATGGAATCTACTTTTAGGGACAAAATAGATAATTCACCAACTTTTACCCACTAACTTTACAAAATGGACACTTATTAAGGGACAACCCAAATGGAATACTGGACTATAAATAAAGGACGAAGGGAGTACTAAATTTTATCATCACTAATTATAGGGGTGTTCAAGAAAACCGTCTGAACCGTAAAACCGGTCCGAGCCGGACTGAACCATCCTATTTGGTCCGATTCTGCAGTTCTACGGTCAAGTTATGGTTCCAAAAAAATAAAAACCGTTAATTTTGGTTCGGTTAGTTGTTCTCAATTAATGAACAGTGGTTAAAACTGAACCAGACCGTTTAAAACTAAGATAAGTATAGAAATAAATATGTGTGTATAATTAAATATGTATTTGAATTTGGTAGGTTAATCTTTTCCTTGATAAACTTAATTTATTTAGTGATGAAATCTCATTTGTTAGGAAAACTTTTATTTTCTTCTTTTCTTTCCTATTCCATCAAATTATCTTCCTATCTTTTTAATTTTATGAGTTTATATTTTGTGAATAAGTGTTTGAATGCTTATTGGATAGAACCGGAACCGAACCAAAACGGACCTGTTTTGCGGTTTGGTTCTAGTTAGGTTCCATGCATATATTGGTTAGATTCTGGTTCTCAATTTACTAGAACCGTTTGAAATGGTCCAGTAATTGATTTTCTAGAGAACCGGACCAATCCGAACCGTGTACACCCGTAACTAATTACTCCAAAATATAGTAACTTGGACACGACAAGGGTTGTTTCGTAAAAAAAGTCAAACCCAGGCCCGTTTCCCAAACAGCAATCTCATCACTTCCAGCTGAAAAGTTCTAACCACAAACACTGAAAACCAGACCACAGAGCCCATCTCCCATGGCGTCGTCTCCCTCTCTCCTCCGCTCTACAACCCCGTCGTTCCCCGGTCAATTCACTGCAGTTCCGACTCTACATTCCGTTCGGTTACCGTACGGAAACCCAAGAAACAGATGGGGCGGTCTCTCCGTCAAGGCAGCGTCGGTAGTTTTGGTCTTCAAAATGGACGCAACGAAGGTCCATCGGCTTAAGACGAATTACCTCGAAAAGATCATCCCCTTGCTTAAAGAAGAATTCTCCTACACCAACATTCACCAGGTATACTCGTAACCGTACATGTATCCGTATTTCGAAACTGTGTATAGCCGTATATAGGTGTGTTCATGCATATGCTTCTTGGGGTCCAGTGCTCAAATGTTCAAACATTTATATATTTCTAAAACTATTGGGCTCCGTTCAGTCGTGCAAATGTTGTATGGGAAATTGGTTCCCTAGAAAAGTGAAGTGAGGTGAAGTAAAGTAAAATGAAATTTATTTTCTCGTGTTTGTACTCTTGACAAAAAATTTTGCAGGAAAACAATAATTCATTCCTTTTACCAAGGCTTATTTTGCGGGAAAGTGTTTCCCAGTAGGAAAGTTCAAGCTGTGGGTCTTACACCTTTCCTAATTCCTAGTAACTGAACATACTAAGGTTCTGATCAATTGTCGGGAATGTTGTGTGGAAAATTGGTTCCTAAGATAAGTGAAGTGAGACGAAGCAAAGGAAAATGAAATTTATTTTCTTGTGTTTGTTCTGTTGACAATAAATCTTGCAGGACCTATTTTGCAGGAAAATGTTGACCTGTGGGAAAGTTGAAGCTTTGAGTCCTACAACTTTCAGGGTAACTAATCACACAGAAAATTACTGGAAAGTTAATTTTCCCGTCCTTTTCCATCCTTTCTGTGCAACTGAACGGGGGTCAAAAAGTTACAAGAAAGTTGATTTTTCTATCATTTTCCATCATTTCTGTGCAACTAAATGGGGACTTGATGAACTTTTATACTCTTCCCGTGCCAGTGGCGGCCGCAGGATTCTTTTTTGCGGGGACTAAATCACATGTATTATGACAACAGAATATCATCCTTATATAATAATAACACAATTTTGTGGGGATTTTTCTTCATAATTTTTACCAACAAAGCCTAAAACGTTGTAGAAATAATGGGTTAGTTGAGAGGTGTGCAGGACCTAGGACCCCACTTGCACCCCTTGGTCCGCCCTGCCCATGCCAAAAAGATTATCCGGAAATATTCAAACTTTTTTTGAGAAATTAAAAGAACCCATTGATATTAGGTAATAGTTAGCGGCAAAATGTTTGAAACTTTGAATATTTTTTGAGAAGAATGCATTAGTTTTCAATTATGGTTTTGCGGGGCCGACAATCTTTCTGGGATGGAGGAGGTTGTACATTTGATGCGGATATGTCAAGATGATACAATGTGTTCGAGTCTTTAGCTTTCCATGTGTTTGGTTGCTGAGCCTGAGAGAATGTAGGAAAAGAAATTGGGGTTGGATTGTGAAACTATGTGGTGTTTGGACCTGGGTGCGCAGAAGCTTAGATTGAGCTTGAATGCAACTAGTTAGTGCATATCATATGCCTTGATTTCTATCCCTATTGGGCGATGTACGTCGCAATGGTTAACTGGTATGGTGGATTTCATTCGGTTTTCTCAGCTGTTAAACAAGGTTAGATTTGGCTGTTTAGAATTACACATCGGGATACGTTCTATGTGTTCGACACCATCTGATGTGGCAACTTATCTGGCCCATTTGGTGTTCTTCTTAGTGCTACATAAGGTGTATATGTGAATGCGGTAACTGAATGTGGTCACCTTAGCATTACTCCTAATAAAGGATATTTCTCTGCCTTGTGTGCTATCTTTGCTGTTGTATCATGTATATACATGATTTGCATGTATACTTGTTTCCCTTGCATACTTTCTAGGAGACTGGGAGTTATTGTTTGTGGAAACATACAACTCTGATTTTCTGGCCTTTCCTGTGGTTTATTATCTGTTCCAACATACAAACACTGTATTTCTTCCCCTCTTGTTTCTTTGGTTCTTTCATTTATTTATTCACAGTATAATTATCCACTTATATTTTTTTTCCCATTTTTGTGGTTAGGTTCCAAAACTTGAGAAGATTGTGGTAAACTGTGGTATGGGACAAGCTGCACAGAATGAAAAAGGTCTGGATGCAGCAGTAAAAGAGTTGGCAAGCATCACTGGGCAGAGGCCAGTGATAACACGGGCAAAGATGGCCATTGCTACCTTCAAACTCAGAGAAGGTCAGCCTACTGGGATTGCCTGCACTCTAAGAGGAAAGGTGAGAATCAATTCCTTACAACACTAATAACAAGACCCATGTTATCCGCAAATGCCGTGAAACTGAAACTATCGCAGAACATGAATTATGCCGGGGTAAAAGATTACAAGACTTAGAACTCAGGACCTTATGTAACCAACCAAAGCTCTGATAGTTTTGATTCCATGCTAAATCACAGAATGACCCAAAAACTAAAGATTCTTGAGAAAGATGTACACTTTTTAGTTCTATCTTACCACATTTTCTTATATTCGCTAGACTCTTTTCCACTTTGGTTTATGTACTTCTAATCTATTTAAATACTTGTGTTGAACTCTCGGAACATGGTAAAGGAAAGAGATACTTACATGTGTAGCTGACATTCATCAGACAAGCGATACTTAGAACTTATAAATTCCATAACAGCCAACTTGCCTTTTCGTTTTGTACGTACTCAATTTTTTTTCGCGTTTGTTAGTTTTGCGCCAAACAACTTTTTTGGGCTTTTACTTGAATTTTTCCCCCAAAAAATGGGTTTTGGTTATAATTTTTTTACTTTTCCGATTCCTTTCGTCGTTTTTCTTGGAAAAATTCAAGAAAAATCCCAAAAAAGTTGTTTGGCACAAAACTAACAAACGCGAAAAAATTTCAAATAAGGACCAAACAAAAGCCCCGAAAAGCGAAGTGGAAAGGCTGCCTTGCTATTTAACTTAGAAATTTTAATAGCAATATGAAGAAATTATGAATACTGTTTCGTGTGTTATTGGCACTTACCTGTGTCTCACACCCATACCTGAGTCTATGTGAGCATATGCACAAGTGGGTCAAACACATGCCAATGTTACAATTTTCAAGCAGGCAATGAGTTTCGATGACAAGATTTATGTTGCTTGTGATACCATGTTGCATTGCTAATCATTTATCAAAAATGTTAAGCTGATAGAAATTTGTCGTAACAATGTAATACCAAAGCATCTAAGTGGGTAACACATGTCATCTATGAAGCACCCACACCTCTAGAGGTCGAAGAATAGCAATATCAGGATACGGGGACACGACGGGACACCTTGGAGATACGTACGCACCACTATCCCATATTTTAATATTAAATTTAGAGGGGGACACGGCGGGACACAGCTGGGGACACTGCAGGGGCCAAACTGCAATCTTTTTTTTTTTAATTTTGGGGGCCAAACTGTAATTTTTGAAAAAATTGGAGGTCAAATTGTAATTTTTTTTAAAAAAATTTGGGGCCAAATTATAATTTTTTTAAATTTCTGGGTGTTAAACTATAATTATTTATTTATTTATATATATAAATAAATATACATGTGGCGTGTCCCCCGCCGTGTCCGTGTCCCGGTGTCAGTTTCGGTGTCGGTGTTTGTGTCGGTGCATCATAGCATGCAATACAATTTTCAAGTCAGCTATTGTGTTAAAAGACTAGATCTTGTCTGCTCTGGTGCCATATTAAATTGGTAATCATTCATGAACAATGTTAAGGTAGTTGGAATTTGTCTTAACAATGTATGCGGAAGTATCTGTGATGAACTATGCACAAGGAACTTGTTGTTTAGGAAGGAAAAGTGTGAAGGGTGTTAAATAACCCTAACACATAACGATCTTATTTATATAGATGACTCATATATTGAATAAGTAAACTAAGCAATGTGAGACTACTACTAATACTATATTCTAACACTTCCCCGCAAGATGGAGACTCTCTAGCTTGTTACATAGCAACCAACGAAACGATTACCTCAACTATTAACAACAATAACGAAAAACAACCAACTTTTAAAACAACGGAAGAACTTTCAATAGCAACGACCAATGAACGACTTCAACCAACGAAACGACTTCAACGATTTCAACAAACGAAATGACTTCAATGATTTCAACGACTTCAATGAAATAATTTCAACGACCAACGAATCAACAAACGAATTCAACAACCAACGAATCAACAAACGAATTCAACAACCAACGAAATGACTTCAACGTCCAATGAACGACTCCAACGACAACCAACAACCAACGAAATGACTTCAACGACCAACGAATGACTTCAACGATCAACGAACGATTTCAACAACCAACAACAACAACCTTTAACTACCATCAACCAACTACCAACGTCAAAAAAATAGACGACAAAACAATATATGTTACCACGCTCACCAAAAGCATGACCAAAAATCCGACCACGATACCCAAAATCACGTCTGCTACCATGACCATGGCTGAATGAAGAACCACATCCACCAGAGATAGCGGAAGCAGAATCAGAATCAGATTTCATTACAAATATGTCACCGTACAATGAGAGGCAACCATCGGATCAACCACCAATATTCCACCAACTAAAAATAAGCATCAAACAACTACCAATAGTACCAATACGAATATACCTTCGGCAACCAAAAGCAGTACTAGAGAACAGATTTGACCAGCCATGAGTGATGGAACAGTACTAAATAGCGATGAACAGTACCGACGATGAACAGTAATATGTGAACATTGTCGATGGTGAACAGTGGTTAATGGCTATCGATTTCAGTTTGGGATTTCGATGGGTGGAAGAGATTAGCGTTAAGATAGAGGCCAAGATTAGGGTTGTAATTTTAGGGTTTCGTGGTGAGATGATGATGGCGGTAGAGGGTGGCGGCTAGGGTTTTGTATATCTAAGGTGGATGGTGAACCTGCTCTGATACCATGTTGTTTAGGAAAGAAAAGTGTGTAGGGTGTTAAATAACCCTAACACATAACAATCTTATTTATATAGATGACTCATATATTGAATAAGTAAACTAAGTAATGTGGGACTACTACCAATAATATTCTAACAGAACCTTTCCTTAGCATGCTCAGTAATTGAAGACGGTCATGTATGCCACCGCCTTCGGGGGGCATGTTACTGGTTCAGATTTTCCTTCTTTTTCCTTAGATTGCTTGAATACTAGCTTCTTATTTGGTCTCTCATTGAAAACTAGTAATATTCATGTCTTTGGTTACATTGCCTATTTAGTATGATGTGCTCTTCTCATCTCAAACGTGATATGGAGAAGATATTTGTATCAATTACTGCCTAACAAGAGGATTATATTAAAGAGGACTACAAATTTGGGATTTGGGTTGTTGGGTGAATATGAGTTTATGTGACAAACTATCTTCATTGATGCTTTGGCTCTAGCTGTTTCTACTTAACAGTTAATCAATGAATGTCAAACTTTTTGTCTTTGCATCACAATTATGTAATTGTGAATGTTTTATTACCTTGCATCAACTGCTATCTATGGAGCACCGACACTTTTAGAGGCCGACATGTCACAAGGACACGCAGGGTACACAGCAAAATATGTATGTGGTGTGTCCAATATATTTATTTTAGGGGGACACGGTAGGGTTTAAATATGTAATTTTTTTAATGTTGTAGGGGTAAATGTGTATTACTTCAAATATTTTGGGTTAAAAGTGTAATATGATGTATATATCATAATTTTTTATGTATATTGAAGCTTCACTTATACATATATTTTGGGTTACAAGTGTAATATGATGTATATATCATAATTTTTTATGTATATTGAAGCTTCACTTATACATATAACTGTATTTCCACCGGTATAAATAAATACTATTTATTTGTTTTTGCAGTAACCCCTGCCGTGTCTGTGTCCCTATTTTTTTAAGAAATTCTGGGTCTGGGTCCGTATCTGTATCCATATCCGTGCTACATAGAATGATATATTGTGTTCAAGTGAATTATTTGCTGTTGGTGAGGCATTATCTATATGCCACTTATGGGGCGTATGGGCAATTATTTCATGTATTATAAAGCTAACTCAATAGCCTCTATGTGGTGTACTCTTTGGACTATAACAGGTGATGTATGCATTTCTGGATCGAATGATTAACCTGGGGCTTCCTAGGACAAGGGATTTCCAAGGTGTCAACCCCAATAGCTTCGATGGGCATGGTAACTATAACATTGGGTTTAAAGATCAAGGTGTGTTCCCAGAGATCAGGTATGATGTAATTGGTAAGCAAAGAGGAATGGACGTTTGCATAGTTACTTCTGCTAAAACAGATAAAGAATGCCTTAGATTACTTGCTCTCATGGGAATGCAGTTTAGAGAGGGTGGTGGACCAGTGAATGTGGTGTGCAAGAAGAAGCTGAAGTCTCACCACTTTGATTCGAAAGCAAAGGCCGATGCACGGAGATAAGTGTGCCACTTTTCAAAAGGACAAATACGTTCTTGTACTTGCGAGTTTCTTGCTCTTTGTTTGTATGTTTGTACTTTTGCGACTTGAATGTAGAAAGGAATGGTTCAGTGATTAAATCACATGCAGTTTTTTCTATCAGCTGCCTTTTTCTCGATGGCAATAGATGGTGTTGCTTGTTATGATATCGAAATTGAGTTCATATTTACCTGGGCAAAGTTATTTACTCTTGTTCTCCCAGGAAGATGAATGCAAATTTTGGATATTCCCGGTTGAGCCTTTTTGAACATAGTCTAGTACTCGAACCATAGAACCGGTCAAGCATCATTTGAGAAGATTGCATCCATCGGAATGAGTCAGAAATTGATGCGATGGCGTTGCGCATAGTTAGAGGTGCCACTGGTCAACTAAAATTAACTTTGCAGCCAGTTGTAGGTGTTTGGAACGACAGGGAAAAGACGCTCTTGTATTTGATTGATGAAAATTGGAGTGGAAACTGCAAGTTGTCTGAACCATTTTCCACTAGAAAAAAACATTGGTGTTTTGGATCCTTAGGTTGTCTATGTTTTTCCTGCTGCTTTTACGTCTGTTTTCAAATGGATATTTAACAGCATCTCCACCTGCCTCTGCAGTTTATCGTTTTCGTCAAATGTACCGAGCCAAACCGTAAAAAGCTTCACCCAATAGCCTCTCTCTCTCTCTCTCTTTCTCTCTCTCTCTCTCTCTCATCACAGCATTGGCTCCAGCATTGTTGGCTTCGTTGTTGTCATCAGGGTGTCGTTGGCTTTGTTGTTGTCACCATCTTTGGTTCCGGTGGGGTTTGATTAAAAAAGGTCTCGAAACTTCCAGAATCACTATGTGATTGTTGAAATTTCATCAGTGTTAAATATGAAAGAGAAGTTTTATTGAATATGATATCACTATACAATGAGCTCTTCTATTTATAGAGGAGATGGAGCCTAATTAAGGAAGTAAACCATACCAATTACTATGGAAGAAAATCATCTTAATTACAATCAAATCTCAATCTTAATATCACAATATGATCACGATATTATTTATTATATCCATTTATTCTAACAATCAGAAACAAAGCACCCATAGCAACGAACTCAAACAAGTCGTTTTGGGTTTGCGGTTAGAGATTTATTAATTTTTTTTTTAGATGTGGTGGATTTGAGGTTAGATCAATGTATTCAATTTGTTGTGCAGTTCAGTTTGTGGATTTCCAATTTGGGGGTCTCCTGATTTTCAGATGAGTTGTGCATTTGAGTTTTGATCAAATCATTCGATTTATTGGGTTTCAAGAGTTGGTGGAGAGAGATGAAAGCTTAATCCTTCGATTATTAGGTGACGGAGTGATGGAGGAGAGGGCATTGTTGTGTATCATAGTGTATATATCTATATATCAGTGTATGTTGAGTTTGTGATTGTATGGGTTTTGCATTTTTTTTGGGATTTGAATAGACATTTGCATAGACCGTTGGGAGTGCATCAATTTGGTGGCTAGCCAGGCTAGCCAGAGTGGAAACTTGCACTTATTGTTAAGCATTTTGGCTAAGATGAACTTGAGGATGTTTGAGATGCTTTATAAGCTGGGAATGATGCTAGGACATCCGCCCAAACTTGGTTTGGACACGTGTCTATACAATATTGGCTGCCCAGCACGTAGGACCCGATCTGGGCTAGATCTAAGCGCGGAGAAGTGATTTAGGCCTGGTTTGGCTAAAAAAAACTATTTGCTTATTTGGCCAACCAAGCCATCAATCCAAGTACACTGGGCTTGGACTTTTTTTTCCTTTGGTTGGATGGACGGATGAAATGGGCTTTTGCCTTCTCAATAAATCAGTAAACCAAAGTTGTAGGATTATTGAAACCCAATAAGGCAATAATAGAGCTTTTTTTTTCAGCCAAACAAGGCCTTATAGTGGCCAGTGGGTCCGGGAAGCTTTACTAACCATAACCAATTGTGATTAGCAAAATTATAACCTAATGTTGTCCATGGAAAAAAAAAAAGGGAAAAAGAAATGAGAGGGATAAGAAAGATGTTTTATGAACTAAAGATGCTAAAAAGAAGAATTATCCTGTTTTGATTGGGCATTGGAGTTAACAAATGTCGTATTGAAAAAAACTCAAAGCAAAAGTAATTCCATCACCCTTCATTTTCCATTTCAAAATCAAATAAAAGCCTCTATAACATTGAGATTGTTTTAATTTTTGGCCATTTCTTGTTATGTCATGTTTAAGTAATTCTTATTTGACTGCTTGATAATGTAACACTTTATTAAGTGCTAAACTTTAGAAAGCTATAGTTTTCATAGGGCCATATTGAATAATACTCCCTCCGTCCGGATTTAATAGTCCTTTTTGAGAGTTCGTGCCATTTTTCAATCGATTATATCTTCCAATTTATAATATTTTACGTGATTTCGAATATATTGTATTATAGAATTAATCGAGATCTATCAAACAAGATCCATATTCGATATAAAACTCATTACGGATTTTAAGATATAACCCGTTTTTTTGCCGGTTAGAATAGAACTAGGGACAATTAAATCCGGACGGAGGTAGTATAATACTTTCACGTGCGTGGTATTTTTTTTTTTTGACCGCCTAAAATTAATTACTAAAGAAGAACAATTACGTGAAAACGCTGAAAAGTACAAAAAAAATTTAATTTTTGAGATCCACATTAGAAAATATTTCAGTGTTTTCCGGCTATAAAACAAGTGTTTCCTTTTCGTTTTTTTGGTTACAGTTTATAGCATACTTTTTTGGTTACAAACAAGTGTTTTCGGACAATAACAATTTGCAATTAGACTACGTTAACTAGAACTAATTATTTAAGAGGACAATTTACAAATTCAAAAGGTTGAAGGGTCAAAGTAAAAATTGGCTTACACTTTTAAGGACACAAAGTGTAATTTTATGGTTGTGGTAGTATATATTTTTCTAGGGTTTACATTCTCGGTAGCGGAGCTGCGGAGGAGCATATACTCTAGGGTTTGCAATTTCGGCGAGAGAGAGAGAGAGAGAGAGAGAGAGAGAGAGAGAGAGAGCTTGCATTTGCTTCCGGCCGTCACAATCTCCTTCCAATCTCGACAATGGTAAGATCCCTCTTTCCTCATCCCTTGTTTCTCTTCTCCATCCGTTTACTCTCTCACTCTTTAGATCTCTCTGTGTTCATGTATATATCTGTATACATCTCAGTTCATGAGCATAATTTGATCGTCTTTCTTCAGATTATTTCAGAGAAGAACCGCAGAGAGATCTCCAAGTACCTCTTTCAAGGTCTGTATACATCTCGGTTCATGTGTGTGTGTGTGTGTGTGTGTGTATATATTTATTTACTTATAGGCTATAGGTACAGATAAATGAATCCAAGGGGCAACCCCAGCTCATAAATCATGAAATGTGTAGAGGTCTGTATGTTTAACCGGATATGAGCATTTGGTTGGACTATGTAGCTGAATTTAACCACATATCCATTAATTGATTAAAACTTTTATAGTCCGTATTAAATATCCATCGGACGTGTTTTTTTATACAAAATATGGGTTACTACTATACCTTGGTTTCATCTACGTATTAATCAGATGGAATTATATATCTTATGAGATTGTACATCTCATCGCTGCTAATCCCGTCCAACTCCAACAAGCAGGCCCTAAAACTATGAAAAATATATGGTGAGATAATCTTGAAGCTTTAGGTTCACAGTCCCATATTAGAGTAGTTTGGATCCCTAAAGTCGTGATCGTGTATCCATCACTGTGTGCATGTATCGGTTTGCAAAATCATGTGTAAATTGCACACATTTTCGTTGTTCTCTGTATATGCAGAGGGTGTGTGTTTTGCGAAGAAAGATTACAATCTCGCCAAGCACCCGGAAATCGATGTCCCAAACCTGCAAGTGATCAAGCTGATGCAGAGCTTCAAATCGAAGGAGTATGTGCGGGAGACATTCGCTTGGATGCACTACTATTGGTACTTGACAAATGATGGCATTGAATTTCTGAGGACATACCTCAACTTGCCATCTGAGATCGTTCCCAATACGCTGAAAAGGGCAGCTCGTCCTGTTCCTGTTGGTGGTCGGCCTGGTGGCCCCCCCGGCGATCGCCCACGGTAATATGAGATTTGCAAGTTTCTTTGGTTAAGTATAATGGATCCTAATATAGTTCTATTGTGAAATTTTAATTTTAATTTTAATTCTAATTCATGTTTTGAAGTTTCACTTGTCAGTCTCAGTTGTTACCATTCTTGCTAAATGTTAAGCGTTTTAGGTGTTGCTGGTGTTGCAACAACTCATTTCTAACGGGATAGTTTGATTGGAGTTTGTTTGGCTGTGATTACTTGGTGAGATAAATAGATAACAGGTTGCAGCTGTATGATGTATCACGGGGTTAGGCCACAGGTCGGGTTTGGATGCAAGTGCGTATCTTAGGAGTCGAAACCTATTGTGCTTTCTTATGTTTTATTCTCTTTGAGAAGATAATTATCTTTTTTATATAACATTTTCCAACAGTGAGGCAGTGTTCTAAAAGTCGGCCTGGCCGACTCGATTAGGGGGCTAGGTGGTCATTAGTCGCTGGGATGATGAAGCGGGAATTAGTCGGGGACTAGTTGGAAAGTCGGGATTAGTCAAAAGTCGGATACTAGTCGGCATGTTCTTTCTTGATTTTTTCAAAACTTTTGGGTAAATATGTTATACTAAAAGGTACAGGGGGTGATTGTTTTTAAAATAAAATTAAAACGTATACTGAAAATTCAGATTACATATGTCAGTTTCTACCATTACAGAAAACCCCAACGGTCACAATGCTTCAACGTTTTGAATTTGCAGTGGTCCGCCTAGATTTGATGGAGATAGGTCAAGATTTAATGATCGCGAGGGCTACCGTGGAGCTCCAAGGGGTGGTCCACCTGGCGAGTATGGTGGTGACAAGGGGGGAGCTCCAGCTGAATACCAACCTTCCTTCAATGTAATCTCTCTCTCTCTCTCTCTCTCTCTCTCTCTCTCTCTCTCTCTCTCTCTCTCTCTCTCATATCATGGAGTTATAGGTAAAATGTCCAGCTGCGGAATGAATTTTACAATGTTCTAATACAAGGAATTAATCGGCAATTAATAGCCGATTAATCGCTGGCAGGGCCTATCCGATTAGGTCTGACTAACGATTAATTGCTGAATACTAATAAATATGCACCGATTAATCGCCGATTAATCCGATTAATAGCTCGAAGGTGGCCGACCGCCCGGCTAACGCCTAACGAATTTTATAACATTGGAATTTTAATAGGTGAATATGTTTTACTTGACTGTTGTACAAGAAATGGTAATGTGATAATCTATTTCATGTGACAAATGTTTGATTCCTAACCTGTTATACCATTGGATCATTTTAAGTGTGGATTTATCGGTGGATAAACTTTTGGTGGTAAGTGGATGCTTCAGCTATGGGTTGGCTTATCTAGTATGCCCTCTTTTGGGTTTTCAAGAACAACTCTCCAAGTCATCTACTCAACAAGACGTAGAGCCTAGATGAGTTCCTCAATTAAATGGTTTTTGTAATGTACTATGGAAGTTTCTGAACTTCATTGCATCTGAGCTTCTGTTTGAAACTTTTTCGACTTGTTTAATAGTTAAGAGTGGCTTCTAATGGGTCAACAGTTTGAAGTTTGCATTAGTTTTTCCAAAAATCAACATGAAGTGTGCATTACGGGGTATGTCTAGTTTACTTTGGAGTACAAACCTTACCTCTCCATAAATTTGCAAAAGAGGTTTTAGTATTGTGAACTCGAGCACTAAAGTCATTCCTAAAGTGTTATTTAGAGAAAGATATTCATTCTGCTGACTCAAATATTTCAAATATTTTAGCTGTGTACTGATGCACTTAATAGTAATAGTAGACTCGTTTCGATTGTCAAAAGGTCAATGGCATCGGTATAATTTATTTCTTCACTATACTGTAATAATTCACTTTTCAATATTCTGTCATGATGCACTTTTCAATATTCTATTGTGTTCAATTCTCTTGATGTGCATATGCAGAGGCCTGCATTTGGTCGCGGTGGTGGCAGTTTTGGTGCAGGGCCTGCTCGTGGAAGTATCGAGTAAAGAAGACTGGCGTAATTGAGTTCTAGATGGGAAGGGACGTGACTGAGAAATTTTGAATGTTCTTAAATGCGCTAAATTACTTCATTGGTGCTATGTTTTTTTTGGCTGTTGAGAGATGTTACTTGTGAGATATGTTCTCATGCTGTTTATGTGAGCTACTTAGTTTACTTATTCAGTTTAGATTTTGGCTTTGGAGATGATTAATAGTTATGGATTTTCTTATTGTTGATTTTAAGCTGAACTCATTGACATGCATGTGACAGTTCATTGAATTGGATGCATGCTTTATGTGTGAGCGTGGGTTGTCTGTAGTTTTCGTTTGCCATGTGTTTTGGAACAAAAACAATCAAAAATGCTAGGAGTGCATATGAAATGTACATATGAAAGAGTAATTTGATGGCTAATAACAATTATGGTAGAAATGGATGTGACTGCTTTGAGTCTTGAATTTTCTCCAGAAGACAAGGACAATATAGGAAGAAAAAAAAAGGGCGACGCTATTTGCAGCGTAGTTCTTGCTACTCGCAGCCGATTAAAATTTTAATCTATTACGAACAAAAATGCCCTCGTGCAGTTTGACCATGATATACCCAAGGCCTCATGCTATTGGACCATTTTACCCTTTAAGAATATTACATAATCCATTGCATACAACCACATATACTCTTGATTTCCCTCCCTCTCCATACCACGTCTCCTCCCTCCCCCCATTCAAACTCTTCCATTTTCATTCCTACCCAGCTACCATCACCCATCAGCCGGTCTCTCCGATCAGCAGCCAAGTCTTCCTATCTTCCTCCCCTCCTCTTCCTCCTAAATTGTCAATGGAAACCTCAATTGCTTCCTCTCCTTCCATTGATAAACAAGAAATAGTTGACCCATCAATACACTACGATTTGGAGTCGGAAGATCACACAATGGACACAATGGAAGTTGAGAAACAAGTCACAGATGTTGTAGTAACGGAGCAAAAACCGCAGAAAGAGGTAAGCCCGCCCTCTATTTTCAATTTCAGAAGCCCTCCATTTTGAATTTCAGTTCTGGCCCAACACAGTTGGACACACAGTGCCAAAACTTTACGTGGTTGTGTTTGGTTGAGAGTTTAGTTTAGTTTAGTTTTGGTAGTGGGTAGAGAGAGAAATAGAGTAATGATTGAAAATAGGGGTAATGATTGGAGAGAGATAGAGAGAAATAAGAAAGTAATAATTGAAAAAATAGGGTAATGATTGGAAAAAAAAGTAGGGTAATGATTGATTTCCAAAACTAAAACTAAATAGAAATGGCAACCGAACAAAGCCACTAATTTTCGGACTCTAATGTTTAAATTATGTACAACTATTCGGATATTAATATTCGAATATTGTCAACATTGTTGGACTCTTATGTCCGAATTTGGTGCCAATTTTTAGATATTAATATCTGAATGAAACTGTAGAGAATCCTGCACTTACCTGGTTTGTCTTTGGGGGTTACAGGGTAACACTTCAACACTTGGTAATTATGTAGGGCCATCGACTATACCTACTTCCACTTGACCTTCATACGATTATACAGAGTATTTTACAACGGAGACGGTGAGTGTTTTTTGATAGAGTATTTATCATGCGCATCTTATATTACGGGCTATAAATTTTTTTTTTTTTTTTGTGTGTGTAGGTGTTTCTATCCGATGAAGCGTTGGTAGATTGGATAAAATGCACTGGTAAACAATACGGGTTTATCATTGTGATTAAAGGTTCTGACAAAAGTATGAAGAATCGCACACCTAAGATGAGGTTTTCATGTGAAAGGAGAGATAAATATAGGCCGTTTGTGAAGAAGGTTGATGGGAATGAGATAGCTGTGAAGAAGAGAGTGCGGTCCACGGGCACCAAAAAATATGAATGCCCATTTGAATTGAAAGCTATAAAGGGTAATGATGGTTGAACTGTCTCTGTCCACAATGTTACTCGCAACCATCCTCTAGCGGTGCACTTGGAGGGCCATTCGTATGCCGAAAGGTTGTCGGTAGAGCAGACTAGCAAGGTGGTTAATTTGTTAGTCGCTTTGGTGAAACCCAGAGAAATCTTAACCCATTTGAAGGTTCAAGATCTTGAGAACGTAACTGTAATAACCCTGATTTTTAGTAAGTAAAAATTTCGTTAAAAATTTGAATTTTATTGGATTGCTTTAATTTTTCTTTTATTTTTTTATAATTTGTCATAATTACACTTTTGCCCTTCAAAATTCGTTTCTTGACTTAAAGGCTCTACTTGGCAAATCTAGTTAGCTTCTAACCAACTAGTTGGAGAGACCGAGCTAGCAAGTCACTTTAGTTACTATAGATGGACCTTTTTGCACATCTTTGAACCTTGTGAACCTTTTCAACCTTAGACTAGGGAATTATTTATTTATTTTCTTTTATTATTTTGGTTTTCTTCTTTATCTATTGGACGATAAAAGTTAGGAGAACTTTTATCCATTGGATGGTAGAAACCCTATTCTTTATATTAAAGGTATGTATTGATGGATTTGGTTAAGTACCAATATCTATATAAAAATAGAATTTTATAATTGATTAAAAGGACATTTTGGTTATTTTAATATGAAAGTTTCCTCATTACTTTTGTCTATTGGACAATAAATACTAGGGGATTTATTATCCATTAGGTAATAAGGTTAATCTTCCAACTAAGTACTAGGGTTATTAAACAACTATTTTCTAGTTTCACATGTGGTGTTATATATATATATATATATATATATATATATATATTATAATAAGTATGTACTTATTGGTTTAAAGCCTAAGATTTCCTAAGTACTCCTATATTATTTTATATTGAGGTTTTGTACTCAATTGGATTAATTTAATGGAAAGATGATCTCCCTAGATTACATAAGTCCCTATCTATATATTATATATGTATTTGGATGACTAAAGAATTGACTTGGTACACATGTGCTAGTGTGTGTGTGTGTGTATATATATATATATATATATATATATATTGTTTATTGGATATTCTTCCACCCCTCCATTGACCATTGGTTAATAACCGTTAGGGAAACTATTACCCATTGGGTAATAGCTTTAATTTTCCAACAAGGTACAAGGCTTTGTTTTAATAATCAAGTATTGGATTCCCCTATACTTTTATGCATTAAAATATTGGAGAATATCAAAACCCTAGATTTATTTAGTACAATATCTATTAGTTTAATCAAAATATGTGCCTAATTAGATTACTTTAATGGGATATTTGATTTGGAAATCTAGTACCTTGTACCTTTTGGCCTATTATTTTTCTCGGAAAATTTTTACCAATTGGATAATAATTGATGGGAAAAATTTTATCCCTTGGATAATAACCAAGACTTTTGCTATAAATAATACCTCATTCTTGCCATTCAACTCACACATTCACCTAGCAACTTCTCTCTCTAGAAAAACTTGTATTCTTCATTTGTTCTTGCTTAGTTCTTTTTGTTCTTGAGTTCTTCAAGAAACTCATCCAAGACCGCCACTAAACCACCACTCGACCACCCTTCGATCCAAAAAGTTTAAGTAGTTTAGTCAAGATCTAGTTTCGAGAGAAACCTTTCCCTCCCGAGGCTACCGGAAGCATACCGTAGGAAGTTACTCCGCCCGATTGTCAACTTACTTTCCGTAGTTGCCACTACCGCCAAGAAGTAAGGTAGAGTCTCTAGTCTACTAACTCTACGTATAGTATAAAACCGTATCTTGAAAAGTAGATTATTCTCGCACTCTAACTCTAGTATATAAGGTTATCTGTCACCTATAATGTTTGAGATGCATGATAAAGCATACGTGATTTTTCACTCCAAGGGCGTCCGTACATGTGGCGTTATGCTTTAAGTTGTGATTTGAACATGCTAAATAATATAGAGTTGGATGATCTTGCTAGTTTAGTTTCAAGATTCAAATGAATGATGAATATTTGTGTGGAAATCCTACCGCGGAGTCTATGCATGAAAACGAGACACTAAAATTGAGAAAGTTAAAAATATGGCACATAGGGTGTGGTTAACTAGAAAAATGTGTTTCCGGGGAAGAAAATATTTTTGAAACTACATAATGACCAATTTTGGGTGGCATTATGTGTGTGTTGTGTGTGCCAATGGGAACCCGGAGCGGCGGAACCATTGTGCGGATACCCGGAAACCTGGAGCGGCGGAACCGAGGTAGGGTGTGTGGCTTGGTTATCGAGGAGAGGTGCCAATGCAATTGTGTGCCAATGGGAACCCGGAGAGGCGGAACCATTGTGCGGATACTCAGGAACCCGGAGCGGCGGAACCGAAATTGGGTGTTTTAAAAAATAAATTTTGGAAATGTTGATTTGGAAAAAGAAAAGTGGAAAATGGTGACACGATCTACGACGAGTCGCGTAGGAGAAACTCCGAAATCTTGGATACCAACGATAGTTGAATAGTGAATGGGGATGAATTGTTGTTATACTATTTTGTATAGAAACTATGTCTATTATTTGTAAGTTAAGGGTTAGTGGGTAGGGTTTACTCTATTGAGCTTTCATAACTCATGGTGTTACCTTTGGTGACCCTGGCATATTATATGGGTGGCGACGCCGATATAATGTGTCAGATCTCATAGACGAACAGGGCGAGATCTTCACCTTGGAGGCCTTTGGAGCCGAGGAGCTAGCTAGGATGGAGGAAGAAGCGGAGCAGTATTAGGAGCCCTAGTCCCTCCGTTATTTGAATAAAAGTACTTTGTAAGGTTTATGATGTAATAATGAGCCAGACTCACTTTGTTTTTATAATAAAATGTCTTATTTAACGTACCCAAAGTTCGGGGCGTTACAGTAACGTCTATCAAAACCATGTACAATGTACGACAAAATTCCCCCATCCCGCTACGTACAGTCAACCAAATAGATTGAGTCGACATTTGACTGCGCTCGGATACATTAACGGCGATCACTTTGTAATGGTACATTTGCGACCAAATTCCTCCATCCCGCCTATTGCAAGGAATTGGTATATACATCATTACTCATTCGCGGATGAATGGGATACACAATATTCAAACAAGATTGAAGAGTTTAAAAACATAGTGGGGAACGATGCGGCAACGACAGATATAATCGAACTACACTAGGTTGGCTCGAAGGACTTTTATGTAAAATTTAGTTCATAGACTCTTATTGTAAAATATGAAATTTATGCAAACCCTAATTTTTGGTAGTGTTCTATGTTTGTCTAGAGCATTGTCGGTTCGTACAGCACTCATTTAAATCTAAATTTTCACATTCGAGTATTGTGTAGCGAATTATTTGTGCCTAGGAAAATATCAAGAATGATAAAAACCATAAAATTTACGTTTTGGTGCCCTACTTAGCATTCATATTTTAATGATATCCAATCATCACAAATATCCTAATAGTTATCTGCAATAAAACAAAAGTCATTCCACTATGGAAAGTAGTCCATAAAACATGGCCATAAAGTGTCCAAAATAAATACAAGGCCATAAAGTCCATAAAAAACAAGTTATAAAACACCAAGTCTCAAGTACGGACATGGCGTCGACACCTAGTGTAACGACTCGAGTAACGATCCGAACTAGGGCCTGCTATGCTCGCTTCAGCAGCCTCCGGTCCCCTCAAAGTCCTCCGCACTTTAACAAGTGCTTGTCGTAGTTCATACGGGCAAGTTGAAGTCGTAGCCCTAGTCCCACCCAAAACACTGTCCAAGTTCGAATCGTTACTTTCTGCCTTCGTCCTCGTGTTTTGCCTTGTTTACTTTCTGAAGCTAAAGCTTGTTCAGCCTTCCTCTTCTTTGCAGAAACAGTAGGAGGAACTCGTTTCATTTCCTGTACATTGCAAACAATACATTTGAACCATAATTGTCAAAATCGTAGGATTCACACAACGATATGAATCTATACATGAATCAAGGTTTATCACATTATTGCATTTAACTAATATGAAACCACATGAATGAGCTAACAATTCAACTTTTATAATTGGAAAAAAGGTCAATCTGATTCTTAATTCGATTCAATATTTGACAACTATGATTAGAACATATGAATTAAAGATAGGAGGATCGGATACTAATTTCTGAATAAAGATAAGTAAATCGGATTCTAATAACCGAAATACAGGGGACTAATTGTAGACACCCCAATCTGGGCTTCCAGATTAGTTTACTTACGGTATTTGATTCTCCGATGATGAAACGGATCAAGAACACCTTGAGAATGATAAGTGTTTGAGCTTTGAGTTTCCATTAATGGAAGGGTCTTGCCCAATAAATACTCCCCTTTGTTCATCTTTTAAAGGGTTCAAAAAATTCATACATCTTGGGTTAGAAAGGTTACAAAATCTTACACCCCATTCAACCTCAAAGCTCAAATACTCTTTCAAACCCAAAAGCAAAGGTATAACTTACTGCCTGTTTACTGTTTTGATCCCTGAGGGGGGCTGGCAGGGCCAAAGCTGGTAATCAATACCAGTTTGGCCCTAAAGTCAGCAGGGTTACAAGAGCCGTGTATGTCACGCCCTCGATTTTCAACATAAATAATATTAACATTTGATAATTAAAATCCTCACCGGAATTACAATTAATAATCCAAAAGGTAATTCAGTCCCCTATTCCACAAACTTATCCAATAAATTACAGAGTTGTACTATAGAAAATACAATACCATATAGTTTAGTTTACAAAGATAGACAATTCTCCAAAATTAGCTTTAAACAACGATTTCAACATGCACTCCAAGCTCTCCATGACAATGGCATGCAAGATACCTTAAAATGATAGGTTGAGCTACACTAACCCAGTAGAAAAGTCTACGCAAACTCTATATGCAAAATGAGGTGGAAGATACCGATGAAACATAACTTTCGGATAACAAAGGAGCATAGATAAGACACACACACACTATATTAGAAATTGAGAACTTAAACGAACACATCACTCTTGTCAATCAACCTATCGTTGTCTTTTGAATTTCTTTTAATCAGATATTTCCATCAATAGTCACTAGGGTCAAAGGAGCATAGATAAGACACACACACTATATTAGAAATTTAGAACTTAAACGAACACATCACTCTTGTCAATCAACCTATCGTTGTCTTTTGAATTCCTTTTAATCAGATATTTCCATCAATAGTCACTTGGGTCACCTCGAGTCTGGTCACCTCAAGCGCAGGGTCACCCAGAGTCTATTCCCTCAATAATTATAATCAGTTGGGTCACCTCGAGTCTAATTCCCTCGAGCGCAGGATCACCCCGAGTCTATTCCCTCAATAACGACCACCTGGGTCACTTCTCACACCTTTCATAATCGTCATCATTTCATAATCAATTTCATCATCCCTCTGTCTGTTATACCACAGAATTTCAATTAACCATTACGTGACTCCACTAATGTACATATTTATGCCTCCTCATTTGTTTACATACCCGCATCCTACATGACGTACTGAGCCCATACATAAAATCCTACAATACTTTGTCCATTATTTATCCACTTTCATTTCGCTTCCTATTTCACAAACATCCATTCATTCAATCGAATCCAAAGGCTATTTAATCAATCACATGGTATCTCAAGACCAGCAATCTACCATATCACATATAATCAAATACACACGTCCTCACCGTACCTCTAAGTACACCCCCGTATCTTCACATACCGCATATCAACCCATGACTAGACTCTGTAATGCCCGGTCATCTAATTTCTATACTTGAAGTCCGTAAAGCATATACTAAAGGAATCTAAGAATTCCATGAGTCGAGAGAAGACGAATTTGCAATACTACTCGTCGGATCCCTAGACATGTCCCAGTGTATCGTTCATATTTCAATGTGCAATAACGTCCATTTCTCATTTCTTAACACAACGAGTTCACTTTAACCCATTGGATACCACTTTAAGTGAGAAACGAGTAATGCTCACCAAAACACTTGAAAGAATGTGTAAACAAACCTATTAGAATTGATGAAAAGCTTCAAAATGCGAGTTGGAGGATATAGGAAAGCAGCTGAAAGATATTGCAGCAGCTCAAACTCCTACCGGTAGGTGATTAAGTTCTAGTTCTACCGGTAGAACTTAACCTACCGGTAGGTGAAAGTTCCTTCCGGTACAAACTGGAAACAGAAAGGCCAAACAATTGAATGGAACAATCTTTTTGCACTTGACCTACCGGTAGGGGGAAAATTCCTATCGGTAGAAGTTGAATACGTTGAGTAGCTTGTTGAGCAGCTCAAACAATTGAACGGAACAAAAATTTATACCGGTAGAAGTTGAATACGTTGAGCAGCTCAAACAATTGAACGGAACAATCTTTTTGCACTTGACCTACCGGTAGGTAAGAAATTCCTATCGGTAGAAGTTGAATACGTTGAGCAGCTTTTGAGCTACTGCTGTATGTTTGAGCTGGTTATGAAGGAATTTCTCAATCGTCCTACCGGTAGGTAAAAAGTTCCTACCGGTAGGTAGAGTAATTAACTTACAGATGATTTCGATAGAAAATTTTGGATTTCGATCCAATCTCAATAACAACCAATACAAACTCGAACAAAGCATAGAAACACTAAAATAACATATAAAGAGAGGTAGAATTTCCTACCTTGATGTCGGAGCATGAAACCCAAGAAGTTACCGGCCCTAGCTTTCCGAAAATCTTAATCGAACCGGAATACAACTCCTTCGAGCTCAAACCAACGAGATACGAACCACAATACGCGTAGGAATGAAAGATTGAAGGTTCATGTGAGAGTTAGAGAGAAAGCCGAGAGATAGAAAAATGAGAAAGACGAAAGCATTCCTCTGGGAATTTATTAGAAGACCAAGGAGAAATTATCCCCTACTTTTCATACCACACTCTCTCACATGCACCTCTCGGACATTTACCCTTATATCCTATCACGAACTCGCCGCACCGTGAATCCACACCGTCTCTCTCGACAAGTCGTATGTTTACAAGAGGAAAAAAAAATACGGCCTAAAAAATACAGGTCTCTACATTCTACCCTCTTTAAAGAAATTTCATCTTCGAAATTTGATAAACCTAATCCAGCCATGTCAAGCAACATATCAACACATTCGAACTGTAGCACGATCCATCACACAACCATTCAATAACCATCAAAATCTTTGTCAAAAATTATATCAATCAAACCACAACTAATTCGAGTATATCTTTCTAATTTCGTTCCCTCATTTCCACGTAACCTTGCACTAACAACATTGGCTTACCTCTCAACGTTTGACTACACGAGTCTAGGATACGTATCGGATCCTCACCATAGGACACGTCGGCTTATAACTCAAGTTCGGAACTTCCTAACGCATATGATGGATTCGGTTCATTCTTCATCAACATCTATAATCTATACATAGAACGCATCACAAATACCCAACGATCCAATTGACTTTCCGAGACTTCCATCTAGAATGGGCGGTGATCAAGCACTTCTTCCAAGTGGATTTCATCGGTAGTCGCCTGGTTATCCAAAACACACATCGTATCCGACACTTAACCTATCTTTCTATCGGTAAAAGCCTCATTTTCCACCCAAGACGAGACAAACTCCAACGCGGTGATGATTTTTGAAACACATGTCCCTTCTTCAAATAACATTGGGTCGACAACGGTCAACATGATTCTTCGATCGGCCCTACACGGGTAGTAATCTTTGACGATTTTTACCCTTCTCTTTTGAGCTTCCAAATATCGTCGGCAAATAGATTTCATCGTACTTCTTAATACTAAATCTAGCGAATCCACGACACAAGCCAATCCCTCTAAGAGTTGCACCAAATTTTTGCTCTAGGTTGGGTCATTCTGTATTACGAGAAGAATTCGATTTATCATCTCAAACGAAACGAGTAAGCTACAAAACTCAAGCAACGTTAAATCAAGAATTTGAAGAATGGTAACGAGGCATCTGAAATTCAAAGAACACGTGGAATCTTTACGGCTGTTAGGCAATAAACTCAAGTTCCTTTTTATGATAACCCACGAAATTTGAAATGACCTATCATAACTGTCTTATTGCTCTACAAATCAACGGAGTCAGTGAACAACGTTTTGGCAACTGAACGATATCAATACCAAGGATAAATACAAGATAGTGAATGGATCTCTGGTAAACTAACTGATACAAGATCAAAAATTTGTCCAATATTGGAAATGATAAGAGCTTCCAACACGTTAAGGCTGAGTGTTACAGAACGAATCATCATGTGTCTCCAGAGTTGAAGAACGACAATAGAGTTGAATGACACCGAGAGAAACCTCAACAAGTGAATTCAGATTGACCGACACCAACTAATAGATTTCAATAAATATGTTACCACAAGATTTTGCACCAATTACGGCATAAGAACTAAACTAGGGTAACAAGTTTCAACAGATAGACTAGCAACTGCAGCAATGAAGTCCAAACCAACCAAATAGATCTATGCAAACAAACGAATACAAAGAGGATACAAGTTCAAATCACTTGATTTCATAGTTAAGGAATCAAAACAAATGGTAGCATCAAATTGGTAATGGTAGTATCAATGTTTGAATTGAACAATACCAATGAATTTATATATCATAAAGTATGTGACCATAGATTGGTTTAATAGGTTGAAGTTGCAAAATAAATACTCCCGTGGACTGATGGTTACAGGCAAATGATGAAAATAATAGTCACGATAGAGGGACCTAAAATGACCAACGAAAGCTTATCCCAAACATGATGATGTCAATATAAAACTTCGAATGGAAAACGAGGAAGATTTGTCAATTTCTGTCAAGAGCAAAAGTGTCAAAGGATACTTCATAAGAATTCGAATATATCTGAGAAAAGCCAGGAATGGATTGCATAACAATTAACTCAAATATCAAGAATTTTGACAGGTCAACAATACAACAGACTTCACGGAAATAGCTTACGATAGAATTCTAACAAGATTAGCCAGGCCAACGAAAGAGGGTAAATAAAGAAACAACTCTCATGAGATCGCGTTCGGAATATCACCAACTATCATGGTTACAACCAGTCTCAACCTCAAATCATATCAATCATTACCACGCTTAAATTAAAGAAGTCAAAGATAATACTTCCATATGGAACGATTAACCCCGAATCTTGGCAAATATGATCTATCGATATTTCTCAACACGCTTGGACTAAGATATCTTATTTTCTATTCCAAACATGGACAAGAATAGGATTCTCAATGAGTGAAATGCTTCCAAATCAAAAGTATTGTAGAGAATGAGTAGAACCACTAGGAATAAATGACACTTGTAGGGAGGTATTCCCGAATAGGCATAGTTATCAGCCGAACAAGTGGTAAAGGAACACATGGTAAATATGATAGGGCATACTGCTAGGTAGCGCGGTGAACGACGGTGAGGACCGCTGAAATGATGAGTCATCGGTCCAGGCTAGCTATTCGGCATATAAGGACAAAAGACATGTTCAGTCGTTGGTCCAAATATAATGATAAGCACCAGTTGAATGTGTGGTCATTGGTTCGGATGGAATGTTCGGCAATGAGAAGGCCGAACAGGGAAAAGAACTATTGAAGAAGCAGCCTTAGATGATAAGGCAGTAGGAAGGCTCTAGAAGGTTCCAGAACGGTGCTATCTCGTAAGAGAAAAAGATCCCGAGTGTATAGGATCTTGGAAAGACACCCAACGGGAGTGGAATGTTCGGCCAACTGTGGAAAAGAGTCCTAAATGGACTAAGGTAATGAGTTGATAAGGGAACGAGAGTCCAACATATCCTCGGTTCCTATCCGAGATAGGAATCCTAGGGCGAGAGGGATAATTGGGCAGCAAGCATACGTATGTCTATAAATATAAATCAAACCGAGAGGTGAAAGGTACGTAATACATGGCATTGATATTGTTCTCCTACTGATAATTAGAGTTTATTTGCTAGTATGTGATACTGACTTTCGCATCGGAGGGCCTTTGCTACGTGGAGCAAACGTGCACTCACCCCTTGTCTATTTTGCAGATTAGGGTTTTGACGACGAACTAGGGTTCCGGTGAAGAGGCACGAGTAAGCCGTTGCAACCCAGAGTGATCCGAAGCATCGGCTATTTTCATCCCCATACAATTGGTGCCGTCTGTGGGAAACGAAAGAATTCCCCGAAAAACAACCATGGTGGAAGAAGATCCAGTCACGCCGTTTAATCCGAAGGACCAGTTAGATGGGGGAGGTGATGAATCCCCACCAGGAGCTCCGGAAAAGCCCACTGGTAGACATGGCAGGAGAACGACAAGCAGGGATGACCCTCTGATATTTCCAGTTAACTCCAAAGGCAAAGGCGGTAGGACGACTACGGGCTCTACGAGAAGGAGCAGATCCCACCGAAGAGAGGAATCTGTTGCATACTCAAGGATTATACGTAATAGAGCAGATGTCCTTGATAAAAAGAGGAAGGAAATTGAGGAGTTTGCTCGATTAATCAAGAAACGAGAGTATGAGATACGAGAGTTACAACGGGTACGAGAACACCCAGAAGATTCTGGACTTTCACGAAGGAATTCTAGGGGAGACAGCCAGGCCCTGATAAACCATAAAAAGGCTCATTCACGAAGAAGAAGGAGTAGGAGTAGGAGTCCTATCCCGAGGCGATATGAAGCTTCTCCACGAAAGAGGAGGAGCAAAGGTAAGAGCCAAACACTAGAGAGGCGAAGGGCTTCTTCACAAAAAAGAAGGAGTAGGGACCAAAGTTCCACCCCCCGAGGAGGAGGAGACAAGAAAACACCATAGAGATAGGTATGAGAGACCTGACGCCGATTGGGCCAAAAGTGTGGCTCACAAAACCAAGGAATACGAGGATGGAACAATGACTGCATGAGAAGCAGCATGGAAGGCCCTAAGCAACATAGCGGCTTCCCCCTTCGCAAGAAGGCTACAAGAGGCTAGGTTGCCGAGCAAAGTGAAGCAAGGTACGTTCGTGCTTTACGAGACAAACGTGGACCCCGTGGCTCACATACAGCACTACCAGCAAGCCATGTTCATGCACGATGGAGATGACGCCATTATGTGTAAGATGTTCCCTTCAAGTTTGGGGAAGGTGGCTCTATCCTGGTTCACAAATTGCGCCCTCGTTCCATACGAGGATGGAGGTAATTGGCCGAAGAATTTACTACTCGGTTCTTGACAAGTAGGAGAGCCCCAAAGACGTTTAAAAGTCTTTCCACCATGCAGCAAGCAGAAAGTGAGCCGATCAGGGAATACGCAAAGAAGTACTGGAGACTTTCAACGAGATTGAAAGTTGCAGTGAAGAATATGCGATTACTACCTTCAAAACTGGCATGCCTGTTCGGGGAGAGCTACACCGTTAATTGAATATGCATCCAGTAGCAACGTTGGCAAAACTGGTGGAACGAATAGAGCAACACGACAGGATGAAGGATGACATACTCCGGAGGATGGCAAGATTGTGGCTGAACAGCCCAAGGTGCCCATTAAAAGGGTGGATAAGCCAGAACCTAAGACTTACAGGGAGGGGAAAGAGTACAGACAAGCAAAGAAAGAGCCGTACAAAGATCAGCAAGCTCCTGACCCTAAGTCTTTCTTTTCTATCATTACGGTGTCGAAGGAACCCATCTATAGGATTCTTTATATGAAGAATCAGTCGTACTTCAAATGGTCCCCAAGTCTAGGCGGAGATAAAGATGCAAAACGTGCAACGAATCAGCACTGTAGCTACCATAAAGATTGGGGTCACATGACTGAAGATTGTGAAATGTACAAGAGGCACCTTGACGATTTAGTCTCTCGGAGCTATCTTAAGAAATTCATCCAGGAAGATCCCAAAGATAAAGGGAAAGCAATGGAGATGGATTACGAGCAGAATCCTAAGGGGGTAATCCATATGATATATGGGTTAGCCACGCCTTATACGAGAAATGAGGTCAGATTGCTCCAGAGGCAAGTCAAGCACGACCAGCATGTTATGCGATTGGGAAACAAGAGAGGGCGAGGAAACGATGTGTGCAACGAAAGCATAGCATTCACAGATGAGGATCTGGAAGAAGTCCAAATACCCCACAATGATGCTTTGGTCATAACCCTACGAATTGGGGAATGTGACGTCGAGAGAATCCTGGTGGACTTAGGGAGTTGTACAGAGGTGTTGTACTATGATGCATTCAAGAAGTTGGGTCAGGCCCAGAAAGACTTGGAGCAGTCCACTACACCCTTGGTTGGGTTTGGTGTAGGTGCCGTTTGGCCCCTTGGGAAAATATCAGTGCCTGTTCGGGCTGAATCAGTTGTGTTAAAGACAGACTTTCTAGTTGTAGATGTCCCTTCGTCCTATAGTGCGATTATAGGAAGGACATGGCTGCACAAGATGAGAGCTGTCTCCTCAACATATCACCAGATGGTGAAGATCCCAGGATCTAATGGGGTTGAAAAAATTAGGGGCAATCAAAAAGTGGCCCAACAGTGTTTGATTTCCATCATCAAGAGAGTCCCAAAAGCCCATCTTATTCATACGTTACAAGTACCGGATCAACCGACTATTGAGGATGTCAGAAGAAACCCGGCAGAGAAAGTGATTGAAGGCCTAAAGAAAATACAGATCAACGAGACTGATCCTAAAATGTATTTTTTAATAGGGGAAACATTGCGAGTAGACGAAGAGGCCGAGTTGGTAAGCTTTTTAAAAGATCATGTTGATGTGTTTGCATTGGTACCAGAAGAAATGCCTGAAGTAGATGTAGATGTGATCTGTCACCACTTAAATGTTGATCCACAACATAAACCAGTTATTTAGAAGAAAAGAAGGGTAGCTATATAGCATGTTGATGCTGTATAGAGGAGGTAGATCGTTTGTTAGAAGCCAAAGCGATACGGGAAGTTTATTACCCAGAGTGGTTGTCCAACACCGTGGTTGTAAAAAAGAAGAATGGAAAGTGGCGTGTCTGTGTAGACTTCCAAGACCTAAACAAGGCATGTCCAAAAGATAGTTTCCTTCTTCCAAGGATAGATCAGTTGGTTGATGCAACTGCTGGATACGAAGCTTTTGGAATCTTGAGGAAGTACAAATTGAGCTCAATGCCTCAAAATGTGCGTTTGGAGTAGGTTCTGGGAAGTTCCTAGGCCACCTAGTGACCGTGAGAGGGATTGAAGCTAATCCTGATCGAATAACGGCCTTGCAAAAGCTACAAAGTCCCAAAACCGCAAAAGAGGTTCTGAGGTTGACTGGAATGGCCGCAGCACTCAGCAGATTTATTAGCAAGTCATGTGATAAGAACAGTCAATTATTAAAGAAGATGGAAGGATTTGAATGGGGAGCAGAATGCTAGCAAGCCTTCCAGGATCTAAAGAAATATTTGGCCGAGGCCCCACTCTTGTCAACTCCGCAGCCAGGTGAGTCTTTAGTTTTGTATTTGGCTGTTTTTGAACATGCTGTAAGTGCAGTCCTATTGAGGGATATGGGATTCGAGCAAATCCCTGTCTATTATGTTAGCGAAACATTGCTGGAGACAGAAACAAGATATCTGCCCCTAGAGAAGCTTGTCCTGGCATTAAGGATAGCCACAAGAAAATTACCGCATTACTTTCAGAGCCATAAGGTTGTAGTCTATACTGAGTTCCCTTTGAGGTCACTACTACGAAAGGCAGATTTCTCAAGAAGAATTTCAACTTGGTCCGTTGAGTTAAGCCAGTACGACACTAACTATCAGCCGCGAACGGCAATTAAAGGGCAAGTGTTGGCTGATTTTGTGGCGGAGTTCTCACCCGCAGTGGCACCCCTGCCCCCTGCGAGAGAGGAGCAGGAGACTGGGACACCAACCACGAAGAACAAAGTCTCAGCCGAACAGGATCCCATGGAATGGAAGTTGTTTGTTGACGGATCAGCATGTAATACTGGTTCAGGAATTGGGGTTTTGCTTTTTGCTCCACAAGGAGCAATGATCGAACTATCTGTTCGGCTTGGTTTCAATGCATCAAATAGCGTGGCAAAGTATGAGGCACTCTTAGCTGGATTAAGGAATGCAAAGGTATATGTCAAAATTTGCGAGAAGTGTCAGAAATTCTCACCAATGATTCGAACGCTAGCAAAAGATTTGGTGCCACTGACGAGTCCTTGGCCGTTTGCTCAATGGGGAATGGACATCGTGGGTCCACTCCACAAAGCAACTGGGAATCGAAAATTCCTGCTCGTGGCAACAGATTATTATACTAAGTGGATTGAGGCAAAACCATTGACCAAAATCACTAAACCTATGATAGAAAGGTTCGTGTGGAAGAGTATTATTACTCGATTTGGGGTCCCTTGTTCGTTGATTACTGACAATGGATCCCAGTTTCAGAAGAAATTCAAAGCTTTTTGTGCTCAGTATAGAATACGAAATAATTACTCAACCCCAGCCTACCCTCAGAGTAATGGGCAAGCAGAAGCGTCCAATAAAACCATCCTTGACGGGATCAAGAAGAGTTTGGACAAAGCAAAAGGAAAGTGGCCTGATGAGTTATCACTGGTACTGTGGGCACACCGTACAACACCTAGGGGGTCTACAGGACAGACCCCTTATTCCTTGGCATATGGAACAGAGGCAGTAATACCCCTAGAAGTTGATCTTCCAACCAACAGGATTGCATTGGTTGAGAGTGGGGGCAATGACAGGGCCCTCGAAATTGAGCTTGATCTCGCCGAGGAAAGGAGGAAAAGGGCACTTGTGCATCTGGCTTCTTACCAAGAACAGCTAATGAAGAGCTACAACAAACATGTTCACCCTCGAGAGTTTGCTGTTGGGGATCTTGTACTACGAAAAGTGCTCGGCAATACCAAGGTGTCCAACGAGGGCAAGTTGGGGGCCAATTGAGAAGGCCCGTACCGAGTGACCGAAACTGTGGGCATAGAGGCCTATAGATTGGCCGATCTGGACGGAAATCCAGTGCCAAGGCCTTGGAACGTTCATAATCTGAGAAAATTCTTTGTTTAAAAGAAATTTAGTTTTTGATTTTATTTTCTTTAGGATATACTACGTGATTATGTGGGAATTACGAATAAAATTCCCTTGTTGCTTATTTTCATTGATTAGTTGCAAGACGTACGAATAACGCCCCCTTGAGTTCAAGCATATGAATAAAGTCACTTCTTTGCAGTATATCAATTTTTTTGAAATGTTTGCTTTTGAAATATGAAAAATGAAATTCGGCGTTATTTTTCCTTTTTCATATTGGGGAGCAGGGACCAAGTAAGAAATACCTGAGTTACGAACGACTAAAACGCTATAATTTTTTCAAGATGTATGAATAGAATTGCTTCTTTGAACTTCGTGAATGTTCGAAAGGCTTGCTTGGGCTTAGACATAACGAGATATGTCTAAAAGATATTAAGACTAAGTACGAGAACACTTAGGTTTCCATCTAAAGTACGAGGAACTTGGATTTGTTTAAAATATGAGAAATTTTGGCTAGGTATAACGAGCATACGACAAATATGCTAGATTGAGCAAATTGTCTAAGTATGAGAAAACTTAGCAGTTGTTTAAACATGAGAGGCTTTAAACAAGTATGAGATACTTGAGTAATACCAAGTATGAAATACTTTGGGTATACACATGACAAATGTGTTTGAAGTACAAATAAACTTAACAATTGCATTGAATATATGCGACGCTCCCTGAATACGAAAATATTTCAGGAAAATACGAATTTGACCAAGTAAAGAGTACCTTGGGAGAATAAGCAAGTTAGTTAAAGTATGAGAGACTTAAGCTTTTTTAATTAAGCAGATAAACACCTATGCAAAATGAAGCATACGAGATATTCATATAAATGGTATGAAATACCAGTAAAACGCTAAAGCAACCACGAAAATGTTTATGGCCATGAAAGGCCGAGTAGAACATAAAGGCCATGAACGGCCATAAAAACAAAAAGTTATGCCACAAGGGGCCGAATACCTGTATTATCAAGAGTGTGAAAAAGACTGGTGCCTCGTGTAGGGAGGTATTCCCGAACAGGCACAGTTAGCAGCTGAACAAATGGTGTAAAGTAGCACATGGCAAATAGGGCAGAGCGTACCGCTAGGAAGGGCGGTGAAGGGCAATGTGGACCAGTGACACGAGGAGTCATTGGTCCAATCAGTTTGCTCGGTAGATGGAGACAAAATGCATGTGAAGTCATTTGTCCTAAATAGCTAAAGGAGACCTGTGACATGTGGGGTCATTGGTCCATATGGAATGTTCGGCGAAGAGGTTGCCGAGCAGAGAAAGAAGTAGCCCTAAATATTAAGGCGGCAGGAATGCCATTGAAGGTTCCAGAACAGTAATATCTCGTAAAGGAATAGGATCCTGAGTATATAGAATTTTATTTAAAGATATCCAACGAGAATGGGATGTTCGGCCGGTTATGGAAAAGAGTCCTAAAAGGACTCTTAAGTAATAAACAGATAAAGGAACGAGAGTCCAAGAAATCCAGGATTTCCTATACGAGATAGGAATCCCAAGGCAACAGGGATGCTTGGGCAGCAAGCATCTATGAATCTATAAATAAAGAGGTAAACCTAGAGGGAAAAGGTACGCAATATGCTGCATTCATATTGTTCTCCTACTGATAATTACGGTTTGCAATTAGTTCATGATACTAACTTTGGCATTGGAGGGCCTTTGCTACGTGCAGCAAAGGTGCGCTCACTCCTTGTCTGTTTTGCAGATTAGGGTTCTGACGACGAATTAGGATTCCAGTGAAGAGACACAAGTAAGCCGTTGCAATCCAAAGTGATCTGAAGCATCAATTGTTTTAATCCCTTACAATTGGTGCCGTCTGTGGGAAACGATTGAATTCCCCAAAAAAATACCACGATGGAAAAAGATCCAATCACACCATTTAGTCCGAAGGACCAGTTAGGTGGGGGAGGAGACAAGTCCCCAACTGGGGCTCCAAAAAAACCCATTGGTAGACATGGCAGGAAAACGACAAGCAAAGATGACCCTCTGATGTTCCCAGACAATTCCAAAGACAAAGGGGGTAGGACGGCCACAGGCTCCACGAGAAGGAGCAAGTCCTATCGAAGAGAGGAGTCAGTCACGCATTCAAGAAGTATACATAATAGTGAACATGTCCTCGATAAAAAGAGGAAGGAAATCAAGGAGTACGCTCGTCTAATCAAAAGACGAGAATATGAGATACGGGAGTTACAGCGGGTACGAGAGCACCCAGAAGATTTTGGACTTTCACGAAGGAATTCCCGGGGAGATAGACAGGCTCTGACAATCCATAAACGGACTCATTCACGAGGAAGAAGGAGCAGGAGCAGGAGTCTTATCACGAGGCGATATGAAGCTTCTCCACGAAAAAGGAGGTGCAGAAGTAAAAGCCAAACACTAGAGAGGCAAAAGGCTTCTTCACGAAAAAGGAGGAGCAGAGACCGAAGTTTAACCCCCGAGGAGGAGGAAACAAGGAAACACCACCGGGACAGGTACGAGAGGCCTGATGGTGATTGGGCCAAAGCTACGACTCATAAAACCAAGGAACTTGAAGACGGAACGATGACTGCACGAGAAGCAGCACGAAAGGCCTTAAGTAATATAGCAGCCTCCCCCTTTTCGAGAAAGCTACAAGAGGCCAAATTGCCGAGCAGATTAAAGCACGGTACGTTCATACTTTACGAGACAAACGCGGATCCCGTAGCATACATACATCACTATCAGCAGGCTATGTTCATGCACGATGGGGTGATGCCATCCTGTGCAAGATGTTCCCTTCAAGTCTCGGGAAGGTGGCCTTGTCTTGGTTTCATAAACTGGCCCCACGATCCATACGAGGATGGAGGCAGTTGGCCGAAGAATTTACTACTCAGTTCTTGACAAGCAGGAAAGCCCCAAAAACGTTTGAGAGGCTTTTCACCATGAAGCAAGCAGAAAGTGAAACGATTAGGGACTATGCTAAGAAGTACTGGGAGACTTTCAACGGGATTGAAAGTTACAGTGAAGAATATGCTATAGCCACTTTCAAGACTGGCTTGCCCGTTCAGGGAGAACTACGCCGTTCATTGAATAAGCATCCAGTAGCGACGTTGGCTAAACTAATGAAAATGATAGAGCAACATGTCAGCATGGAGGATGACATACTCCGGGAAGATGGCAAGATTATAGCCGAACAGCCAAAGACACCTGTTAAAAAGGTGGATAAGCCAGAGCCTAAGATTTATAGGGAGAGGAAGGAGTGCGGGTAGGCGAAGAAAGAGCCATACAAGGATAAGCAAGCTTCTGACCCTAAGTCTTTCTTTTCTATCACTACGGTTTGGAAGGAACCGACTTATAGGATTCTTTATCGAATAAAGAATCAGCCATACTTCAAGTGGCCCCCAAGTCTAGGCGGAGAAAAAGACGCAAAACGTGCTACGAATCAGCACTGTAGCTACCACAAAGATTGGGGCCATATGACTGAAGATTGTGAAATGTATAAAAGACACCTTGATGATTTAGTCTCTCGGGGCTATCTCAAGGAATTCATCCAGGAAGATCCCAAAGACAAAGGGAAAGCCATGGAACTGGATTACGAGCAGAATCCTAAAGGGGTAATACATATGAGATTAGCCTACTCCAAAGGAAAATCAAACCCATAAAGGAAAATGAGGTTAATCGCATAACGTGCTGATCGTATACGAGAAATGAGGTTAGCCTACTCCAAAGGAAAATCAAACACGATCAGCACGTTATGCGATTGGGAAACAAGAGAGGGCGAGGAAACGATGTGTGTAACGAAAGCATAGCATTCACAGATGAGGACTTGGGAGAAGTCCAAATACCCCACAACGATGCTCTAGTCATAACCCTACCAATTGAGGAATATGACATTGAGAGAATCCTGGTGGACTCAGGGAGTTGTATAGAGGTATTGTACTACGATGCGTTTAAAAAGTTGGGGCTGGCCCAGGCGGACTTGGAGTAGTCTGCCACACCCTTGATTGGGTTTGGTGCAGGTGCCATCTGGCCTCTTGGGAAAGTAACTTTGCCTGTTTGGGCTGGATCAGTGGTCTTGAGGACAGACTTTCCGGTTGTAGATGTTCCTTCTTCCTATAACACGATTATAGCGAGGACCTGGCTGCATAAGATGAGAGCTGTTTCCTCAACTTATCACCAGATAGTAAAATTTCCAGGATCTAATGGGGTCGAAAAAATTAGAGGCAATCAAAAAGTGGCCCAACAATGTTTGATTTCCATCGTTAAAAGAGTCCCAAAAGTCCATCATGTCCATACGTTAGAAGTACCAGATCAACTGACTATCGAGGATGTCGGGAGAAGCCTGGCAGAGAAAGTGGTTGAAGGCCTGGAGAGAGTACAGATCAACGAGACTGATCCTGACAGATATTTTTTAATTGGAGAAACGTTGCCAGCGGACGAAAGGGCTGAATTGGTAAGCTTCCTAAAAGAACATGTCGATGTATTTGCATGGGTACCAAAGGAAATGCCCGGAGTAGATGCAGGTGTGATCTGTCACCATTTAAATGTTGACCCTCAGCATAAGCCGATCATTTAGAAAAAGCAGAGGGCAGCCGTACAGCATGTGGATGCTGTAATTGAAGAGGTCGATCGTTTGCTGGAGGCCAAAGCAATACGTGAAGTTTACTACCCAGAATGGTTATGCAACACTGTGGTTGTAAAGAAGAAGAATGGGAAGTGGCGTGTCTGTGTAGACTTTACGGATTTAAATAAGGCATGTCCAAAAGATAGTTTCCCTCTTCCAAGGATAGACCAGCTGGTTGACGCAATTGCTGGATACGAACAAATGAGTTTCCTCGACGCATTTCGGGGATATCGTCAGATTGCCATGTTTGGGCCTGATCAGGAGAAGACTTCTTTCGTAACACCATGAGGGTTGTATTGTTACAGTGTCATGTCCTTTGGACTGAGGAACGCAGGGGCAACGTATCAAAGACTAGCAACCATCATGTTCAGAAAACTACTTGGCAAGACTATGGAGGTATACATAGATAATATGGTGGTAAAGAGTGAGGCCAGACAGGGACATATAGCAGATTTGAAAGAGGCTTTCGGAGTCCTAAGGAAATACAAATTGAAGCTTAATGCTTCGAAGTGTGCGTTTGGAGTTGGTTCTGGGAAGTTCCTAGGCCATCTAGTGACCATGAGAGGGATTGAGGCCAATCCAGATCAAATTGTAGCCTTGCAAAGGCTACAAAGTCCCAAAACCACGAAAGAAGTCCAGAGGTTGACTGGAATGGCTGCAGCACTCAATAGATTTATCAGTTGATCAAGTGATAAATGCAGACCCTTTTTTCAGTTATTGAAAAAGAGGGAAGGATTCGAATGTGGAGTGGAATGCGAGCGAGCCTTGTAGGACCTGAAGAAGTATCTGGCCGAGGCTCCACTTTTGTCAACTCCACAGCCAGGTGAGTCTTTAGTTTTGTATTTGGCTGTTTCTGAACATGCTGTGAGTGCAGTCCTCTTAAGGGATATAGGATCCGAGCAAATCCCTGTCTACTATGTTAGCAAAACGTTATTAGATGTAGAAACGAGATATCTGCCCCTCGAAAAGCTTGTCCTGGCATTAAGGATAGCCACAAGGAAGTTGCCACATTATTTCCAAACCCACAAGGTTGTGGTTTATACTGAATTCCCATTGAGATCACTGCTACAAAAAGCAGACTTCTCAGGAAGAATCCCAACATGGTCCGTCGAATTAAGCCAGTACAACACTAATTATCAGCCGCGCACAGCAATCAAAGGCCAAGTGCTGGCAGATTTTGTGGCGGAATTTTCACCTACAATAGCACCCCTGCCTCCTTTGAGAAAGGAGCAGGTGACTGAGACACAGGCAGGGAGAACAGAGTATCAGCCGAACAGAATCCCCTTGAGTGGAAGTTGTTTGTCGACGGATCAGCATGTAATACTGGTTCAGGAATTGGGGTTGTCCTTTTTCCTCCTGAAGGAGTGATGATTGAACTGTCTGTTCGGCTTGGTTTCAGTGCATCGAATAACGTGGTGGAATACAAGGCACTTTTAGCTGGATTGAGGAGTGCAAGGACATTGAAATTAAAACGAGTCAGGGTGTATTGTGACTCACAGCTTATGGTTAATCAGCTGTCCGGGAAGTATGAAGCTCGGAATGAGAAGATGGCGGCATATGTGCATGCAGGAAAGGATCTGCTCGATACCTTCGAAAGGGTATACATTGAGAAAATAAGTTCTGGACAGAATGCTCATGCAGATTCACTGGCCTGGTTGGCAGCAGTCTTACCAACTGAATTTAAAAGGAAAGTAGCAGTGGAGTATTTGACTAAGCCGAGCATTTGGAGAAGTGTGGAGTTGGTCTTGGATGTGAACTAAGGACCAAGTTGGATGGACCCGATTCTGGAGTTTTTACGATTTGAATACTCCCTTCTGATAAGAAGGAGGCTCACAAAATCAAGACCAAATCTGCTAGGTTTTGGCTATCACCAGAGGGAAAATTGTACAGAAAGTCCTTTACGGGCCCATACTTTGTGTGCACCCCGAAATAGTGCAGAAATTTCTCCACGAAGTCGACGAGGGGACATGTGGGAGTCATGCTGGAGGCAGATCCATTGCCCACCGAGCAATTACCCAAGGCTATTGCTGGCCACATATGCAGGAAGATGCCAAGGTATATGTAAAAATCTGTGAGAAGTGTCAGAAATTCTCACCAATGATTCGGATACCGGCAGAAGATTTGGTGCCATTGACGAGCCCTTGGCCTTTTGCTCAATGGGGAATGGACATCGTGGGTCCACTCCACAAAGCAACTGGCAACAGGAAATTTCTGTTGGTAGCGACGGATTATTTCACCAAATGGATTGAGGCTGAACCATTGGCCAAAATCATTGAACCTATGATAGAAAGGTTCATGTGGAAGAGTATTATTACTCGCTTTGGGGTCCCTTATTCATTGATTACTGACAACGGGTCCCAGTTCCAGAAGAAATTCAAAACTTTTTGTGCCCAATATGGGATACAAAATTTTTACTCAACTCCAACCTACCCTCAGAGTAATGGGCAAGCAGAGGCGTCCAATAAACCATCCTTGACGGGATCAAGAAAAGGTTTGACAAAGCAAAAGGAAAATGGCCTGACGAGTTACCACTTGTCTTGTGGGCCCACCGAACAACTCCTAGGTCTACGGGAGAGACTCCCTATTTTTTGGCATATAGAACAGAGGCAGTAATACCTTTGGAGGTTGGTCTCCCAACTAATAGAACAGCGTTGGTTGAGAGTGGAGGAAATGACAGGGCCCTCGAAATTGAGATTGATCTAGCCGAGGAAAGGAGGGAAAGGGCCCTGGTGCATCTAGCTTCTTACCAGGAATAGCTGATGGAAGAGCTACAACAAATATGTTCACCCTCGAGAGTTTGGTGTTGGGGACCTTGTACTGCGAAAAGTGCTCAGCAATACCAAGGTGGCCAACGAGGGCAAGTTGGGGGCAAATTGGGAAGGCCCGTATCGAGTAACTGAGATTGTGGGCATAAGGGCCTATAAATTGGCTGATCTGGATGGCAATCCAGTGCCAAGGCCTTGGAACGTTCATAATCTGAGAAAATTCTTTGTTTAAAAGAATTTTATTTCGTTTTAGGATACACTACGTGATTGTTTTGAGTGGGAGCTACGAATAAAGCTCCTTTGTTTTCTATTATTTATTAGTTGCAAGGGATACGAATAACGTCCCCTTGAGTTTCAGAGATTATGAATAAAATCATCTTTCTAACCATATCAAAATTCTTGGGGTTTTTGTTTTCTCTCAATACGAATTACAGACTTGATTTTCTCTATTCGTATTGGGGAGCAGGGGATAGGCATGAGTGCCACGTATCCACTACTAAACACTTAAACATGCATGTTTGAAAAACCTGTTACTGGTAAAAGGAGATATAAAGCGAACAGCCTGACAACAGCGCACGAATAAACGCTAGAATAAATATAAGAAGCATCAAGTACGAAATACTTGGGTTGTACGCTTATGATTTTTTCTTATGTACGAGTAAATTAGTACAAGTAACTTAAAATTTGTTAAGTACGAGAATACTTAACTTTTAAGTTTGAGAAACTTAAACAAGTATGAGTACAAGAGACTTAGATTTGTTTAAATACAAGAAATTCAGGCTAAGTACGAGAAACTTGGATTCGTTTAAATACGTAAAAAACTTAGTAGTTGTTAAGCATGAGAAGCTTAAAACAAGTATGAGATACTTGGGTAATACCAAGTATGAAATACTTGGATGTACACATGGCGAGTATGCCTGAAGTATGAACAAACTTGGGGTTGCATACGAGAACATGCCATAAACAGGTACGAATTTCATATGAATACATGCAACACTCCTTGAATACGAAAATATTTCAGGAAAATGCAGATTTGACCAAGTAAAGAGTACCTTGGGAGAATAAGCAAAATTAGTTAAAGTATGAAAGACTTAAACTTTTTTAAAGCAGGTAAACACCTATGCTAAACGAAGCATACGAGATTGATATAAATGGTACGAAAAACCAGTGAACACTAAAAGCAACCACGAAAATGTTCATGACCTAACAAACCAAATGTTATGCGACGAGGGGCCAAATACTTGTGTTATCAAAAGTATGAAATATTCTGGTGCCTCGTAGGGCTTAAAACTATGGCCACGCAGGACCAGCCAAGTACTCAAAAGTATAAACCCACACTTACCCAATCAATCCAGGTTTTGGATCTCCGGTAGTGTGACATTTGTATCCTCTGCATTCACTTCCACGCCAGGACCATCACCAGCAGTGTTTTCCTCAAGGTTGTCGAGTACATTGGTCTCCTCCCGAGCAAGGGACGTACCAGCATTAGCAACATCGGATTCAGTTGGTATGCTCTCATCTGCGTCAGCAAATTCATCAATTTGCTGCTCGACATTGCCTTGTGAATGCTTGTCAGAATCATGAGAAGACTGATGACGATTGCTTGGTAGGTCATTCTCTATCCACAAGGGAGAATCCTTAGCAACTCCCACCTTCGTCTGACACGCCTCCCAGCATGCGACCCAGATCCAGTCTTGTATGGCTGGCATATGCTCTACGTAGCTGGCCGTAGTGGCGTCGAAGCCCTTCTGATAGCCTTCTTCATATGCAGCTTTTTTGGTGCTGTCAATTTCTACCAAAGCTTGATTAAGGCTGTCCTCAGCGGTCTCAAATTTTCCTTTTGTTTCAGAAAAATCCGCTTTAGCCTTCTCTCTCTCTCTCTCTCTCTCTCTCTCTCTCTCTCCAGCCTTGAGACTGTTCGTAACAGCTTGGTATTGTCATTTAGCAGTCTGATTCTTTCTGTCTCTGCTTCTTGAAACTTTTGTCCCAGCATAACCATTTTCTGGATAAACTAAGGAAGACGAAACATAACTTGAAATTAAAATTCTAAGTACCACGAGAAAGATGAAGGTTAAAGATATGAGATAAGTCAAATCACCTTAATTCCACTGACGAGTCCAGTGGACACAAGCCGGTCGGAAGGAGGAGAGGTCTCTTTCTGCATGTCAACAGGTAGCAATAAGCCCTGTGCTAGGGCCAGTGCAGTTTCAGAGGAGCTGGCACTATCCCCAACGTTTACGTGCCGGTCCCCTCTCATGAGTTGAGGGGCCCAGGCATCGAGAATGACTTCGGTGCTCGGTGAGGGAGTTTCCAAAGTCAATGAAGCTGCCTGTACATCAGCATCTCCGGCTTCTTGGTTCCGAGGACGCTTGTCCCGATGAGCGTCAACAGCCTCAAGGGAACTGTCACGTTCCTGAGGGGAGGTGGATGATCGTGTTGAGCACCCCCACCCCCCACCCCCGTGTACGGCGAGATGGCGGGGGGGGGGGGGGGTAAGACTAGTTGATGCCACCCTATTGGCAGCACCACGTCCCCGTGTAGAGACGGTGAGAAGGGTGCTAAGGTTCAGGGGTTGACAAGTCATCGTACCTGATAAAGGGGGCGAACGAGAATACCCAGATGATGAAGACTGAATGGTATCATGATTGGGGAGCAGCTGTTCTATTTGTCGTTGTGTGCATCTCCTGAGCCTCAAACGTGGCAATGGTATGCCTTCAGAAATTGGTACCTCACCTTGTTGCCCAGCGACAGTCACTCCAGTATTGGATCTTATGCCCCTTGGCTGAGGAGCAGTGGAAGCAGAGGCAGCACTAGTGCTTAGATTAGCAAGTCTTCTGTCGATAACACCTCTGTAAGCGGGATCATATCCCAGTAGTATGTCTGCGTTACGGCCCCGACCAGCTGTTCGAGTACCAGGCTCGCCTGTGTATTTTAGGATCCTATTGATCTCTTCTGTTCGGACGGAGCTTGGCTCTCGTCTGGGACGTTTGTTAGCGTTTTCCGCTGCCAAACGATAAGTCAAAATGGTGGTTAGCAAACACGAACAAAAGCAGTAGGGAGAATTACGAGTAGAGCAAAGTAAATTAAGAGCATACATGGATAGCCCCATATGTGGGGGCAATGGAGGCCCACCACTTAGCCATCTTCCCCTATTGGCTTGAGCGCTTCAGTAACGTAGAGGAAATCAATCTCGTGATCACGAGCAGAATCTGGCAAGTTTAGCACGAGACGCTTGTCTGCTTTTCTAACCTTGAAATAATACGTGTTGTATTCAAGGTTTAGCACGATGCTATACCACCACTGGATGTCCCAGATTCCTAGTTGGGTCCCTAGAATCCTATTTAGGGCTACGATGCCCATTACCAATCTAAAAATGTTTGTTGAAACTTGCATGGGGGTAAGACAATACCAGTTTAAAACTTGGCGGAGTAGTGGGTGAAGGGGGAAACGGATGCCACCCTCGACAATGGCAACAATAGGGATGCACATTCTAACCCATGAACCACCATCCCTATCCGCCCCTAAAGGGGCGAGTTCAAGCCCCACATTCTTAGGGATGCCATATTCCGTCCTAAAAGCTGCCATGGCTGCAGGGGTTTCGCAGAGTTTCCTAAATTTACTGGGTTTAGGAGCATTTTCGTTATCATCCGCCATGGACGATTGTTAGAACTCAGAAATGGAACGGAAATCTAAGAGTGAGGAATTGACGAAATTCCGAAAGAAGGAAACCAAGATCGAAAATCCAGAAACTGAAATCGATTGAGAATGAGAAACGAAATGCTTACGAGATCGAAAAGCAGTTTCCTGGGATACGAACGAGTTGCAGAAGGCGGCGATGGCAGAAGGATGGGAAGTTCATCTTCTGGATTCCAGAAAGGGTGAAAGCGCTAAAAGGTATCTTTAAAAAGATTACAAGGGACTGAGAAGGAGATGAAACGACAGGTCTCACGCCGTTACAAGATAAAGTAACGGAAAGTAGATGCCGTTCTGACGCCGCTTGATAAAACGTCAGTTCGAAATTAATGTAAGGCATACGAAACATGCCATGTGGAGTCATAACCCCGAGATGGTATAATGACAAGTGCGCCAAAAGCATCAATGAGTATTAATACAGCTACTGCCCAGGATCAGAGGAGTTCGGCTCAAAGTCTAAATTTAGCTTTATTAGTTGTCCCCGAACGGTGTCAACGAGCAAAGCTGGGGAGCGATTGTAGTGAGGTATTCCCGAACAGGCACAGTTAGCAGCTGAACAAATGGTATAAAGTAGCACGTGGCAAATAGGGCAGAGCGTACCGCTAGGAATGGCGGTGAAGGGCAATGTGGACTAATGACATGAGGAGTCATTGGTCCAATCAGTCTGTTCGGCAGATAGAGACAAAATGCATGTGAAGTCATTTGTCCTAAATAGCTAAAGGAAACCTAGAGGGAAAAGGTACGCAATACGCTTCATTCATATTGTTCTCTTGCTGATAATTAGGGTTTGCAATTAGTTCGTGATACTAACTTTGGCAATGGAGGGCCTTTGCTACGAGCAGCAAAGGTGCGCTCACCCCTTGTCTGTTTTTGAAATTAGGGTTTCGACGACGAATTAGGGTTCTGGTGAAGAGGCACGAGTAAGCCGTTGCAACACATTTCAAGGGTTTTTTTAAAATATAATTTAAAGGTAAAAGTATAAATTATGAGGATTTATACCATTTCAAAAATAAAAGGTCGTTAGTAAAATTTATCAATTGTAAATTTCCGTTGAAAGCACAAAGATTAAACAATAACTACAATAGCCAAAGATTAAATAAAAACTACAACCACCACTATATCACTTCTTGCAAAAAAAAAAAATATATACATTCCCTAAATATCTTTCTTGTTTCATTTCTGTGGTGGTAACTGTCACGCCCTCGATTTTCAATATAAATAAATAATTCATTTCAATAAAAGATCCTCGCATAAAATAAATAATACCCAAAAGAGTTCCCACCTGTTTAACTTTACAAGCAAGTCCCCAAGTTTAAAAATATACAACATTGGCACTCCGGCCCCAAACGAGTCTAAATGCACATACAACAACTTACTAATTACAAAATGATTTAATCCAAAGAAATTTTTGATAATTAGTTTCAACTCATTTTGATTAAAAGAAGTCATTACAAAGCCGATTAAGTAACTCAATGAAATTAGCTTCTAAGAGTCTTCCACATCCAAGCACATGAATGCGTGCAAACTATCGTCCAGTGTTTGAACCTGAAAAGAAGGATTAGGTTGAGCTACACTAGCCCAGTAGGAAAATCTTTACCAATTCTATGTATAAATATGAAGCCGAGTGCAAATGAGACAACAAGGAGATATAGTTCAATCAAGAGATAACAATGAACTCATAGGTGTATCGACATTCATTACGATCATTTAAGGATATGCCATTACCACAAACGACCACACAATTCACAAGACCCATGCACTCTACTACCTCAACATGACTTGCTATCCCAAATTTCCACCATCGGTATTTCCACCCCTTGCGTTACCGTATAACACCACGAGGATTGCTGTGTTACCACCCCTTGCGTCACAGTGATCCCTAACGACTTGAGTCACCGTATTACCACCCCTTGCGTTACGAGACCCGTCTAAGTCTCTGTATTACCACCCCTTGCGTTACGAGACCCGTCTAAGTCTTCGTATTACCACCCCTTGCGTTACGAGACCCGTCTAAGTCTTCGTATTACCACCCCTTGCGTTACGAGACTTCCTAAACCAACTTCCGACTCAAACTACTACCTTCTCACACGATATGCAAGTTAAGACTCCCCCATGTTCACATTGATAGATGAGACTTCATACAATATGCCACGTTATCACAAATGTGCCATAAACATTCACAAGTGCCAACAATCAATAGAAAGTATTTAAATGAAGCTTTAGCTAAGTAATTCCTTAGTCATTCCTCACTAACGGAAGGTCAATGGGTCACAAATATCATCCACTAATCATAGGAAGTCAAAACAATAGAATGAGGATCTTAGGGGTAGCCAACGGATGTTGGGAGACCGACACACCTCCACTCTAATGGTCATAACTTTCTGTGTTCTTAGAGTCTTTAGGTGATTTTGGTGGCAATGGAAAGCTAACTTCAAGACCTTCGAATTGATATAAAGTTTGCATAAAACGGACATCAGACGAAGAAGTTATGGCCGTTTGAAGTTGGGCTGAAACTCAGAAGACGAGCAGAATATCCAGAAAGGGGAGGGATCGATCCCCCCGTCACCAGGGATCGATCCCTGGGCTCACTGGACCAGAAAACAAAGGGGGATCGATCCCCCAAGTTTAGGGATCGATCCCTACGCGATTTGGGCAATTTTCTGCAGATTTCGACAGCGATTGAGATGAACAAAGGGAGCCAAACCAAGCTCGATTCTTGCATCAAATCATCATATAAACATATAAAAGAGGTAAAGAAGTCCCTACCTCGCGACAATAACTAAGATCTACAAGATTTGAACGAGCCCTAGCCTCTTTGAACTTCAAAGCTCCGCTTCAAGCTTGACCCAAGGATTTCCGGGCTCAAGAATGCGATTGGAAGGTCGAAGGGAGGTTAATCTCTGAGATTCTTGAGATCTTGAAAGAGTTTTGAGTGAGAGGGGAAGAGAGAGAGATACACGGCTAGAGAGAGAGAGAGGACGGCATGAGAGAGAGAGAATGGGAGATATAATTATCTCCTACACACACACACAAACTCCTATATATACTCAAATATTTTTAAATCACGCACACACCTCCTCAAGTTTCTATTCTCTCACTTTAATTCTCAATTCAAATAACCACCAAATAAAATCCTATTTTCCCAATTAGGCATTTAATAAGCATTTCAATAATTTAAAAATTATCTAGGTCTCTACAGTCTATCCTCCTTAAAGAAATTTCGTCCCGAAATTTACCACTCAAGCTCAATAAGATCATGCATCATGTAATCACGCTCATGTCACAACACATATTAACAAACAACAAGTTAACAATCATAAGGTTAAAATCTCAGGACTCACATTGGTTAATTCGGAAACAATTGCGGATACTTCTCTCTTACTTCATTTTCCCTTTTCCCAAGTCGATTCTTCCTTACCTCGATTTCTGCAAAGAACTCATACCAATAGGATTATCTTACCCCTCAAAACTTGCTCGCGCGAATCTAGGATACATGTCGGTTTCTCCTCAAGATATGGGTCAACCTCTAATCCTCCTTATCAAATTACGATGTTCACAGATACCCCAAGTTCGAACATTTATACAATAGTTCTAATTCTCATATAATCATACGATATTCACATCGAGATCTAACAACTTTTCTCCCCACGCTGTCCAAATTCTTTCATTAGCATTCCTATCCCGTATATCTTATTCGAATAAGTACTCAACCTACCATGAATGACGCATCAAATGTTCATAAAAACTTTGATCCTCATCTTTCTCAATCAACATCAATCAGTAAATCAGAATTTTCACGTACTAGACTAAAGTACTCAAATAATCTCTACCGTAATAAAATCAAAGAAGTTCTCATTTGCCTATTGGCATTTTGAGTGAATACTCAAAAATAATCTAATCACCTGGTACCACTTGATTTAGTATACGCTTCATATAACGGAAAATAGTCTCTTTTCTTATCACATGAGATTAAACCCTCTGAAGTTACATGAACCATCTCGAATTCAAAACTCCGTTTTAAACCTTTCCACCTTGTGGCATCCGGATTCAAAGGTATTCCCACAAGATTATAGCTAAGTATGCATGGTTCGTCCAAAAAAAGAAACTAAAACTCTTAGAATAGGGTGATCTAACTTACAAACAAGGTTCATAATCACCGAACGGATCCAAATTAAACTTAGTTTCGTAAGTGACCCAATATCCAACGATCAAACTACATGCTGATTTATAATCCTTGGTCCCATTATGAACACCAACTTGTCAAAATTAAACTCTTTACACTTCAAGGCTATAAACACTTCCTTTGGTTCCAAGGGCCTAGTTACTTAGTAAATCATGCCTTTCATTCCTTTTAGTACACGTGTCTTGCAATACAATATTGAAACAATCTAGGTGAGCTCTCACGTCCACTATGTTTCTTGCCAAAAGCCAGTAACCACTTTGAACTAGGAATTGATAGACCGCAGAAGCCTCTCTTATCTAGTTCTCTGATCGTGTCATACAAAAGAGTAGTGAAGAAAAAAAAAAAATTTTTTTTTTTTACTCTACCCTCCTCAAACCTTGATCCTTATATATCGTTAATGCTATCAAAGAGAAAACATATGCTAAATTCCAACCACATAGATAACACGGACACTCCGAATCAAACTGTAATACAACATCAAAGAACTCACATGACTACCCTGTTTAACCTCGTAAATCTCTGGTTAACACCTATCGTATCCTCCATTGTGTCCCCTCATTACTACATTTTCATGTTAATGGCAACATGCCATGGTTTCACTCATTTTCACACACCCACAACTTACCCTTCGGGCTCAAGTTATCACCTACCAAAATCTAATTACGCTAAGCTTCTCCCCTTTTTTTTTTAACGTGCAATCATCTCTCATAAACTTTTCATGATGACAATTGCACCTCAAGTATCAACAAGTCTTCCTACCAAACAACTTACCAAGCCGATATCAGAATAACAAACCATAATAACCGGGAAGGCTATAAAGAAAGAGAAAGACAGCAAGCACAGTCACACATTTTTTTTTTTTTTTGCAATTCACTCTATCAACTCAAGTTCACTATTCTTATATGATTACTCTGTTTCATTCTAATTCCCATTAGCGGTTACCAAAACCACTTTCATATAAAAATTTTCAATTTCCAAGCATTTGTCATGTCTCCTTTTCTTTTGACCCAACATAAACATAGATTTCAAGTTTAAGAGTAATAACACGCAACTAAGGCATGAACAACGACATTTCACAATTTAGCTCATGGACTCATACTCATATCACTCTGCATTTCCACCCCTGCGTTGCATCAAAATACTCACCTTCCAATTTCCTTTGCTACTACCACTCAATCTTATTCATCAGAATAACTCCAATACCACGTATTTGTCTAACCTCAATTTGTAATAAAACACACTCATCAAATCAACTTCAATGATCAACTAAGTACAAATCAACTCATCTTCACAATTTCGATAAGAAGGATATAAAATCAAATCTTTCACATAGCAAATCAACTCATTGTCATCGTCAACCAAATAATCTCTACATCCAATCACTCTAACACGCCTCAATATATCGACAATGCATTTTATTTACACCACACAAGTTCTAACCCAAAATGCACATCATATCACAATAGGTTGATAATCATAGTCCATTTATCATAACCCATGTATCTAATAAATATCTAAACCTCAATTTTGTGCAGCGACAATAAGCAATCTAATATAAGTGGATCAACAATCACAGCATCACGGACGCTCCCACATCAACTTTTAAGTCCTTAAGTTGTCATTATCCAATCCCTTCTTTTTCTTTTTTTCTTTTTTCTATTTTCCATTTCAATCCCAATCTCTCATCATATAACGTCAATCCATCATCAAGTGGTTTCATAGTAAGTGTTCACGTCCTCCACGGTTGTCAGCCTCAAATCTACGTCACAGAATACCCTCGTACGCAATCATAAAGCTCGAATTCCTTCACTCTTAGCCTAGGTTACCCACTCTAATAGTCATTATAACTCAACCCATTGGCGAACTTTATCTCCTATTGCAATAGCAACCTCCCTTATGCTTCTTTAAACTGCAAACTCCCACAATAGATAACAACCCTCCACCAACTAAACCATCTTGTCTCTCTATAGGACATAAGGAAAAACAACATCTTATTTTTTGGACACAAATCATATAAAGGTGACATAGGACCATTTCACATTCCTCTGACTACATTTTAAAGTTCATATAGAAATTACACATTGCTTTCACCTAAATGAACGAGTCATTCGACACTATAACATGACCATACTTAGTTAAATAACTTAAGAAGAATAGATGCACTTGGATGTCCCAAGACTACACAAAGCATTCAACTAACAACAACACTATAGCCTAATCGTCTATATAAAAAGGGTTAACAAGTATGACCTAAGGTGTACCTAGCCACTCTCTAGGTGTAGTCACTAAAAACAACAAGCTAGACAATTGAAATTTCTCTCTCTTTATTTCTAGGACTAGATTTAACAACACATAGCACCTAGGGGTGTTGATTCACCTTCAAGCAAGTAAGATCACATAAGCGTATACTCCACATAGCGCAAAGCATGTAAGCATGTAAGTGTTAGGCAATCGGGCACAAATGTACATTTCTTACAAAAGACATGCGTCAGTCAAACACTTAATACGTCATACACTAGAGACCGTGTCATCTCCTTTCAAAGTTCAAGACTAGGGATGTTCAGAGGCTCTTCGTTATCATGAAAGTAATTCATCCTACTATTTTCTCGATTTCGTTAAGATAAATAGACAAGGTGATCTTAGAAGCATCTCTTGTTTTTCCATAATCCACCAATCTATCAACTAGTTCTAGTTTAACTCCTAGCAAGAACTAGGCCCCTTCAATACTGACACTCCCTTCAGAATCAAACACCTATTTAAGCAAAATATTCAAAGTAGCTGATCTTAAAAAAAAACAGTTGAATTCCTTTAACTCTGAGATGCAACACTTTACACTATATCATGATATTGAGTCATACTTCTAAAAGTCACTATCGACAATTCGTTTCCCCAATTTGTTTGTAATCCAAGCAGTTTCTCACTATGACACGGTAACACACATCTTTAAAGCATAGCGACACATTCTTAATGAACTTATTAGACAACCCGAGATCATTAAGCATGCGTACTCGTTATAACGGTACTCTTTTTTTTTCTTTTGCAAATTGAATTTACATATCAAGTATTTCTATACACGAAAGCGTGAAATCGACAAGCAAGTACAATTTTTTTTTGACTACGACATCACATAATCTATCTGAATTCAGTTTTATAGAAAAACTTAAATCTTTTCATTGTTTATCCTGTTTAAAGAGCATCTCTTCTAGATGTTCAATCATGAAGTCACGATGGCCAGTCGTACTTCAAGTTGAATATCTGGAATTAGATTCTCAAAATCTTAGAAAAATGAGTTCCACATAGATTATAAACATCCACCTTTAGTAATCAAAACATCTCTTAACATAAACATATTCACACTACAGAATCAAAACATCTCTTAACATAAACATATTCACATTACAGATTCAAACTCTATCACTCAAAATAACACAAATCAACACCAAGTGTGAATAGCATAAAACATAAATAAACACACAGAATACTCACTAAAATGTAATCACCACAAATTCTAATCACATCACATCAACAACGTTAAGATGTAACTTTCTACAAACACACATATTCACAGAATAAGTAATTTCAAGTCATCACAAGAGTTAAAGAAAGAGAGTAATCAACGGCAACCAAAGCACCTACAAGGTCAAGCCTCCAACTCCTAACACAAGTTGACAACAACACGTCGTTCTGTTCAAATATAAATGCAATGTCACTTAGTATAATAAACGTCGATCACCCAAGCACACATGATCCATGCAGAAAGTAGTGATATTTTGAACCCATGAGACTAAATGTCTCCCCACGGTCTCAAAGTATTCAATCCTAGACGCTCTAATACCAATTTGTCACGCCCTCGATTTTCAATATAAATAAATAATTCATTTCAATAAAAGATCCTCGCATAAAATAAATAATACCCAAAAGAGTTCCCACCTGTTTAACTTTACAAGCAAGTCCCCAAGTTTAAAAATATACAACATTGGCACTCCGGCCCCAAACGAGTCTAAATGCACATACAACAACTTACTAATTACAAAATGATTTAATCCAAAGAAATTTTTGATAATTAGTTTCAACTCATTTTGATTAAAAGAAGTCATTACAAAGCCGATTAAGTAACTCAATGAAATTAGCTTCTAAGAGTCTTCCACATCCAAGCACATGAATGCGTGCAAACTATCGTCCAGTGTTTGAACCTGAAAAGAAGGATTAGGTTGAGCTACACTAGCCCAGTAGGAAAATCTTTACCAATTCTATGTATAAATATGAAGCCGAGTGCAAATGAGACAACAAGGAGATATAGTTCAATCAAGAGATAACAATGAACTCATAGGTGTATCGACATTCATTACGATCATTTAAGGATATGCCATTACCACAAACGACCACACAATTCACAAGACCCATGCACTCTACTACCTCAACATGACTTGCTATCCCAAATTTCCACCATCGGTATTTCCACCCCTTGCGTTACCGTATAACACCACGAGGATTGCTGTGTTACCACCCCTTGCGTCACAGTGATCCCTAACGACTTGAGTCACCGTATTACCACCCCTTGCGTTACGAGACCCGTCTAAGTCTCTGTATTACCACCCCTTGCGTTACGAGACCCGTCTAAGTCTTCGTATTACCACCCCTTGCGTTACGAGACCCGTCTAAGTCTTCGTATTACCACCCCTTGCGTTACGAGACTTCCTAAACCAACTTCCGACTCAAACTACTACCTTCTCACACGATATGCAAGTTAAGACTCCCCCATGTTCACATTGATAGATGAGACTTCATACAATATGCCACGTTATCACAAATGTGCCATAAACATTCACAAGTGCCAACAATCAATAGAAAGTATTTAAATGAAGCTTTAGCTAAGTAATTCCTTAGTCGTTCCTCACTAACGGAAGGTCAATGGGTCACAAATATCATCCACTAATCATAGGAAGTCAAAACAATAGAATGAGGATCTTAGGGGTAGCCAACGGATGTTGGGAGACCGACACACCTCCACTCTAATGGTCATAACTTTCTATGTACTTAGAGTCTTTAGGTGATTTTGGTGGCAATGGAAAGCTAACTTCAAGACCTTCGAATTGATATAAAGTTTGCATAAAACGGACATCGGACGAAGAAGTTATGGCCGTTTGAAGTTGGGCTGAAACTCAGAAGACGAGCAGAATATCCAGAAAGGGGAGGGATCGATCCCCCCGTCACCAGGGATCGATCCCTGGGCTCACTGGACCAGAAAACAAAGGGGGATCGATCCCCCAAGTTTAGGGATCGATCCCTACGCGATTTGGGCAATTTTCTGCAGATTTCGACAGCGATTGAGATGAACAAAGGGAGCCAAACCAAGCTCGATTCTTGCATCAAATCATCATATAAACATATAAAAGAGGTAAAGAAGTCCCTACCTCGCGACAATAACTAAGATCTACGAGATTTGAACGAGCCCTAGCCTCTTTGAACTTCAAAGCTCCGCTTCAAGCTTGACCCAAGGATTTCCGGGCTCAAGAATGCGATTGGAAGGTCGAAGGGAGGTTAATCTCTGAGATTCTTGAGGTCTTGAAAGAGTTTTGAGTGAGAGGGGAAGAGAGAGAGATACACGGCTAGAGAGAGAGAGAGGACGGCATGAGAGAGAGAGAATGGGAGATATAATTATCTCCTACACACACACACACACTCCTATATATACTCAAATATTTTTAAATCACGCACACACCCCCTCAAGTTTCTATTCTCTCACTTTAATTCTCAATTCAAATAACCACCAAATAAAATCCTATTTTCCCAATTAGGCATTTAATAAGCATTTCAATAATTTAAAAATTATCTAGGTCTCTACAGTAACATTTCCATTCTTGACTCAACTACGGTATTGCATATTCCTCAAATAGCAATCTCATATAGCTGAAACGGGGAGAATTAAACTCCGGATTTGAAGAAGAAACCTACATAGCATCGATAAACTCCTATTAAAATGTTGAGATTTTGAAACTCTGTGTGCCAAGGATAACAAATTGTGAAATAAAGTCATACGGATACCTTAGTGGGGATGGTGAACTAGTCATGTACACTAATTGGATTAACCTGGTTTTGGTTGTTTGCACTCATGGAAACTTTCAACTGTTGTAACACCGGATTGATGAGTGTCGAACTACTTGCTTGAGGAAAGGATAATTGAGAGTTTCCAATCCTTGATTTCCTTTTTTGTCCTAAACAACACCATAAAATTCATGTCAAAGAAATCACTAACTTACACAAAAATAAAAAATGAACACTGAACTCACTTATTTAATTAATCATTCTAGGAGCAAAAACTTATCTAACAAGAGAGGAAACTCACCAGTCACCATGTGATTTGGATGTGGCATTTGCGGCTTTTCTGAAATTCTACGTGTCTTCCTCTTCTTCTTTTCCCAGTAACCTTTTATTCTAACATTGGAGCTTCCTTTTGTCCGAATGCGTAAAAGATCAAGCACAGGCCTATCATCAGTAGGGCTAGGCATTTCTTCAACACAAGCGGTGATATCTTCTTCAACACAATTAAGATCATCTACACTATCTAAATTTGCTATCTCCTCTTCAACCATCTTAATGCCTCCCTTAATTTATCCTTAACAATTTCAGTGCATTTACGAGATAATGAGCCCTTATCAAAAACATTTTGCCCCATGTGATTCAACTCACTAAGGCGCAATGAGCGAGTAGATTTTCCTTCTTGGTGCAATGATTCTATAACATCACCTTCTATCCCCGACTTTGCACTTCTGGTCCATCTCTTTAAAATATAGGGTTCAGGTATCTCTTTGTAATTTTTCATAACAAGCACTCTTAAAGCATGTTTGCACAATATTCCCAAAATCTCAAACAACTTACAACTACAAGAGATTTCATCACTGGAAAGATCAAATTGAACAATATGCACCCTTTGACGTCCATCCTCTATTACATGATAGATGGAAGTTGTCCCATTGCAACTAATTTCAACACAATTCAATCCAAAGCTGTCCAACAATTCCTCTTCAAACTTACTAAACATGACAAGAGTGTAAACCTTAGATTCATGATTCAAAATACCACGCTTACTTACCTTTGGTGGGGCACCATTTTTGCATCGAAAATCATCACTTCTTTCATCTCGCCGCATTAATTTCTTCAACCTTTTCCTCGTAATATTGAATAACTTGTAGGAGAGACATAGGCTTCCGCATAATTTGATGAAAAACACTATTAGTACTCTCACTTCTTTGGGAGGATTTCATCCTTGCCGAAAAAAAGTCTACACTAAAGCAAGACAACATTTTTCCCTTAAGATCATACAATCTTTTAAGCCAAGAATGATTCTCTAGTCCAAACATTTCAACCATATCAGCCCAGTCACTTTCAAATTTAATTGAATCATAGCACCCATAAAAACACTTGTCAAATAAAGCTTTGAAACTTGCATTAGTAAATAGTCCGGCTAGATGTTGCTTAGCATTATTTGAAATGTGCCACATACACAATCTGTGGCGTGCTCCAGTGAACACTACCTCTATCGCGTTAGCCATTGCTTGATCTTGATCAGTAAAAATACTCTTCGGTTGTCAATTCCCCATAGCTTCTAGAAAAGTCTTAAATAACCAAATGAAAGATTTTGTTGTCTCATTTGACAAAAAAGCACAACCAAACAATTTATTTTTCCTATGAAGATTGATACCAACAAATGGGGCGCAAACCAAATTATACTTGTTAGTTCGGTATGTTGTATAAAAAATAATGACATCCTGTGGGCAATGCGATTTGACCGATCTTTCTTTCCTCCTAGGAAGGGATTTCGTTCCCCACCCTTTTGAGAAAGGAGAGATGCTGCCGGTTCGCGGGAGAGCTTTTGAAGCTGGACGTCAAGCGCTCGCGAAAATACAGAGTCGCCACTTGGGTTTGAAGGTCCGACACCCAAGGAACCGTATTTCGAAGCACTTGCCGCGCTGTCTGATTTGAAAAAGTTAAGGAATCAGTCCGTCATAACCATATCTGGGTTCGGGAGCCAGGTTACGAGAGGGGAAGGGTTTATGGCACCCCTCTCGCCCAATCCGGAGATCGGTCTCTACTTAGGCATTTGCGAAAGATGTTTGTTTGCGATTCTGTTTGATTAATCACTTTTTAGCCAATTAGGGCGGGGGAACAGTTAATCGGGGATTAAAACTGTAACATGTTTGCAAGATGTGAATGATAGCATGGATGAACAGTTAGTATAGGATGAGAATAGACTGCTGTGGGAGTTTGAACAAACTGGGAGGCCCTTATTTTGGAGTGACGTGTGCAGGAAGAAACCAGCATGCACTGAACAAGTCACTGCATGCTATTTCCTCTTGCGCGCATAATTCCAAGATAAGCGCGCGCCGGTGAGTTCAAACCCACAGCTATTATTCTCAAACCTTCTGGGCTCTGGAAGGACCAGTGCACACCCAGGACAAACCACGCAGTTTATAGGCAGCATAATATACAGTTTAAAGACTGTAAAGCCCTACAAATTAATAAAATACCCCATAAACAGTGTGGGGACAAAATAATGGCCTAAGGCCGAGCTACCCGTGAAAGGCCATTCACTGGTCAGAAGCAAACTGTCACGCGATGGAGACACTCTGTCGCGCGAGGATGCGCCCTGGCGCGCGATGGTGCGCCCTGGCGCACTGTCGCGCGATGGACTGAGTCTGTCGCGCGATGGTGCGCCCTGGCGCAGGATGGTTGCGCCCTGGCGCGGGCCAGACCAGTGCTTGGTTTACACATTTCTGGGTTACTGGGACAGATCCAGAATGTTCCCAGGGGGACTCCAAAACAGCAGAAACTCATATTGAACTAAGACTAGCAGTTTATACTAAGGAAAGCAGTAAACTGATTATTATCATGCTTGCAGAGTGATCTATATACACATGAATGCAAAACAGTAGGACACCAATCCCCACGCGGTCCATCTCACGCAGCACCGGAGTGTCGCGCGAGAGAGTGGGACCATCGCGCGTTGGTTCCTACCATGACGGTTTTTGAAACCTTGCCAGCTTTAGGACCAGGACTGGTATTGATTACTAACCTTGGCCCTGCCAGCCCCCCTCAGGGATCAGAACAGAAAACAACAAAGGTAAGCTATACCTTCGGCTTCGGGTTTGAAACGAATTTGAGCCTTGAGGTTGAAAATAGGATTTGAGGTGTTTGAGGATTGTTGAGTGTGAGAAAGTGGGAAGAACAAGCTATGTTCTTAGTAGGGACTTTGTAACCTTTCAAAAACAATGGAACCCTTTTAAAACCTTTGAATTTTGTTTACCCTTTAGATGGTAGGCCAAAGGGGGTATATATAGGGAGAGGGGGCAAATCTGGTTGGAAACAGAGGCCTTCAACCAGTCCACGAGGCCTGGCTGAGGCTGCATCGGTGGCCAACTGTCCTCCATCAGAAAGGTCGGTGGTAGGTTGGACCATCGCGCGATGGAGTGAGTCTGTCGCGCGATGGTGCGCCCTGGCGCACTGTCGCGCGATGGAGTGACTCTGGCGAGCGATGGTGCGCCCGGGCGCGGGATGGTTGCGCCCTGGCGCGAGATGATTGCTCCCTGGCGCGGACCAGCATGGTTTTTGGTTTTTGAAGTGGTTTAGGCTAGGTTAGGTTCAAGGGTTTTGCAAACACTCAAAGCTCAAACACGCTATCATTCCCGGGGTGTTCTTGATCCATTTCATCATCGGGGAATCAAAAACCGTAAGTAAACTAATCTGGAAGCCCAGATTGGGGTCTCTACACATCCCCAAAGCATTCATAGTCTAACTTTGATCTTCCATCCCTCCAAAAAAATTTGCCATTCGGTTTTTTTCATCCACCTGAAATGAGTAGAAAAACATAGGATCTTCAACTTGCTTACGCTTGAAAAAATTGATCACACTTTGTCCATCCCCTGTTTCAATAAGATTTTCCCTCCTCATATGCAAATAATTATAACAATCCTCCTTAGTAAATCCAACATAATCTGGCCCAATTTCTTTAGACAGATAATTATATGATTGTGTTTGTTTTATACTTGCAGTGACCATTGAGGTGATAACATCCCCATATGCTTTCAGCATTTTCCTTCCGGATCTTAAATTTCGCCTCTCTTCTGGACTTGCAAGCTCATGATTATGATCATCATTCAAGTGGGAAACTGTCCAAATGCCATTATCAATCGTAAATCGAATTATGGCCTTACAATCCGTTCTTGTCTCCAAATGATTAAATTCTTTCACTTCATTAATACTCCCAATTTTGCGATACCCAGCTTTTGAGCACAAATATTCGCGTTGTCGTAAGAGTCCATTCAAATCTAGACGCTTGTTTCCTCTACGAATGCTAAAACCCTTTCTCAAGGCATACTCATTGTAGAGGTTGTAAGCTTCATCTTCCGAAAAAACATTCATTCCCACTTTGAGTTCTCCACTGCAATCATTGAAAGTTTCCATTAAAGTAGCTTCTTCACTCTCATTTTCATAATTTGGGGCATCCATTAAATCTGAGTAGCCAGAAAAATGCAGTGTGATTAATTAATGGAAACCCAGAAAAATCACAAGGAACATTCAATAGAATAATAAGTATTGTATCGAGAAACAAAAAAAAAACATTGAAATATGTTGTTACTTGTGAGTAAAATAAGGATCCCTTTTTGAAGTGAATCTAGAAATATAAAACAATTGGATGAGAAGAAAGAAAAGGAGAAATTGCAGTGGGATAGCAGAGGAGTAATTTGAGGGGAGGGGGTTTTAGCTTTTAGCATTTGTGCAGGAAAAAGGCAAATGTTTAGCGCCAATATGAATTGGGGGAGGAGGGATAATTACAGTTGAAATCCTTGTAAATTATAGTTTTCTACGTGTCAAATTTGTTGTGAAAGGGGGATACCAAATTTGCTGTACACCGGGTGTACAAAAAACTTCCTCATATATGTGTGTGGGTGTGTTTGGCCCACTAAAACACATACTTTTGAACACTGGGAGAGAGAGTAGAAATATGCCTCTTTCTCTCTCCACAAAAGGCGAAGAATATGGTTCTTCTGTTCTAATCTGATCGATCAGCTTGCAGCAGAAATAAGGGCTTGACCATTTATTTAAGAACATGGTAGCCCCATCTCTCGCAGGTATGTGCTTGAATCTCAAGTTTATTTCATATGCCATGGATTGTAGCAAGATATTTGGACTTGTAGTTGTGGAATTTCTAACATTTGATCCTTAGCATATCAGGTGCCAACAAATGCCTTTGGTTTCGCCAAGAATACATGTTATGCCCCATCCCTCTAATGATCGAGACTGCTATTCATTTCATTTCATAGAGATCAATTGCATCTACTCACTTATTATATAGTAACTAATAAGTATACATACACGAGGATCTCTTCTAAAAAGGGGTGAGGGAGTTGTTTTGTTCACCCTCTACTTAAGAAAGGTGAACATTACCCTCCTTTCTATTGGTTGAAATAGTGTGAATCCCTATACAAAGTGTGTGGATCCCACCAAAGTGATGTCAAGCTTATCAAAAAGTGTATTGCACAGGTGATATCCACACCATTTCAACCAATAAAAATGAGAATAATGTTCATCATCTTTTAAGGAAGATGATCAAAATTGCACTCGGGGTGAGGCCGTGACTCATACCCCATCATCGTACTTAAGTCCGCCCAAGCTCAATTTGCATACATAGAACCCAAAACATCTAGTGTCTTAACCCAAGTCACGTAAGGAATTTACGGTAACCCAAGTCACATAAAGTGAGCCGCTATGGCGAAAGGAGGTAGAGTAATGTTGAGTTAAAAAATTGCTTAACAAATCTAATGTCTACACTCCCATCCGTGTAAAGAGGGCTGAGTGTTTGAGAGCCTCTCTCTATAATCAAGAGGGAGACTCCCCTTGGTTTCTCCCCTTCCCCGGCGATTCCCCCACCTCTCCCATCCCCATTTTCTCCTCTCCTTCTCCTCTCCTACCACGTGGTTGTAAGATGGTTCAAACTCTTTCTTCAGAGAGAGAAGATCTCCCATTTTTGACTATCACTTTTGAAGGATTTAAAGCTTTTGACTAAACATATATGAAGAATGTCTTAAGAAACCTCTTAAAGATTACTTACTACTCCCTCCCTCCCTTTTTAAATGTCCCGCTTCGTAATTCTTACTTATTAAAAAAACATCATCATTATATCTTTTACATCAACTTTTACCTCTACTTTTCCTATTTACCTCTTATGGAGACATTATCATTACACTTTTACTCACTAACTTTTTAAAATAGAATCTACTTATATGGGCAAAATAGAAAATGTACCAACTTTTACCCACTAACTTTACAAAATGGGATCCGGGGAGTGTGTTGTGCAGCCCGTGCTGCACAGCGTGCTGCACAGCAAAACGGCGTAGTTTTGCTGCTGTGCTGCTCCTAACGTTTCAGCCAGTAAGGGCTCTGTTTGGCTGCCCAAGTTTCTGCAATTTCACAATATATCCGGTAAACAAAACACGGTGTTCAGTAGAGAAAAACCCTAACATGACTCCCGCCAAAACCATCAACTCCTACCCCGCCAAAACCATCGACTCCTGCCAAAACCATCAACTGCTCTCGCCAAAATCGTTTCTCCTCCTCCCTCATGGACTCCTGTTGCTACTTCTCCATCTTCGATTCCTTCTACCTCTGATCGATCCTCCACCGCCGAAGGTCTCTCCGAAATCGTTCCAAAAGGTATGCGTCTCATCCCTCATCAATATGATTTTGCAAACTGAGGATCAATAGAGAAAACATGGGTTTGGAGTACTAATCTTGGTTTTGTTGTTCTAAAAAAATAGTTAATGTTGACCCATATAACTTTTGTATTAATTCATTGCAGATTTTGGTACTTATTTATTGTTCGAATGGAGGACAGTAGAGTTGCGGGGTCTGTAGAACATAGTGAAGAATTATTAAAGGAATGTACACCATGTATTGATATGGAGTTTGAGTCTGAGCTTGCTGCATTTCGGTTCTATAACGAATATGGAAGGATTATAGGGTTTGGTATTCGTAGAGACTACCATAACAAAAGCAGATTGGATGGTATGATGATTAACAGAAAATTTGTTTGTAGTAAGGAGGGAGTAAAAGAGAACCGAAGTTCAGCACGAGCTAGAAAGGACACAAGAACTAACTGCAATGCATTTATGTATATATCGCTTGATCGGACATCATCAAAATGGAGAGTGACGAATTTTGATGATTCCCACAATCACTTGTTGCATACTCCTAAAACTGTTCATATGATGAGAACTCAAAGAAAATTGTGCGAGTCCCAAGCTATAAGTGTTCAAATTGCTGAGGCTACTGGGTTATCTCTTAAGTTGTCACATGATCTCATTAGTGCCCAATCAGGAGGGAAGGAATTTGTTGGGTTCATGCGGGAGGATCTTAAAAATCACTTGCTGTCTAGAAGAGGGAGGGATTTACAATATGGTGAAGCAGGAATTTTGTTCAAATATTTTCAGAAACAAACCATTGATAATCCTTACTTCTTTCACACAATGCAATTGGATGTAGATGAGATGATAACCAACATCTTTTGGGCTGACCATCAGATGATTACAGATTATGGTCTATTTGGGGATACATTGTCCTTTGACACGACTTTTCGAACTAATAAAGAGTGTCGACCATTGGCTATTTTTACCGGCTTTAACCATTATCGTATGACGGTGATTTTTGGTGTAGCATTGATGTATGATGACACAACCCCATCATTTGTGTGGTTATTCAAAACTTTTTTGGAAGCAATGTCGGGGAAGAAGCCTTTCACTTTTTTCACAGATCAAGATCAAGCAATGGCTAGCGCGCTATTTGAAGTTATGCCAGATGTGAAACACGGATTATGTACTTTCCACCTTAATCAAAATGCAATGAAGCACTTAGGCTACTTGGGTAATGATTTTTCCGCATTTAGTAATGATCAAGCTGTTTGTGACAAGCGGTACAAAGAAAAACAAGCGACATTTGACTCAAGAGAAAAGATGGTTAGAGTAAACTTTCCGAATTGCCCGATGTTACTTCAGGCAGCAAAAGTTTACACGCCTCCACTATTTGACTTGTTCCACAAAGAGTTTGACATAAGCACTGGTTGTACATGTAAAGTGATAAAATTGGAGGTGTTAGGAGATGAAATTAGATGTGTGATCCAAAAGCATGACGAAGAAAGAGAGTATGTTGTGTCGGGTAGTGTGGAACTTGATGCAATAGGAGCTAAAACTCTTACAGAAGTTCGTTGTAGTTGTCGAAAATTTGAGAGCTTTAGAATTTTATGTGGTCATGCAATCAGAGTGCTCTCACACATGAATGTCATGGAAGTACCTGTGAAATACATATTAGGTCGATGGAGACTAGATGCAAAGAGTTGTTCTTCTAAGGAAAAAGAAGTTATGGTGGAGGAGAATGATCGAAAGTTGGTAATATCGGCGCGGTATAGACATCTTTGTCCTAAAATTGTGACATTAGCAGCTCGGGCATCCGAAGATAATGAAGCATATAAGTTGGTGATAGATACTATTACGCTTTTGTGTGCACAAGTGGATGATATCACTCTTTCCAAGCATGGCGTTGGAGCTTCAAGTAGTGGTCCCGACATTGACATGGGATTAGATTTGATCGATCCTAATTTAAAAAAAGCAAAGGGCTTGAAAAAGAAAGTGACTAACCATGGAATCAAAGGTGGTAAAAGACTAAAGGCTTGGCATGAGAAGATTAAGAAGAGGGCAAATGGTGTTCCAAGATCTCACTTTAGTCAGGTATTAATTAACTGTAGAATGTTATGTCATAATTATTGTTTCTTTCCTGTGATCTTATTTTTTTCTACTTTGATAATATAGATGGTGAAACACCCTATTATCCACAAATGGCGCATTTACTGTCTCAAGCATCTTGCAGTACACAAGTTTCAGAGGTCTTTAGTGTACTTAACTTTCAACTATTGTTTGGTTCCAGTTACGATATTAAAATCTTACATTTTACAATTGGCAATTTTCTTTAGGAGATGGCATTTGAGCGAGTAGGGGATATTTCCATAGATCATTCAATCCACATTCCCATGGAGGCCGAGTTGTTCAATGATGAGGGGTTTATGGATTTTATGGCCAATTCACAGCCACCCTCGCAATATTGACTTGAATGTGCAAGGATAAACATTAGACATTCTTTTTTGAAATACTTTTTGGGGAGGTAGCATGTGAAATTGTTTGGTTGTGAGGAATTTGTGGAGAATTAAAACTTGGTTACCCAGTTGATATTGTTTTGTTGCTTAGTTGATTAAAATTTTGGGATACATTTGGAATACTCTATTTTGATTTGTGCCCAATGGAATACATTTCGTATTCAGAGAAGATTGAGAAAAATTTCAGACGCTACATTTGAAATTGTTTGGGTTTTGATTTGTTGCCTAGTGCACTTTGCAATTTGGAATACTCTGTTTTGTAGGTATAATGTGAAATTTCAGAAATTTGGGCTGAAATTATTCCGTAGTTTTGATATTGGAAAGTCGAAATTGAAATGGGACTTTTAAGCTAGCTCTACAATTTCTAACAGAGTTGTGGATTACCTTTCAAAGTGGTATAGTGCATACATCAAAAGCAACCAAATAGAGCCCTTACTGGCTGAAATGTTAGGAGCAGCACAACAACAAAACTACGTCGTTTTGCTGTGCAGCACGGGCTGCACAGCTGTTTGGGCTGAATTAGCTCAATCAAATGGCAAATGATTGTGTGCGGGCGTGCCAGAAAAGAAATAACTTCAGAAAAGAAATTACTCTTTTCAAATTGATTTGAAACAACTACTTTCAATCAGGCAACTGTGTTATCCGTTCGATTACCTCAACTAAGAGGATTTTTCCTTAAGGTATCAACCAAATAAAAGATTGACGCGCTTCGAATCAGAAAAGATGATTGAACACAAACAAACTTGAATTTAATCAAAGGTAAGTTTGTGTACAAACACTCTTAAGATTCTATCAAGAATAATGCAGAAATTTAAGCACACTGAATTTAATCGAAAGTGGACTTAAAAACGACTATTCTTTGGTAAGAAAAAACTTAAAGGAAAATAAGAGAACTTGAATTTAATCGAAAGTAATCTTACATGCAAATACGCCTTCAACTTATAAAAAGATCATATTCTAAACTAATCTAAATACTAATCTACGATAAATCTCTGAGCAATCATGTTGTATGAATTGTCAGATGATATGAATTTTTGTCGAGGGTTCTCTCTTCACTTGCTTCTTCTATTTATAGACGACGGGCATGCCTTCGATCTCTACTTCCCACGTCTTTGGTTGATATCCACGTTTGCCACATAAATCGGTTGAGAGGGGCCTTCGAACGGTTACTTTGATATTTCCAGAAGTTCTTCTTTCTCTTCATGCTTTGATAATGGTGTTCGTGGCCTCTTCATGGATCGTGGTTCTCCTATCTTCATGCAACGTGAATTAGTGTCACACGATTGTCCCAAATGATCCCTTGCAATTACGTTTAACTTCCGTTACAAATCAAGGCAGCAGTGGCACCGTTCGATGATCCCAAGGTTTAATTCCATCATGCTCTAAGATCATCTCTGTTTGATAACAAAACGTCGTCGGTTCCAATCAAAATGATACCGTTTAGTACTAAAATAACGTCATCATTAAACCCCGTAATCCTCTGCATCCCGGGTCTAATTAAGACATGTTCTGATTGGTCACCACGTTTTCCGATGACACGTGTATTTTTCTCATTGGGTGGTATATTTTAGGATGTAAACACACCCCCCTTATTAACATTTCATTTAAGCTAAATAAATGTTAATGGCACACGTACTCTGCCCATGTCCCTTCAAATTCGGATGCATGGGGCATGCGAGAGATTTGTTTCATGCACGACTATTGAGCTTCCCAAATATAGCTGCAATTATTTCCCTATAAATAGCAATTAATGTTAGGGTTTTAAATGAATCACATCACTTCCCAAAAATCCCTTCGAAATTAAGCTTTCTCTACTAAATAATCCTTTGATTATGGATTCTCTCCCAGAAATCAATTTAGTTTTAGAGAACCTCGATCATCAATCCCACTCACCTCAAACTTCTCCCCCAAATTCTCCTCGAATGTTGGCAGGAAAAATTCTTTCTGACCGAATATATTCCACTCCTAACTCGTTGCCCACAGGTTGGGACTCCTCTCTGACCCGTTCGAATTCATTCGATGGGTCCAATTGGGGTACTTGGGAGGAAAACCCTGCCAACACCAATGCTGGTACCATCCTGGTCAAGTTCGATCAGCCTGACCCTACGCCCAATAAATTCCATCATTTTCGAACTCTGTTCGCGAGTCAATTCTTGCCCCTGAATGGTAATGACACTGTTCATATGGGCATGCTTGAGTCAATTTATTCTTCCCTCAAATTTTCTCCTTTCCTGAAACAAGAAGAGAACTATCTTGGGCCTGCCCCTTATTGTGACTTCAGACGTCTGGCCCAAACCCAAAGATCTCTCTGGCTCACAGAGGTGCAAACCCCACACTATCCAGCTGACTTCGAAGAGTCCAACAAACTAGCTCCCCTCTCAGAAGAACCTGATTGGTTTAATGAGGTGACCAATCTTGCCGTTAACACCCCTCACTTCCAATGGCAATACGGTTACTCCATCTTCCCTTCTAATAAGGGCAAAGCCTTACAACTTCTCGCAGCCTTCTCCTTCCTGGATATTTCTATCCTGGAAGAACAAGTTCCATTAACCAACTTCAAATGGGCTTGTGAGACACTTGTGCTGTGCACCATCCCTTCCACGGTCTCTTACCAAATTCACTGCTTTCTGGATTTTCTCCCAGTGATTAAGTCATGGCTCGAAGCCAATGCTGCAGCGTATTGCTTCGATCAAAACCTCCAGGACTATGCTCTGACTAAGGAAAGGATCGAGAAGCTACATGACCAAATCCAAAGCTTCAAAGCTGAGTCCTTCGAAGTGGTGCCTGGCCATGCTGACAAGAAGCTTCGAAGGTGCTTCAAAAGGAAACAAATGAAGCGCCCAATAAGGGAAGCTAGACTCCAAAGGAAAGCCAAAGCTTTGGTGCTCCGCTTCAGGCCTCTTTTGGAGAAAAAATTGGAGTCAGATGCTAAGGAAGACATGAGGAAAATGGAGTTGAAATTTCTCCAATTTGCCTGGAGCAAGTTTCACAGCCTTGTCACTTGGTCTTTCCCTCACTACTTTGAAAATAAGAGAGCCGCCTCTCAACATCCGGGCCCTTCGAAGGCCTAAGCTATCTTTATTTCCCCTTGTCAGTAGGAATTAGCACTTTCTTTGCTTTCTTTTAAATATGCAAATTTCATTTCTGTAATTTAGTAACTTTCAATGAAATTCCCTTTTGCAACAATGTATACTTGTCTTAGTATTTATGTGTTTAAAGTAATAACACAACTTTAGTAACACAATTCCCCCTAAAGTAAATGAAAACACTCTAGTGGACTCCCAAATGTGGGCTCACCAAGGGCCTGGCCCACCTACGGAGGTATAAAAGCAGAAACGATTCAAAATCACCCCTTACGCTCTACGCATTCAAATCTTCTCAAGAACTGAAACCTCCCCCTCCCTCTTTCTGAAAACATCAAACTCGACCCCAAATCCATGGCTTCCTCCAGTCAACCAATCATGGAGCACCCCACCCCTTCTCTGGCATTGAGGCCCTTCGTGTCAAGAAAGACTCAAGGACCAAGTGGAGATTCCTGTCTCGACACCCGAGTTTTCATTCCGAACCCTAGAGAAAGAGGTACTTTCATTCTGGGTCCTCAACTTGTAGGGGAAATACCTGCCTCCCTCTCTCTTTACTACCCTTGATTGGGAGATACTGACATTCGAGCCTGTTCAACCCTCGATTGGCAAAATTTCCCAAGGAAATCTTTCCCTTGTTGGCCTACCTTAGATAGGGACTGGAAAATTTGGACCACTCACATGTTGGCTGAGAAATCAGATGACCTTGAAAAGGTGGGATTAAAAAACATCATCACCCTCCTTCGAAGGGGGATTCCCCAGAATCCACCCCTAATCCAGGCTGCCCTAGCCTTTTGGGACCCATCTTTCAATTTCTTTAGGTTTAACTGTGGCATGATGGCGCCCACAGTTTTAGACGTTACCCAGATGCTGGGACTCATCCCGTATGGCCCTCAGTTCGATCCCACCAAGGAATATACTCCCCCTGAGGGTTTCACCCGTCTGAATGCTACAAACGGAGCCTTTTCCCATTTTTATACTAGGGAAAGGAAATTAACAGGAGAGGTGTTTGATACGGAGTTTTTTGCCTACATACTCTACACCCTCTACAAACACATTCTGTGGCATTCTAGGAAATGGGTGATGAGTGAATTCGTACCGTTAGCCTTGGCATTATCTAGAGGTGAAGAGTTTGATTTTGCTTCCTATTTCCTGGGCCATGTATATAAAGTTGGCTCTGATTTTTATCAGAAGGGTTTGAATTATTCTCAAGGGGGACCCCAATGGTTTGAACAACTATGGCTTCATGCATACTTTCCTGAGCTGGGTCCTTTCAAATCACCCACATCACCTGCTGGTGCCCTCGAAGCACCCAATGTCCATGGTGACAATTATGCTCAACCAGAGGCCAGTGCAATTTCCACATTGGTATACTATCTTTGTTTCTTCTCTGGCCTTGCTTCAGATAGAGAATGGCCCAACCCATTCCCTACTCCCATTGGACCATCATGGCTCTTCGACATCTTAACGGACAGACAAGGAAAATCTTCTCGAGCCCTCCAAGCATGGAGCAACATTCTTACAAGCAGAGAGATTTTTATATCTTCGTCGAATCCCTACAAATCCTTGGCACATGCAGAGGTATATTGCCCTGCTCAATTTGCTAGACAACTCGACTTCGTTCAAGGCATACCTATTCCATTCTGTGGCTCTGCCAATATTTCCATCTCTGAACGTTCATGCATTACACTTGAGCACTTTCAAACTTGGTTTGCCCAGTCCAGACATGCATTGAGGAAAACTGTTATTCAAGAGTTCAAGGAACCGGAAGTACGTACTACTCCTGCATTTGACAATTGGTGGCACACCAATTGCTCCTTCCTCCTCGGATGCACTGCTTTTAAAAAGTTCCTTGAACACATTGGTTTCGAGAAATCTGAGTTTGGGCATAGGAGACAGAACGACTCGTCCTCCTTTTCCTCAAATAATGGGTTTAGACTGGCTGGAGGCATCGAAGACACTGCTGAAGGAGAGGTTGAGCAAGAAGTAACCCCTGTCGAAGCCTCTCCCATAGCAATGATTATCCCTCCTTCTCCGCCCAGAAGACAATCTTTGAGGGTTACACAAAAAAGAGGTACTTGCTTCTAAACATTGCTTCTCTTTTTGAAACCCAATCTAATAGTATACAAAACTGCAGGTGCTACCTCTTCCTCAGAAAGTGCTTCGAAGAGGAGCAAAACTGTTCCTCAATCCAAAGAAGTGATTCCAACCAAACACTACCTCGAGCCTTCGGCTGAACTTCCAAGTTTGTTCCTTCCTTTCTAATTATCTTTTATCTCTAATTTTATTTACTCGAGTTATTTTCTCATCATCGTTCTTTCAGCTTCCAAGAGAGCCAGAACCACCAGAAGGCGTGGCTCTCAAGTTTCTTCTAGTGATGAGGAAACTGAAACTGACACAGAGACCCTAATCCCAAGGGGTAAGTCTCTTCATCATTCATGATGAATGTCTCCTTAAAGAACCCCTTTGTAATCCTGATTCCTGAGTTTGAACCAGGTACGACAAGAGCAGCTGCCAAGGGAACTCTTTTCTATGAGAGAAAAGAAGTTCCATCCAAAAAATCAAAAACCCCAAGGGAACCTTCTTTTCCTGACGAGGTAGGTCATGCATACTCTGATTATACACATATTTATATGTCTCACATGCACATGACTTACTATTAATTTGTAGGCTCAAATGGCATCTTCTGATGAGGCACTGGATTTGTTCATTATTCCTTGCCTTCAACAAGAAGTGGTAAAGCCTTCCCCTATTCAAAAAATATCGGAAGATGACTTCTATAAGGCATCTTTTGAATATTCATATCTCTTCGAATTTTGAAAGAATACATCCGAACTTGTCTTCTGCTCTCACAGGCATTACCTATTCAGCCTCTTTCTATAAAGAAAGGTATTGTTGGAAAGGACCTTGATATGCAAGTTCTGCTGCCACTCCTCACTGAGCCCATCTCACCTATTCCTTTCCAGGTAATGTGTAGAATTCTCATGTTGCTTCACATTTCCTTTGTCTTTTGATCCTAATTTCTATTAACTTGGTGTAGGAATTTCCCCTCTCGCTGGAGCTACCTGCTTTTGCCAAAGTGGTGGCCAATTTAGCTCGTTCGAATGTCGTGGAGTCACCTCGAATTTTGAAGAGAGACCCCCCTACCATTCCCTTAACAGTTTTGGAGTAGGGTTCTTTGTTGACTGACTCCACTTCGACGACCCCACCTACAAGCAGCTTTGGGGAACAAGATTTAGATATGACCCCCTTTTCATCGTATCAGGTAGCTTTGCTATTCAAACTCACTCTTACACTTTTGTTAGCGATTCTTTTCAATCTCAAATTCTGATCTCTACGCAGGTGACCGGAATTGCTCATATTTCTAACAATAACCCTGGATCCCCTTCCTTTCCAATTGATCTGCCTCTAGTGGTTTTTGACATATCTTTCTTCAAAAGTCAATTGGAAAGATTTTGTAATCAAATTGCAGAACCCATTCCTCTAACTTCGTCCGATCCTTTGGAAAGCCTTGAGCAGCTTTTGAGCCCATCCTTGCTTTCAGATTCACCCTCATTCAGAATCAAACATGTTCTTTCAAAGGAAGAAATTCAAACGTTAAAAAGCCATCTAAGGTCTTTAAATCATTTAGGACTTCCAACTCTGTTTGATCATCATCTGACCTATCATTTCGAGGTGTGTTATCAGGCCTTAATTCTGTCTCAAAGGCTACCCTCTTCTGTCAGTTCCATTCTCCAAGAACATTTCAAACAATTTGGTGACTTGATTAGTGTCAACCAATTCTTATCTGAGAGCACTGGCACGACCGTTCAGAGGGTTAAACAGCTAGAGGCTAGAGCACTCCAAACTGCCTCCCATCTCTCTCTTTATCAAGCTAGAAAGAACAAACTTGCAGAACTTGACAAGAGGATGAAATGGCTACAAGAAGAGATGGAGAAGGTCAGGAATGAAATCGCTGAGGTATCCATTGGTTTCCCAGAGCTTGAAGGTAAAGCCTTAAGGGATCAGTCCATGCTTCCTCAACTTATTCCTTCCCTTCGAGAGGAACAAAAGAGAAAGGCTGCTCACGACTCTCTTTTGGATGTTAATTACAATTCTCTTCTAGGCCTATTGTCCACCATTTGTGATGTAATAAGTCCTTTTTTGTAATTTTAAACAGTTTGTACCTTCTTTTCTCCTTATTTTAATCAAACTCTGGGTAGATATGGCTGCATTTAATTTGGGGCACTGTTTCTTCTTTAAGAAGATTTGTGGTTTTGACGCCTCAACTACCCTCTCTCAAAGAGTCATAAATAACTACCCCCGAATTTATTGGTATAAAAAGGGGTCTTTGAGGGAAGAAAACTCACAAACCATCTTCTTCCTTAGCTTTCCTTTCTATCAACAGCACCTAGTCCCATTTTCAAGTAGGGTTTGGTGGCTCACGTAATAAAGGTCGCATGAAGCTTCTTCCAAAGTCCTTAAAGAAAAGCTTCGAAACATAGCCACATCGGCTCTCATGATGTTTTCCTTGAATGCTAAAGCTTTTAGGTATAGACACATCGGCTCTCATGATGTGTCTACGCTGGGCTGTCGCTTCAAAGACCAAAGAATCTAACGCGAGTGGTCTTCGAAGCCTATCTACCTACCAATGGAGCTTAGCTCAAGTCCCAATGAAGCTTGGTTCAAGTCTTTGAATCTCGGTTGTTGGACCCCTGAGAGATCCTTCTCCATGGCACTCTTAGGCCTTAGATAGATTTCTCTTTTTTCCTTATCTTGATTGTAACCTTCTCTACGAATGTGATGAATAAAAATATATTCATCTATGTATCCATATTGTTCTAGTGGTTTTGACCAATAAAATGGTGCTTTAACCATTTCTTGCTATTCTAACTTTGTTAATGAGGATATGATAAACATGAAGAGACTCACAAATATAGAAAACAGAAATTTTCTTTACAGATATTTTTTGGTTACTGTGCTCTTACTGGCCATCACTTCACGTTTATTTGTTACTTCGAAGTCCTTAACAACGCTTCAAAGTGTATTGGCACTTCGAAAATTAAACCAAACGTGGTTTTAATTGCCTCAACTAACTTATTTACTTCCAGCTGCTTCTTAGCCGTCTCATCGTAAGTTGCAAACGATTATTTAATCATGACGCGTGATGACTAACGCTCTCAGACCCTTCACCTTCCAGGCCTTGTGCGTCTCCCTTCAATTAATGATTGCAATAACTGAAACAGATTTCTCATACGCCTTTGGGTTATAAATACACATGGACATCCATGTTCGTTGTATCCCTTTCTAACAAACAAACATGGCTGAGAACCATCCAGTTTCTCTTGCTGATCTCATGAGCAAGTTGGCCACCATGGCCAACATGATCGCAGAGCTGAAGAAGGACGTCCACACCGAGTTCCAGGCCCTTCGAAGTGAGATCACTCAGCTTCGAAGCCAGTTAGTGTGCGTGGAAACAGCTTCACGCCTTTGCTTGGCTAGAACCTGGGATGATCTTTCAACCATCCTCTCGGCTCATGAAGCAAAAAGTCCCCCGGAGGGAGGATCTTCTTAAAGATTCTCCTTTGGGACTGTGAGGATCAGCAATGATCTTCATTTTTGTTTCTGGGCCAGAGTGCTCATTTTTTTTTAAGTAGATTTTTTGTTCAGACCCACTTGGATCTGTTTTCCTTGTTCGGACCCACTTGGGTCCTCTTTTTTTTTTATGAATGAAATGAAAATCTTGATCTTTGTGGCTTCGAACTCTAGCATGGTAACTTGGTTTTGGTCTCGAACGCTAGTTTAGTGACTTGGTTAAACATAATTGTATTAAAGAACTCCAAAGGAAAAGTCTTTAATACCAAACCAGTCAAAACCATATCATCATGTAATCAAACTTAAAAACAAAGGAAAAACAACTCAAAACGTAGCTCTGCCTTTGGGTATTCTAAGTTATTAACCATCGAACAATAAATCCCAACTAAAGGATGAATTGACTATATAAACGAAAAGACTCATCTTTTAGAAGCTAACTTTTATGGAATGATTCCCATATAGAAGGAATATAAGCTTTTAGATATCTTCCATTTATTTTCCTTCGGTGAACATAACCATTCAAATTTCTCAAATGATATGCTCCCCTTTCAAAACTTTATGGATTTGAAAAGGCCCATTCCACGTTGGTGCCCATTTTCCTAACCCATCTGTTTTAACTCTCCTGTCTCTGAGAGGAAGTATAACTTTCCATACAAGATCTCCTTCATCAAAGCTTCGAAGAACAACTCTTTTGTTATAACTCCTCGCAACCCTTGCTTTCTGTAGCATAATTTGATTTAAGGCCTTTATTCTAGCTTCATCAATATCTTCCAATTCCATGTGCATGGCTTGATGATAAGACCCTGTATCTAAATCATTTTGAAATGCTACTCTTTGAGATCTCACAGTGATCTCCATAGGCAGCACGGCATCATGTCCATAAGTTACTGCGAATGGCGTAGTACCCGTGCTAGTCCTTTTTGTAAATATGCCCATAACATGTCGAGTAACAGGTCATGCCAAACCTCTGGGTTCTAATCTACCATTATTTGGATCCCCTTTTTGATAATCTTGTTAGTTGACTCTGCTTGACCGTTTGACTGAGCATAATAAGTACTGGTATATATTAATGAAATTCCGTGGTTATTAGCAAAATTCTTTACCAACTTTCCTTCAAATATGGAACCATTATCCACTGTTATCGTTTGAGGGCTTCCAAACCTGTAAATGATCCCTTTTATGAAATCGATGACATGGGTTTGTTTGACCTCCTGATAAGCTTGGGCTTCCACCCATTTAGTGAAATAATCAGTAGCCACTAGGATAAATTTATGCTTTTCCAATGAAGGAGGATAAACCATCCCAATCATGTCCATAGCCCATCCTTTAAAAGGCCATGGCTTTATCACATATTGTAAATCTGTGACTGGCAAATGCTTGAGTGGGTCTGTCTTTTGACAAGTTTGACATCCCTTTGCACAATCCATGCAATCTTTGAGGATGGTAGGCCAATAATACCCATACCTCCTTATTAACCACCTCATTTTTATGCCAGCTTGATGTGCTCCACAGATTCCTTCATAGACTTCAGCCATTACTTTGAATGCACTTACCTTGCCTAAACATTTCAAAAGAAGGCCATCTATTCCTCTTTTAAATAGCTCATTGTTGTACATAATGTAGTTTATTGCTCTTAATCTGATTGCTTTATCTGTAACACCATCTGGCTTGGTTAAGTAATTGATTAATGTTTGTCTCCAATCAACATTTTGACTAGTAGGGACATCGATTTCTAACACTTCGAAGCCAGTCAATCTACTTTGTAGCATAGGCAGAGATTTTCTTAAAGTTAATTGACAAAATTCCGTTTTATTTTCTGATAAAACTCTGAAACCAGATGCCCTTTGGGCTATTTCATTAGCTTCTTCATTGAAGAATCTAGGAATATAAGTCAAAATAAGCATAAAGAATTGATCCATCAGCTTTTTAGCATGCTGATAATAAATTGTTAGTGCTGGACTAGTGCATTTAAACTGTCCATTCAGCTGGTTAATCACTAACTGAGAATCTCCAAAGACTTCAGCAACATTAACTTTCAAGATAAGTAGAATTTCTAATCCTATAATTAACGCTTCATATTCTGCCTGGTTGTTGGAGCACTGTCCTCACCGAGTCGAAAACCATATTTAGTTTTCAAACCTTGGGGGGATTCTAGAATTATGCCTACTCCAGCCAGAACAGTTTTTGATCCATCGAACCATAATTTCCATGGCTTGACTTCAACCATACTGGCCTCCAATGCTCTTGGTGCCTCATGCTCATTTGGATGATCAGCTAAAAAGTTGTCCAATGCTTGGCCTTCAACTGATTTTTGAGGTACATACTCAAGACAAAACTCAATTAAAGACACAATCCATTTCCCAATCTTCCCACTAAGCACTGGCTTCGAAAGCATGTGCTTAATTACATCAGTTTGAGAAATAACATAAGTTACTCTAGGCAACATATAATGCCTAAGTTTCTTGGAAGCATAAAATAAAGCTAAACATAATTTCTCTACTGCAGCATACTTGCATTCACAGGAGTTTAAAAACCTACTAAGATAATAAACTACTCTTTCCTTGCCATCTTCATTGTCTTGAGCCAACAGTACTCCTATTGAGTCTTGTGTTGCAGCTAGGTACAACTTCACTGGCTTTCCTTTAATGGGAGGTGCCAACACGGGAGGGTTAACTAAGTATTTCTTAATGGCTTTGAAGGCTTCATCGTGCTCCTTGGACCACTTGAATTCCTCCCCTTCCTTCAGTTTTAACAAAGAAGAGAAAATTTTAGTTTTTCCTGCAGTATTAGATATAAATCTTCGAAGGAAATTTAACTAACCAAGAAACCTTTGTAATTCCTTCTTGGTAGAAGGTGGTTTGGCCTCAATGATGGCCTTACCTTTATTTTGTCAACTTGTATTCCTTTGTTGTGGACTAAATACTCCAGAAATTTCCCACCTGACACTCTAAAAGCACACTTTTCTGGATTTAACTTCAGCTGATAGTGCTTCATTTGTTGAAATGTTTTTCCTAAGTGTTGTAGATGATCCTCATCAGAGTTTGACTTCACAATGATGTCATCTATGTAACACTCCAGAAAACTTCCTACTATATTATGAAAATAGTATTCATAGCTTTTTGATATGTGGCTCCAGCATTTTTCAGCCCAAATGACATTTTGACCCATTCAAAAATGCCAATGTTTCCAGGGCAAGCAAATGCTGTTTTATGCACATCCTCCTCTATTATGCAGATTTGATTGTACCCTGAATGTCCATCTAAAATGGACAATATCTTGTGCCCAGCTGAACTGTCCACAAGTGTGTCCACATTAGGCATTGGATACTCGTCTTTAGGGGTTGCAGTGTTTAGGTTTCGAAAGTCAACACAGATTCTAATATTTCCATTCTTTTTAGGGACTGGAACCACATTAAATAGGCATTCGACATACCTGGATGTTCTAATAAAACCTGCGTCTAGAAGCCTCTGCATCTCCTTCTTGACACCTGCAATGGTTTTTGGACTCATCTTCCTGGTTGGTTGTTTCACAGGTTTGAATTGTGGCTTTATAGGTAACCTATGCTCCACCAATTCCCTGTCCAATCCGGGCAGTTCCTTGTAACTCCATGCAAAACATTCGTTATTTGCTTTCAATGATGCTATTAATCCAGCTTTCACACCTGGTTCAAGTTGTTTATTAATGAACACTGGATTGGGGTTTTGCTCATCCCCCAATCTTACTTCCTCCAAAAGGTCTTGAGATTCTACCTGTTCTTGAGAGGTTAGCTGGTTTTCCTCCTTGTGAGGCTTATTATCCTGCATAACATCTTCCCATATGTTGTCCTCTTGAATCTTCTGTTCGATCCCCAAAGCAATATATCTCACTAAAGCCAATGAGTTGGCTTCTTCTTCAGCCTCTTCCTTGGATTTACATCCAAGCAGCATCATCTTTTGGGGTGTCTGATTCATAATCAACTGCTTGTTTCAGCTTTGATTTCAGCTCTGCCAATTCTCCCATTTCCATCTCGTTGGTTGGGTAAGTGGCTGCCTGGAGCAGTTCGCTTAAAAGAACTACATCTGATTTGTACATTTCTGCTTCAGCAAAATTTGCTGTGGCACTAAATGGATGAGTATCAGCTTTGACTCCTTCAACTCCCACTTCTTTGCCTTTATTATACTTAACAATCATTAACTCTTGATGCATAGAAGAAGGAATACATTCATTAACATGAATTCAATCTCTTCCTAACAATGCATTATATTTAGCATACGTGTCAACTACAAAGAAAGCAGTGTCAGTTTCTATTCCTCCTACTGCCAATTTAATGGAAATTATACCCCTGGCGTGCTGGCTTTCTCCACTAAACCCTGCAATGGATGTGCTAGTTGGAATCAATTTTGCTTTCCCTTTTCCTAATTTTTTCAAGGTTCGGAAAGGCAAAATGTTCACCGCAGCCCCATTATCCACCAGTATTCTATTAAGTGGGATTTCATCAAAAAATGCAGTAATGTATAATGGACGCAAATGTTGTCTCATAGCATTAGTTGGTAATTTAAATGGATATGAAATTTCCACATAATTTAAATCTATTACCAAGGGATATTCGATGTCTGACATGGAATCTGGTACAAAGCAAGCACTTTCTTTTGAGCTTACCTCCAAACTCTCCTGATTCTGCTCAATTTCACATATCAGGCTCTCGTCCATCTCAATTTGTGCCACTTCCTCCAGATCACAATCGTTACATATAATTTTCAATTCCTCATCACTGTGTGTTTCCAAATTCAACCAAGCATCATCTTGGTCTTTGGAAACCTGGCCATTCTTAAAGAAATCCATAGAGCATGGGTAGACCATATTAACTTGTACTTCTGGTTGGCCCCCAAATTGAATTGTGGCCACTTCTTTAACTGGTTTGACTGCTTCGGTTTCATTGGCATCCTCCCTTTCAACTTTTTGTGTTAATACTTCCATAGGGGAAGAGCTTCCTTCTATTCCTTCTTGTTCCACCAACATGGCTTCGAGCAAACCAGATTGATAACTAGCCAATGAATTGGGAGAAGGTGGGTCAAGGTCTTCTTCGAGCCTGGCAGAGGCTACTTTCTTCAAAGTCTTTCTCTTTTGATACTGGATTCGAAGCTTTTCTGGGTCTCTCTTAGCCCTGTCAAACCTTGGATTAGGCCTTACTCCCCTTCCTGATTCTTCCCCAGTCGAGGATTCTCCTGACTGAAAAAGCGTATACTTTCTCTGGAGCTTTCTTTTCTATGTTCTCGAGAGCAAAGGAACCATCTGTGGTATTTTGGACTTGGGATCCCTGATCAACACCCAGTTTCCAGAATTTGAACTTGGTGGCTTGAAAGTTTTGTTCTCACTCTTGTTCGAACTTTTGTACCCTTGGAACAAATCAGGCTTGACTTGTTTCAGAAACCAGTCAGGAACTCCCTTCACCAACTTGAATTCCTCTTGTTTGCCGTCTCCTTGGGCCTCTGATGTCTGACCAATATTGGCTTTCTTCAAAGGTGGTAGCTCTCTCCTGTGAATGGGTGGGACAGGGCTGGTAGGCACATCTCTCTTCGATGCTAACCAAGGCTTGCTGTCACTTGGCTTTGCTTGTGCTGGAGCCATTCTTTTCATTCCCATCTCCTTAGGGAAGAAACTCACGCCCTTTCTATCCAAGTCCTTAAAAACCAGATAGTTGGCTCTGCATCCCACACATAAGCATTCCAAAAATGAGGCTTCTAACATGGGTAAATGATTATTACCTGAGAACCTCTGTGGAGGCAAACCCGTGTTGGCTTGCCTATAATGATTTTGCCTTATCCCTATGCCTCGAGGGTGGCCAGCATATGGCCTACCTCTTCCATACTGGATGGCATTCATGTTCACTGGCGCCTCCTTATCTTGCCAATACTTCTTGACAGTTCGAGCTAGTGAAGTGGGTACGTTAGTGTTAACTTCTTCCACCTTTGGAAAAGGCACTGCATCTATTCCCATAGCCTTTTCAGGGAATTTGATTCTTCCTTTCTTGATTTGTTCCTGAATCCTGTCACGAAAAACATTACAAGACTTAGTCGAATGAGACCAAGAATCATGCCATTTGCAATAAGTCTTTCCATTTTTCTCTTCTGCTGTGGGCAGTTTCACATTTACAGGCAGCTTAATGATTTTCTTTCTTAACAAAAAGTCAAAGATTTCATCAACTTTAGATATATCGAAAGAGTACACTTTAGTGATTTCTTTCTGCTTAAACTTTTGCCCTAGAGAAACATTCTTTTGAATCAAAGGCTCACAAACACAAAGATCGTGTTCTATAATTTCTGCTGCATCTATCTCATAATTAAGGTCTCTATAATACGTTGAGTAAGAGGAATTATGTCTATCCATATCTTCCTCCAGCAATGACTCACATCTAGCAACTTTATAGGTTAAATCTACAAAGTCTCTAAACTCCGTATAGTTAAACCTCTTTCGAAGTTCCCTTTTTAAACCATCCTGTGCTAATCTTACAAATTCTGCCTCTGGCAGATGGATTTTGCACTTGGTTTTTGCCCTCTTGAACCTAGATATGAAGTCTGCTACTTTTTCATCTGGTTTCTGCCTTACCCTAGCCAAGTCTGCCATAGAGACTTCAGGCTCGGCATTAAAGAACTGTGCATGGAACGCCTCTTCCATTTGAAAGCAATTAGTTATAGAGCCTGGTGGCAAATTGGTGTACCATGCAAAAGCTGGCCCAGATAAGGAATTTGGAAATAACTTCAACTTCATGAAGCCATTTTGAGCCAAGTTCTTACACTGGGCAGAAAACCTAGCAATATGTTCTATGAAAGACTGTCTACCATCCCCGTAGAACAGAGTAAAATCTGGGATTTTAAATTCTCTAGGAATCTGAAATGTTGTGTCTACCCATTCTGGATATGGTTTTCTATAGATCTGAGGTTGTACTCCCCGAGTTCGAGATCCACAAACTTCTTGTATGAGACCCATAACTTGGTCTCTTAGTACTGGGTTACCTACGAGAAAATTTTGTTCTTGGTTTTCTATGGGTGGTTCTGGTTCTACAAAATCATCTCCATAAACTTCCCTTATCTTGTTAAGATCCCCTTGGTTTTCTCTGGGAAATTTTCCATACCAAGGCTGTTGCATTTGGTCAACTGCAGCATTGACTCGAGCAGGCCTATGGCTTCCATAAGCTGTTGTCATGAGATTTTTGGTAGTTGAAAAATTTTGTCGAGAATGTTGTGGATTATCACTTCTTTTCTCGGGTCTGTGACCTTGTTCTAGCTCTATGTCATCCTCCCATCCCCCAAGTGTGGGTTCGAAGAGAGGGTTGACACTCTGCCTATCTCTAACATTTCTTGGAACCCCAATAGTAATACCATGAGTTTGTTTTGGAGCTTCCAAAACAGGCTTTGTAGGCTTCACTGGCTCATACCAAGATTGTGGTATTTCTTCTGGGTACATCTTTTCTTTACCTGTCCTAGATCTCATCTTTCCTTGACCCATATTCTCTCCAAGCCTTCCTTCGAAGGGACTTTGGTGAGTGCTTGAGTTAGCACGATTATCTAGCCCAATATTCCCTAGATTATTTCTCGCTGGCTCTGGGTTGGGAAACCTATTTCTTATGCTTTTGATCATGGCTCTTTGGGTTTGAGCCATCTCTCTAAAAGCTATCATCATTTCTCTAAATATTTCCTCCTTATCATGGTTTTTTCCACTGGCTTGTCCCTCCTGAAAATTTGGAGGCACTTCACTACGAGGTACTTCATAAGAAGGCTCTTCATAAAATAACTCTTCTATTCCCAAAGCCAATTGAGGAAAAACAGGAATGATAGGCGTTCCTGGTTCTGCGGCCTGTTCTGGCACAGCCTGTTCCTCTGGCACTAAGTCACCAATGGGTGTCCCTATTTGTTTTCGAAGCCTTGGCATTTTGACACCTTTGTGTCCCACTGGGCGTGCCAAAAATTGTTTGGGTTGAATTAGCTCAATCAAATTGCAAATGATTGTGTGCGGGCGTGCCAGAAAAGAAATTACTCTTTTCAAATTGATTTGAAACAACTAATTTAAATCAGGCAACTGTGTTATCCGTTCGATTACCTCAACTAAGAGGATTTTTCCTTAAGGTATCAACCAAATAAAAGATTGACGCGTTTCGAATCAGAAAAGATGATTGAACACAAACAAACCTGAATTTAATCAAAGGTAAGTTTGTATACAAACACTCTTAAGATTCTATCAAGAATAATGCAAAAATTTGAGCACACTGAATTTAATCGAAAGTGGACTTACAAACGACTATTCTTTGGTAAGAAAAAACTTAAAGAAAAATAAGAGAACTTGAATTTAATCGAAAGTAATCTTACATGCAAATAAGCCTTCAACTTACAAAAAGATCCTATTCTAAACTAATCTAAATACTAATCTACGATAAATCTCTGAGCAATCATGTTGTATGAATTGTCAGATGATATGAATTTTTGTCGGAAGTTCTCTCTTCGCTTGCTTCTTCTATTTATAGACGACGGGTATGCCTTCGATCTCTACTTCCCACGTCTTTGGTTGATACCCACGTTTGCCACATAAATCGGTTGAGAGGGGCCTTCGAACGGTTACTTTGATATTTCCAGAAGTTCTTCTTTCTCTTCATGCTTTGATAATGGTGTTCGTTGCCTCTTCATGGATCGTGGTTCTCCTATCTTCATGCAACGTGAATTAGTGTCACACGATTGTCCCAAATGATCCCCTGCAATTACGTTTAACTTCCGTTACAAATCAAGGCAGCAGTGGCACCGTTCGATGATCCCAAGGTTTAATCAACGGTTAAATTCCATCATGCTCTAAGATCGTCTCTGTTTGATAACAAAACGTCGTCGGTTCCAATCAAAACGATACCGTTTAGTACTAAAATAACGTCATCATTAAACCCCGTAATCCTCTGCATCCCGGGTCTAATTAAGACATGTTCTGATTGGTCACCACGTTTTCCGATGACACGTGTATTTTTCTCATTGTGTGGTATATTTTAGAATGTAAACAACAGCACACTCCCCGGATCCTACAAAATGAACACTTATTAAGGAACAACTCAAAATGAAATACTGCAATTTAAAAAGGAGACAGAGGGAGTATCTATCATTTATCAGTGTTAAACTTCAATGACTTTAATATTTGACCCCACCACTTAAAATACTGGCTACACCCTGAAGTGAACATGTAAATCGTCAATAGTAAAAGTACGACGAGAGCAATAGCCTCCCGGAGGATCACCAATCACAAAGAAGTTTCATCCATCTCAAATTCCCTGAAGTACAAAAATTAATAAAATTCTGAAATTTTCATAAAATACTTCACAAATTGTGAATTTCCAGATTAATAGAAGTTAGTAGTTCGTAAATTTGGCAAGATTTGAGTCAGAATTCAGGCTGGGAGCGATGTGGACTAAATTTGAATCATGTGACTTGGTTTGAAATAGGTAGTAATAAATATTGTCCAGCTGAAAGAGTGGCCGATAAAGGGAAATGACGAGTTCTAGGGTCAAGTGACTGGAAGAAATGTGTATAGTAATTAAAACTTGCAAAGGACAAGGGAAAAACTTACTACTAAAGATACATTCATAATTGCCAGCTTTCTTCGACTTCAGACCAGACACGCCCTTGTCAGCATCTCGCAGGCACAACCAACCCAACTCCAATCAGCCACTGATGGTGAAACCCAAAACCTGGCCCCATCGTCCAGACAGGAACATGGCGCAGGCCCAGCTTGCTGGTCCGATATGCCTACGACAAGATCAACCACCACCCCAACACATGAGGACCGAGGAGGCTTCCCACTGCCAGTTGGATATTTGAACCAAATTAGCAAGGCAATTGTGCTCCACTTCACATGGCCATCCAATTTTAGAGCTGGCAGTGATGCTAACGCATTCCTAGTACTTTATGGCTTTTTGGTCTGCCATGCATATCCAGCCCATGAGGCAGAGATTATTCATTGTGTGACAAGCCCCACAAATGTGTGGTGGAGAGAGGTGGTTGGGACACCGAGTGTCCTTGCCATGGGGCAATGAATAATTTTTCAATGAGAGCTAGCTTTTGGTACTAAGCTCTGCCCCGGATGTGTTGTCTCCGAAATCTTCAAATTTTGTCCCGGTACACTCACTACCAACAGCACAATGTGGTGAGAAATGTCGAATACACTTGAATCTCTATTATAAAACAGAAGGGTGTGGGAATAAATTGTTGCAACAGCTCAAATTTGTTTGATCCAAGGGTTGGAATGCATTTTTTCACATTTTATGAAATTATCCACATTTGCCTATCATATTACATAAATGCCATCTGTTGTCTAAAAGGAAAAAAATCGGAATTCAAATTTCACAGCCCTCTGTGTATGTGTGTGTGTGTGTGAACAAAGAAGGGGGCAAAGCAGTTCTCTTTGCTTCCTTTCTACGAGACCTTTCCTCCCCTACAGGTTTACTGTCTTCGGGGAAGGGGTTCCCCCCCTTGGACTGCTGAGCACTGGGACCGTCCACTGTCCACTCCTCCTCGACAATCAAATCCCTCGGGAGAAATCAAATCGGGAGAGGTATTTTTTGTTGCCCTCCATGTGTTCGTTAAAATGCTCTCTTATATTTTGTACACACTTCCTCCAAAATCTGGAGAGGTATTTTCTGTTATCCACCATGTATTTGTTAAATGCTCTCTTCTGTTTTGTAGAGCTATAGCGACTTTGTGAGGTTTTTTTTTTCCCCCTTTTTGAACGGCGTTCTGCATAATTTCATGAGTTGCTAATTACTTCACTACACTGTTTGCGTATTCGCTTACTTCATATCAATAAAAATAAAATCTTCGCTGTTCATAAAAAAAGAGGTTAATTTCCAGCAATTTGTAACTACCTAAAAATTGAAATAATGTTTTGAACTATCAAAATTCAAAGGGTATTTCAATTCCTATTATTTCAATTCCTATCGGGATGAGTTCTACAGCACGGGCCGGGGTGGGTAGTGCCGTAGGAACGGGCAAACACTAGGACACTTATAACACCCGAGACAATGTCCAATCTGAGCAGGGACTGTGTCCAATCCAAGCGGGTGTGGACTTTGAGGATTTACAATACCACACAAGCACTGTGCCTGATGTTGTCGGGTCGTAGCACCTTAATCAGGTTGCTGCCCACTTCAACCTTTTCCGAAGTGTAAGGATTTTGAAATTAATAGTCAAAATGCATCCTCATCCTACAAAACTCTATGGATTTTCTGGTTGCCAATGTGACCATTTTCTGGGATACTGCAGCAAGATTCTCGACTCTTTGAAACCTGGTCGTGAGACTAGGAGTCTAATAAGGACCACGGAGTGAACTAGATCCGGTGCCTAGACATAGCTAACTAATCAGCATGAAAGCACAGTAAATAAAGCATAAGCAGCGCGAAAGCATGTAAAAGGTAATGCAGATCCCAGTAATGTTTCAGAACGAAAAATCAATCAATGAGTTATACAATTCTTGTAACTGATGAATCTATCATTTATATATACAAATCCATTGTAAATGTCTTGCAACAAACAAGCGTATGACAATGCAGATTACCATTTAATAGGAATTGAAGGTACAACAAAAAGCTAGGGTACTAGCGCAAAGGAAAAGATGAGTAAATAAAGCTTAAACAACGAATTGACGAAAACCGAACCATTTGTCACATTTTCCATAAGGTCATCTGTGTCTAGTTGGATTGTCATGTCTCCTACTACTATCACCTTCACTTGTATCCGAAGCATCTTCACCAAATTGCTTATCACCTACTTTTGAAGCACTGCGATTCCCTTCCTTATGACCACGATGGGAACTCCCAATTCGTCTTTCCTGCAAATCAAGCAAAGAAAACAAAACTGGATATATGGCAGGGGTTCAGCAGAAAATCTTTACTTTAAATTGTAGTTTCTTGTAGTTTTGGCCGTTCAAAAAAAAAGTTTCTGCTAGTTTCTTGTAGTTTTGAAGATATGTAAATCTCAGTGACAAGATTTTGAAATGAAGACATACATCGCGAAATAGCAAATCATCTGCCTCGAGCATGTGAATCACATGTCCCATTTTGGGCCTCTTTTGCGCATCAGGATCCACACATCTAAGAGCGACCAAAAGAATACGTTTCAGTGCTTTTGAAGAAGGCATCTCGGGCAACTTTGGATCCACAACTTCCTCAGATTTTCTGTTTCCAACCATCGCCTTCAACCATTCAACCAAATTCACCTGTAAAACAGTCATTCTCTTTACATTGTTAAAGGCGAAAAGGGGTGAAAAGAAATTGGAGAGCAGATATTCTTGAAGACAAACCTCTCCTTTTGGTCGGCTATAATCAACAGGGCTTCTCCCAGTAATTATCTCCATTATAAGGATTCCAAAGCTATAAACATCACTCTTCTCATTCAACATACCAGTGCAAGCATATTCTGGCGCGACATAGCTAAGAAAAATCCGACGTTTTTGGTTATTATTCTCCTATTCCACAGGTATCCCACCATACTAGCTAACCTTATAGGGAACAATTACATAAATGGAAAAAAACTTACCCAAATGTTCCCATCACTCGAGTTGACACATAACTACTCTCCGAGCTCAAGAGCTTAGCAAGCCCAAAATCAGACACCTTAGCATGCCATTGACGATCAAGTAGTATGTTGCTAGATTTGATGTCTCTATGGACAACTTTTGGTTCAAGGCCCTCATGGAGATAGGCCAATCTGCAGGAATAAGAACAGGAACTATACATTCGTAAGCAATAAGTAACAAAGGAGGGACATAGAACCTATCATCAGAATATTAAATTACAATACCCTTTTGCCATTCCCAATATGACATTCACACGGATATCCCATGTTAAGGGGCTGACTTCTCCCACATCTCCATGAAGCCACTGGTCCAGATTGCCATTGTCCACATATTCATATACAAGCATCCTGAACAACAAAACATGCAAACTTAAAAGAACTGTTGACCTTCTTATTGATGTAAAGAAACCCAGGACTCAGTTACGAATAGCAATATAATAAAGGTCGGTAATTTTAAATGTTTCAATACAATAAGTACCTGTAAGCTCCTTCCACACAGTAACCCAATAATCTCACAAGGTTTTTGTGTCTTACGCGCCCAATTGCTTCCACCTCTACTTTGAACTCTCTCTCAGCCTGACCCCTGATATTTCAGTGGCCGTGTGAGATCATGTACACAAGAAAATGGGGAAGGGAGGAAATGCAGATCTCAATGTTATGAGTCAAAAAACACTAAAGAAGTCAAAAGGGAGTGGAAACTGGAAAGCAGTATGATAAAACTGCAATATGTACTCAATGACACCATAATCCACATCAAAGAGAATAGCTTCTAAAATCCAATGTAATCTGTGTTAAAGTTGACTAGATTGTAGTAGAATCCTAAAAACCATTAACTTCATAGGTTTCAAATCAAAACAGAAACAATTTTGAAAGAAAAATACAGGTATCTGTGCAAGAAAAAGGGGAAAGAAAGCAAGGCACGGTAGGGGGTTTTGGCATCCAGATCTTTATCTTATGTTGAGAAAGTTGGGAGCAGAAAGCAATGCGATAAAAGTTCAAATTATAATGACAGCATAATCCACAGATTCAGAACCAAAATTGAAAGAAAAGCTTGTAATTCTAATCCAACCTCATATAAAATTTGACTAAATTGCAATGTAATCCTTGTAAACACCGATTTCTAGTATTCGAATCAAATACAACATAAAAAGAAAAAAAAAAAAAAAGCACTTGTCTCAGTAATTTAAATTAAATTTGAAATTAAAGAGAAAGCTTAACCATTGGGCTTGCTCTCCGATACTACAGGTACTAGAGGATTAGTCTAACCCCAAACACCCCTGCCTTGAAAAAAAAAAAGAAAAAGCTTTCTTCCTCATAATTGTGTCAAACTTGAACCCCAAACGTTTGGCCAAGTAGTACCAGCAACTCTTCGGGTCACACCACCCCATGCGGAGGCTCGTGAAATGGCTATGGGAGGAGGGGTAGGGATTAGTCTAAGGTGCACACAAGGGACACCCGGCATTACCACGAAAAAAACCCACAAAAAAAAAAAAAAGGTTTGCAGAACAATTTATGGTTAGACAGACAAAGAATCAGACCCATAAAATTGCTGATAAAGTTTTCAATTTTAATTTCCACTGCAGACACCATCGCACACCCATATCAACATAGAGAGCTAGCTTTAAATTGAAAATTAAGTTAACTATATATGACCATTTCTCCAAAAAGAAAAAAAAAGGGGCGGGGGGGGAGGGGAAATGTATACCTGTTATTCAAGAGATTCTTGACAGCCACAGGAGTATTATCAGCCAAGACGCCGCGATACACTATCCCATACCCGCCTTCACCGATGACGTTCTCGTCGGCCAGCCCATTAGTCGCCTTCTCAAGCTCCCTCAGCGTGTACCACCGGCCCCACCCCAGATGCGACACCTCCGGCATCGCCCCAGTACTCCCTCCGCCGCCGCCGAACGACGCTGAGTCGGTGGCGCTCGTGGCCCTGCTCTCCCCACTCGACGGCGCTCGATCGGAGAACACGATCCTGTGGTCGGGCTTGCCGATGTCGATCTGGATCTCCGGCGGGCGGTGGTGGTGGTGGTCGTCGTGGTGGGTGGTGGTGATTTCCTGGATTTCTTTGGAGACGATGGGGGTGGGGTCGTTGCCTGAGGAGAGCTTGAGGAGGCGTTTGGGGGATTTGTTGTGGCGTTTGCGGGAGGTGATGCAGAGGGAGAGGAGAAAGAGGAAGAGGACGATGATGGCGCCGACGAAGATGCCGATGACGACCCAGAGGCGTAGGCCGAAGATGGAGGTGGATTTGGAGAGCTCCTTGTTCACGAAGGTTGTGTCGTATATTGCCATCTTGGAGAGAGAGAGAGGGAGAGGAGGGAGAGTCAATTAGGGTAGCATTGGTGATGTCGGCAATGGGGTTTTTTCCAGCGAGAAGTGGGTGTTCCGATGAAACGAAAATGGAGAGCAATTAAAGTGAACTGGAGAGAGAGAGCGAGCTTCTCTCTCTACAGTTGTCTGGAAGAGTGAGCTGAGTTATTGAGGGGAAGAGAGTCTCTGTGTGGAGTAATTATTCACTACTCCTCTAACCACAAGGATTCGTGGGTTGGATTATCATTTTTTATTTCTCGTTTTGGATCTCAAAATTATTGCGCACAGTTTTTAATAAATTTTTTCTTTCTCTCTCTCTCTCTCTCTTCATTACTCCAAAAAATCTCATTCAAAACCCAAACAGAACATAAATGACTTTAGTTTTACTTATCATAAGAGTTTCGTACTAATGTTTTGGTGATCACGTATCTATGTTTGAATACCACATTTTGAGAACGATGTGATAATCATCAATGTACTTGTAGTATGTGTTTTATTTGTCATATAATAGAGTACATTCTATCAATGCAATAGTGACACCACACATGGCATCCAAAATGTAGTATTTAGACATGGTCACCATAGCATTACTATTTTCTTACATGTGGAGGTTAACAAAGTAGTATCGGAAAGAATTCGGATCATCTTTTTAAACCTTTTAGATAATAATTAGACAAAGGCAAAGGAATCGAATGGTACAAATGAGAGCTACATCTTACTGGGTCGGTCATCGGCTCAAGCTCTGCTCTGGCAGTAGTAAACTGCATCGTAGCACGCTCTCTGCGAGGGTCGCTCACATCCACTATCCAAGAAAGCCAGGGAAGGCCCACTCCTCGCTGCACCTTCACCTTTACTTCTCTGCCTGGGGCTGGGGTGAATAGGCTCTCCCCTCTGTACATCAACAGCTACACGCCTTTCCTCTTCAGCCGTGAGGGCTTGCCCAATGCCTCTCTGTAGTTCACCACCCCAGTGGTCCCGCCAAGTGTTGCCTTTGGTAAATGGCGTAATCACGCTCAGGTCTCAAGAAAGCTGAGAAGTCAGTCGCTGGCATTGTGAACTGTTTAGCTTGGCCAGCATGTACCTGTCTATGTGCGAAGCACAGGGCAAAAATGGCTCCGAAACTTGGAACTCGAGCAACCCAAGTGACTGTCGCGTCACCTAGTCACCCAAGTACCACTGCCAACCGAAGGCCGACTCCAGCAACACCCGACTCGCTGTCACTACCTTGCTCCTTGCCAAGTACTCTAGCTCTGGTACCGCTCCAGCCCACGGGTTCCACTCCACCTACAATCAACACAATCAAAAATCCAAGACAAAAGGACGTCAGCAACAACATTAAAGCAATTCAAGGTGAAATTTACTTACAGAATTTTGAATTACCTGGGTGCTCAACAGCTTGTCGAGGTGAACTTTGAAGGCCTAGAGGCTCCCCTTTGACTTCTTCTGCCCTCTGTACAAGGGACCCCAAACCATTGCACGAAGGAGAGTCCTCAAGTTTGGACACTTGTTCTCTAGTGGATACATCTTTAAGACCTCGTAGGCCCACCGCTTCAAGGTTTCAAATAAGCAAAGCATCAAATACAGTCGATACAAAGCAAGACAATACAAATCAAGGGTGCAAGTGTGTATTGAAAATTGAACTATGCAGGTTTGAAATCATACCTCTCACAATCTCCAGTAGCCGTTGACTGCTCTTTGGGCCCTTGTAAAATCCCCAAGGAAGCCGTAGCACGCCCCTAGTGCCGCACCTCCCCAGTCAAACAGCAAGGCCATGCTAAGGTCCCGAAGGGCAGGCAAGTACGACAAGTGCACCTTACTGCGCCTGTTTGGGTACAAGAACACCATAAACAGGTAAACAAGTAGGCTTTCGCCATTTGCCCCTCCTCCTGCTGAGTAGCCAGAATTTTCTTCAAGTACTCCTCAAATTGGGCATTTTTCACCATCTCCGCATCCCGGTCAGGCACCCTCCCCAGGAACCACCTCAGAGCCGCCTTGTCTCTGTAAATCCTTGTGTCAAACGAGATAGGCTCCCTTCCAACTCTCAGGCCTATGATGGCCGCGAAGTCTAACAGGGTCACAGTCATCTCCCCCAGTGGAAAATGGAAGGTGTTGGTCGTGTTATGTCACCTCTCTGCTAGTGCAACTAGGACATCGTGGTCATTCTTTGCCTGGGTCAGTGTCTGGACAAATTGACCAAACCCTGCCTCGTCTACCAACGTCCTCACCCGCTCTAGCAACCCCCTGTACAGGTCTAGCGAGCGTGCTACTCCCCCGTGCCCTTGCTTGTTTGGTATCCTCCTCTACACAGGACAAAAGCAAGCAAAAGGGAAATGCATGTACATTTGCAATGAAAGTTCAAGTTGATACGGCAAGGGAAAATGCAAGTTCTAAATTTCAAAGTTAGTCAATTTCAAGTTTAAGTTCCGAAGTCGGGGCATCCTGTTAGTCAATTCAAGGCTTTTTATGTCGATTCAAGTTCTAAGTACCGGTTTGAGTTCAAGCTCAAGTTGCTTGATGGTTCACGTTACATATGATACAAGTTTGGCCAATTCAATTCAAGTATACTCAAATGCGACAGTTCAAATGGAAGCTAAAGCAAGTATTGAAGTTATACATATGTCCAAGTCGTCGAAAGGTGCACCGCAAGGTTCCTCAGCACTACCTCGGAGTCGTAGTCATCCTGCTGTGGTGCGTAGTGCTCAAAACCCGACGGAACGAATACATGCGGCTCTAGCGGTATGTAAGTCTCAGCTACAAACTTCACGCACTTCTCCTGAGCCCTCGCCTTGGCCATTGCAATAGTTGTCTGCCACGCCCACGCCTCATCAAATTGGGCCCTCTCCGCCTCCTCGGCCTCCCTCGTAAACTCCTGCTCATAGACCCTCGCCCTCTCGGCCTCAGCCCTAAGCCGCTCCTCCTATTAGGCCAACTCCACCGCCCTTTGCCTCTCCTCCTAGGCTACCAAAACTGTGGCCACCTTCGCGGGGTTCTTTCGGAGCAAATGGTCAAGTACCTCCTCTCCAAAAAACTCCGCAAAGTCGCCTCATGTGATGGGCCTGTGCCCCGAGGACCCCGTAACTGGTCGGAACTCAACCTGCTCCACCGACACTTCCCCAGATGCTTCCACCACAGCTGCCACATCTTTGCCTTTCATCAGATCCCTTGGCGGAGGATCCTCTTAACTACCATGCCACTGTCGCTTTCGAAACCACCCCCGGTGATCACAACACCCTCCCCTGCGGTGCCAGGGTCTAAAGGACGAACCTGTGGGCCCACAGCCTCAGACACGATAGCTGCGCGCTCATCCCCAATCTGCGCGCGCCCTTCTCTGTCACCATTAACCTCTGGCACCCGGCTTTGCTCGCCGTCGCCATTATCCACATCTGCTGCTGCCGTCATCTTTGCCGACGTTTGATCACTTAATCGTGACTCCATGCTCGCCCCCACGTCTCTCGATCGATCACCGCCACTGCCACTCATCTCTGCCATGTGCATGTACATGGGTTTTGTAGGTTTTGAGGGAGAAAGGAAAAAAATGGGAGTGCAAGAGAAAGAGATTTTTGTGGGAGAGAGGGAGAAGTTCGAAAACTGTTCGAATGGTCCGTTTTCTCTGCGGCTCTAAGGAAGAAAAGGAGAAGAAAAGAGCTTGGGCCAGGTCTCAGCCATTTTTGAATTGAGGCCCATGAACCAGCCCAGCGCGCGCCGATCCACGTCTCACGCACGTAGGTCCATTTGGGCCCAACGCCCAATCAACAATTTAACAAGCACGTGATTTTGTTAAACCTACGTGGGATGGTAGTCCCCCCATGTCACGCCCTCGATTTTCAACATATCCATTTCAATAAACGATCATCGCATAATATAGATAGTACCCAAAAGAGAGTTTCCAAATGATCACTTACAAACCAAGTCCTTAAGTTTAGAGATTTACAACATTGGCACTATGGCCCAAATTCCATAGTTAGTCAAAAACGATAAATTTAAAGGTTACATGATAGCTAAAGTTAAAAGAGTTCAAATGAATTTACAATTACATCTTTTCAAGAGATCATACAAAAGATGATAGAACCACATCTTAATGATGGCTTTCAAAAGATATGAAGTCAAGCATGCACTCCGCATCAAAATCCTTGGGGTGTACCTAAAATTGATGATAGGTTGAGCTACACTAGCCCAGTAGAGAATTCTATACTCAAGTTATATGTAAATGCGATAAAACATGCAAGGAGAGTGAATGATTTTCAAAAAACAACATGAGATACGATGGAATATCTTGAAGAACCGATGGATTATGACTACGGGATCCTATAAGTCTTATAGATATCCCTAACCATTTATACATCAAGCTAAAATTAGCATTAAACACACACCAATCTAAATAACCTACGACAATTTCTCAAACCATTTTAAGACTTCTCAATGAATACCACAATTAGCTTCCTCATTTCTTACCATTCGATATTAAGCCCTTTTTCAGAAAAAAATTCCTTTTTGATTACCAAAATAATTTTGAGAAAACTCTCAACCTTTACAGGTCAAGCTCCATTGATTCGAGCTTGAATGCTGGAATCCATTGATTTGTGCTCAAATATCGGAACCGTTAATTCGCTCAGGAATACCGGAGGATTTTTCATAAAAAAAAATTTCCAAAAGCCAAATTCCTTTCTTTTCAAAACCTTAGTAGAATCAATTGTTTATTCCCTTTTTCAACGGTCAGAATCTCAACAATTCAAGGAACAACATAAACTTCTAAAGTCAACTACAACTTCCTTCATTTTATGAGACATTCAACTGTATTACTACACATTGCGTTACAGTGAACTCTCTCTCCACTTAGGTTTCCGCATTACCACATCTTGCGTTGCAGGCCCTCTTGAGTATCCACATTACCATACCTTGCTTTGTGGGACTCCCCTATTCAAATTCTCAATTCAAGCATACACACACACACCATCAATCAAGATATAAGCAAACAACGTTTCCCAAATTCACATTCTTTCATTCATCATCACACAATGTAATACAAACTCGTAAACATGTCTCATTGTACATTAATAAATATTTTAAGTTCACATTATTCCTCTAAGTCTATCATGACATCCTTTGTCACGTATCGAACACACAAATGACTCCACGACACACCACCCACTAGGCTCTAAACGAGAATCTTATAGAACGAGTGCCAAAGGAACCTAGGAAGATCAACAAGATGAAGCACAAGGATACAAGTTACCATGTTCTCTTCCAGACCACTAGGCAAACCCCCATCGACCAACTATGCACCACACGTCATACCTTATAGTCTACGATGTTCGATAACCTCTCTACGATACGTTTTTCCATCCCATCATTCACCACGTCAAGTCACAGCACCTAACATGTATATATCATTCATCATATCATGCCACAAAGTTCATGAACTCATTCTAAGACATAGACGACGGATAGGTATCGTACTCATAGGATTTGACACGTTTCTCTTGCACAACGAGAGTCAACGGAGGTAGATTGTGAATCACTTAAGGTACGAAAGATTGAGTTTAGAAGTGGTTTGGAGGTGTTCCAATGGTGTTAGAAGTGATCGGGGGTCAAATTAATCGAAGTGGGATAAGTAAAGGCAAAACAGTCTCGTAAGAGACTGGTATCGATACAATAGTTTTTGTTGTATCCATACGGGAGCGGCTGAAATTCCGATAAGCTAACTATATCGATACAACCATTTTGGTTGCATCTATACCCGAACATTATGACAGTGATTTCTGCAAAATTTCAGATGGCAGCACAAACAATGAACCAAGGCTCAATCTAAGCATGAAATCAACTCATAAACACGTAACAAGAGCAAGAAACCCCTACCTCAAAGTTAGAAGCTTCAAACGCAAGATCAAGAACAAGTCCTAGCTCCTAAAGCTCCAAATCCACCAAGAACGAGCTCGGGCACAAACCCACGTGATCCAAGGCTCGAATCATGCGTAGGAGATGGATTGAAGGTTGAAATATGTGGAGGTGTAGGTTGATTGGTGGGTTTTGAGCTCAGTAGAGAGAGAGAGAGAGAGAGAGAGAGGCGTATGGAGGGAAAGAGACGTGAGAGATGAGAGAGAATGAGATGGGGGATTTTGATCCTACACACCCACCCACGAATATATACTAGCACCCAATCAAAATTACATTCACACTCGCTCAACATTACAATTCTATCACATTGGCCCCAAATCAAATAAATTCAACAAATTTCATATTTTCCTCAATTTTAACATCAAGTAAACCTTTTAGACATTTTCTAAAATTACGAGTCTTTACACCCTAGCTACAGTCCATTTTGCTACCATCTAGGTTATTTCCAAGGGTTTGCACCACCTCTGGTTGACAGAACTCAGAGTATTCAATCTACAATGATGGTTCATCCATCTCGACCTATTCAAACAATGACGATCTGTCCATCTCCTCCTTTATTCAATTCAAAGCAACGATGGCTTGTGCCACCCAAACTCAAAGCAGCGATGGCTTGTGCCACCCGAATCCAAAGCAGTGCCACCCAAATTCAGAGCAGCGATGGTCCGGTCATCCTCAATGATGATCCACTCGTCCAACTCAACGATGGTTCGATCATCCTTAAAGATGATCCATGTCATGCCCTCAATTTTCAACATAAATGATAATACATTTCAATAAAGAGCCTTGCGTATCATACATATTACCCAAAAAAGTTTCCCACCTATTTAATTTACAAACAAGTCCCCATGTTTAATGAAATACAACCTTGGCAACACGGCCCAAATTAACTTAGATACAAGTACAACATGTTTAGAATATTACAAACTTTAGCCAAAAGATAATTCAAGAGCAAATTAGTTACAAAGCCATCTTTAACCAAAAGCAAGTCTTTTACAAAGATGAATAAGTAACTAAAAGAGGTTAGCTTCCAAAAAAAAAATCTTCATGTCCAAGCACACCATTGCATGCAGTCTATTGCCCAACATTCGAACTTGAAAAGAAGGATTTTATTTAGCTACACTAGCCCAGTAGGAAAATCTTTACCAGCCTTATATGCACATATGATGATAAGTGTAAAATAAGAGGGCAATGAGACATGGTTCAAGCAGGAGATAACTATGGACTCATTGGTATATCGACAATCATTCCGTTTGTTTGTTATAAGCCAACATCATATTTCATAAGACTCGAATACTTCCTCAATCGCAAACCGACTCACTACCCCAAAATCCCCACCTTTGGTATTTCCACCCCTTGCGTTACGGTACACACTACTAGGATTACCATGTTACCACCCCATGCGTCATAGTGATCCCTAACGACTCGGTTCACCATATTAGCACCCCTTGCGTTATAGGATCCGTCTAAGTCTCCGTATTACCACCCCTTGCGTTATGGGACTTCATAATCCATCCCTCGACTCATTCACCTACCTTCACACTCTACAAGCCAACTAAGACTCTACCTTAATCACACGTTCACATGAAACATCATACGGTGTTCTAACAATGCTATAAATATGTCACAAACATAACCAAGAAAAATCAATTTATCAATAAGACGTATTTTTAACAAAGTTCTATTAAGAAAAATCCTTATTCGGTTCTAGCTAATGGGAAGTCAACGGGCCAACGAATACATCGAACCATCATAGGAAGTCAATTAGACATGCTTGAGATAGCTTAAGGGGTGTCCAAAAAGGTTTAGGAATGATCAGGGGTCAAAACAATTGAGTTTGGAGCAAAACAGCGAAATCTGATTTTAAGCCTGTTTGTATCGATACTAGCAATTCTAGTAGTATCGATACAGATGGGCTTCGAAATACAACAGAGAGTCTTGTATTGATACCATGTTGAGCTGTATCGATACAATGCCAGTTCGAGCAGAATTTCTGCAGAATTTCAAGGATTCAACTACAACATCAACAACAACTATTATAGGCATGATTTCACCCCAAATCAACATATTTACATGTAAAAGAAGCAAAGAAATCCCTACCTCGAGTCAAGGAGCGAAACCCAAGAAATTCGTAGAGCCATAGCCCCAAACTATTTGAAATCAACCGAAATACTTTCCTCCGAGCTTGACCCACAAAATTTTGAGCTCAATAACGTGATTGAAAGGCTTGAGGGAGGATGATTCTTGAGGTTTTAGAAGAGTTTTTGTGATGGAGCAAGAGAGAAAGAAAGAGAGAGAATCGGATGAGAGAGAAAGGGGGACGGTAGAGAGACAGATTGGGAGATGAAATTATCTCCTACACTCCCAAACATCACTATATATACTCACATACTAGCAAATCACACATTTACTCCCTCTAGTCTCTATCATTTGACTTCAATCCCCAATCCAATTAACCACAAATTAACCATACTTTCTCAATTTAGGCCTTTTAACAATTATTAAAGAAAATACTCGGGTCTCTACAATCTACCCGTCCAACAATGGTCCGATCATCCTCAATAATGATCCACCTGTCCAATCAACGATGGTTCGATCATCCTCAAAGATGATCCACCCCGTCCGACAATGGTACAATCATCCTCAATGATGATCCACATGTCCAATCAACCATATTCCGATCATCCTCAATGATGATCCTCCCGTATGTTCAATCTACATCAATAGTCCTCTTGTCCCAGTCTAATCAGTCTCCAACAACAGTTCGCCTATCCCGATTGGCTCCCTCTACTTTAGTTTGGTCGCAAGCACATCTTCCAACAGCCTTATTGCTCTGTCTCGAACGGTCTTTGATAAGGAGATTGGCTCTGATTCCCAACAGATGGAATTTAACCTACCTGACACGACCTACCCATGGTTGAATGGAACTATATGTGTCATGGCTAGTTTTGATCCCCGCAACAACAGTCCACCCGTCCTTATTTGCTCAACCCGCAACGACGGTCCACCCGTCCTCATCTATTCAATTCGCAACAATAGTCTGCCTGTCCTTGTCGATTCATCAAACAAGTATTCTACTTTACTCTCAATTTTGGATAGCCTTTGCGGAGTGTCTAGAATTTTTGACATTACTTGTACCAAGACAATGGTACTCCAAGTTCTGTCAAAGAGGGTTTGAGTGTTTGAAACCCAATGATGAAACAGATCAAGAACACCTCAGGAATGTTACTGCGATTGAGCTTTGAGTGTTTGAAACCCTTTTAGCCAAACCAAAACCAAAACTTGACTTACACGCATTGGTTCACACCTAGCACACGCTGGTCCATGTGCCATGTGTTGGTCAACAGTCAGCTTTGACCATTGACCATGGCAAGGGCAGTTGGACCAGCACGCCAGGTCCACAACCCGCGCGCGCCAGTCAAAGCCCAGTCCCATCACCTTTTCCCAGCCTGTTTTGCCATGATCAAAAGGACTTTTGGGGCCGGGGGAGGTTCTTAATTGGCCTAAAATGTAGTCTTAGGACAGGGGGATGTCCCTCCTCTCACACCCTCTCTTGTCACATTTTTCCCTCTCATTTAATGAGAGGGAGACTTCCTTGCCAAAGGGAACCAGCCATTTTTGGCTGATTACACCCCTCTTTCCTCTCTCCCTCTAGATATACATCTCTCATAGCCACACTTCAAAGGGTTACAACATTTGGCTACCAACCCTTGTATTCTTCTTTGTTCAAAGCAAACTAAAAAGATACAAAGGCATTCAAGAACACAACACTTGTTCTTCATCCTCTGACACACAACCATCCTCCAAGCATCATCCAATCAACCCATCCATTCAAAGCTCAATCACTCTTTCACGTCCAAAAGGCAAGGTATAACACCTTTGTTCTATTTTCTGTTCTGATCCCTGAGGGGGACTGGCAAGGTCAAGGCTGATAACAATACCAAGTCCTATCCCTAAAGCTATAAAGGTTTCAAAAATCGTAGTGGCAAGGACCAGCGTGCGCCAGTCCATAGCTCGCGCATGCCCTTTGTGGCTGCGTGCGCAAATCTTGCGTGGGGCCTGGGGTCTTGTTATTTTATACTATTCTTTGTATATAGGCCACTGCAAGCATGATAAAAACTAGTCTACTGCTTTCCTTTGTTAAAACTGTTAGTTTGAACTTCAATACCCATATATGATGCAATGGAATACCCTGGGACCTTTTTGGAAAAGTCCTAGAACCCAGAAACATGCACAGCAAAACACTGGTTTGCAGGCTCAAACCCTCGCGCGACTATGGACTACCCATATGCGCTCATCAAGTCTTGGCCAGTGGCTAACCTTTGTATGGGTAACTAGGCTTTGGCCTTTTGTTTCATCCCCATAATATTTATGGGGTGTCTATTCTTTTGGTGGCCTCCGAGCCCATTCAAACTGTAGACACCCTACTCTGGGCTTACCAGATTAGTTTACTTATGATATTTGATTACTCAATGATGAAAAAGATCAAGAGCACCCCGAGAATGTTTGTGTGTTTGAGCTTTGAGCATTTAAACCCCTTCAAACCTAGCCTAAAAAGCCACAGCTGAAACCCTACCTGCACACGCAGGTCCAACACCAACATGCACTGGTCTAATTGCCACATGTCAGTCATCGGTCAGTTTTGACCGTTGACTGAGGCAGGGCAGTTTGGACCTACGCACACAGGTCAACTACCTGCGGACGCTAGTAATACCTTGTTCCATCACCTTTATTCAGCCATGATCACAGAACTTTTGGGGCACCTCAACACTCTGTTTATTCGTCTGAAAGTCGATCTCGGGGCAAGGTATGTTCCCTCCCCTCACACATGCCTCCCATCACCTTTTCCCTCTGATTTAATGAGAGGGAGACTTACACTCCAAGAAAACCAGCCACTCCTTGGCTGGTTACACTCCTCTCCATTTCTATATATACCCCCCCCCCCCCCCCCCCCCCCCCCCCCTCCATGGTCCTAGAAAAGGGTTACAAGGTTAGGAGTTTTGGTTCATCAAGTTGCAAGGTCCTAACCCTAATCTCTAGTCCATCTCTTCTTTGCCAAAGGAAAACATTAGCAAGCCATACACCACCCCCTTTTCATCCATCCATATACATTCTCCATCAAGTAACCCTCAAGTTCAAAGCTCAAACACCTTTCAAACTCAAAAACCAAAGGTATAACACCTTTGTTTACTCTTTGTTCTGATCCCTGAGAGGGCTAGTAGGGTCAAGGCTGGTAATCTATACCAAGCCTTGGCCCTAAAGCTAGCAAGGTTTCAAAAACTGTCATGGTAAGGACCAGCGTGCACCAGTCCATCGTACGTGTGCGCCAGTCCTTGGCTGCACATGCAGGATAGTGTGGGGTTTGGTGCCTTGTTGCTTTGTGTCTTACATTTGTATATATCACACTATGAGCATTATAAAAACCAATTTATTGCTTTCCTTTGATAAAACTGCTAGTTGTATTTCAATACTCATATCTGGTGCTATGGAATACCCCTGGGGTCTTTCTGAATATGTCTCAGAATCCAGAAAAATGTAAAACCAAACACTGGTCAAAGGGCTCGAACCTGTGTGTTGCAGTGGTTTACTCACGCACGCATGTCCCTTCTTGACCAGTGGCTGGCCTTTGCATTGGGTAACTAGGCATTGGCCTTTGTTTTATCCTCACATTGTTTATGGGGTGTTTCTTTCATTTTGAGGCTCTGAGCCCATTTAATCAGCCTCTAACTGTGTATAACTGTCATATAAACTGCTTAGGAGCATCCACCGGGTCCGTATAGAAGAAGACTTGCTAGGCTTACTCCTCAATCAATCACAAAAAAAGCTCTAGCTAGTTCACCGTCAAAGGTAGATTCACCGCCGACTACACCGCACGAGACACCTCCGTCCTCCCCTTCTTCAACGTCGTCACCGAAAGCCAACCAAGCATTTGTCATGGCCAATGCCCCTCAGGATCAGGCTACTATTCTCACCAATCTCTAGCACAACATGGCAATCATGCAGCAAAGAGTCAATCAGGCCGAGGCTCCTATGGCTAACCTGCGTGCTTTGATAAACAAGGGACTCCCAGTAAGAGCAGCGGGGGAAGAAAGAGCCAATCCCGAGCCTGAAGTTCCTCACCCTGAAGCGACTATTCCCAATCTAGAAATTGCTGCTCTGATTGCCAAGATGGCTAAACTCGAGGAAGTTTTTTCCAAGTCCAAAAGGATTGGTGCCAGTGGTTTGGACATGGATCGGCTTTGCCTCTTTCCAAATGCCAAACTACTTGAAATATTTAAAATGTCGGACTTCACTAATTTCAATGGAATCGATGACCCCAAAACTCATCTATTGGGTAATCATGCTGCAATGAAGCTGCTAGCAGTCGAAGAAGATGCAATGGCTCAGATGTTCCCGCAAACAATTTATGGTCCAGCCTTCCAATGGTTTCTGTCTCTCAACGTCTCCAAAAGAAGAACTTGGGAGGATATTAGGGCAACCTTTGTCACTCAGTATAACTATAATTCTCAACCCAAGATAACTACCCGAGAGTTGGAGTCCGCCAAAATGAATGCAAAGGAGTCCTTCGCTGACTTTATCAGGAGGTGGAGGAGCAAGGCCGTCCTAATGACTGATCGCCCGAGTGAAAGGGATTAGATCTGCATCGTCTCTGGCAACTTACAGCCCGACTACGCCAAGAACCTTGTGTTGGTTCAAGCAGCCAATTTTGAGACTTTCTTTGAGTCTGGTTTGGCCATCGAAGAAGCATTGCAAACTGGGGTTTTGCCAATAAGTGACTCCTCTTCTACCTCAACTCCAAAGGCTAAGCCCCGTGCTTACACAGGAAGCAGCACCGCTTTGTTTGGTAGCAACAACTACGCCAATGTGGCCTCTAGCGGAAATAATGCCACCAATCAAACCTCCAGCTGTGCCGCGGATGTCAATCAAGTCCAAACTCCATAGAAAAATCGAAATGAACCCCGAAACTTTGCGATTATTGGGGCACCACTTTCCTCGATGATGGAAAAGTTAGTCAAATCCGGCAATCTCAGGCCCTTGACTCCAACCCCTCTTCTTCAAAATCCACCTCCTAGCCATAACCCCAACGCTTTCTGTGCCTTCCACCAAATGCCCGACCATCTCACCGATTCTTGTTATCGCCTTCGCCATGGGATTCAAGACTTGATAGACGATGGCATTATTCAAACCCCACTTCCCTCAAAACCAAATGTCATCTCCAACTCCATGCCCAAACACAACTTTAACCTACAAATTAGCCAGATATCCTTAAACTCCGCTCAAACTGACCCAAGCCCCACTCAAAACAGCTTAAGCTCCACCATATTCAATCTTACCCACCATATCATCCCAGAAAACCACCCTAAGCCGATTGTAACCATCCAGTCTGAATCGAGCATCAACATGATGGTAACATGTTAGACTATGGAAGACAAGGCCGACGAATGGAAGGAGCTCTCCTAGGATCGGATTAAGCAGTACAGTATGGGTTTCCCTACATACCCTCATGTTAATCAAGTGTGGTTAGACCAATAGGAAGACGAATGGAATGCGACACAAGAAGATCCTTTGGATGGCCTTTCTTTGTTCATGCTCTACCACCAGCCTGAGCCTGTTTATCCCGAGGAAGAAGCTGAGGAATACTTATGGGATCCACAACCCGATGCGGGACAAATAGCATTGGGTTTTAACCCTGACTTGGACCAAAGCGATGTTGACGAGCAATACTGGAGTGACGACTATGGAAAAGGGGAATAGTGACGACCATGGAGAAGGGGAATCTGTCCCCAATGTGCGTCGCCCACTTAGAGCTATGCTCCCCCTGGTAAATTCAATTTCAAATGCTGTCAATGACCATATCCGCGAACATTGTCTCTGTCAAACAACCACGTCTTATTGTTACCACTCCTGGTGATGATTGTTGCATCATAGTTTTACAGGGTGCACCCCTCGATGATCTTTGGAAGGTTGATGAGATTGTCAACGTTGGTAGGGCTTCACCACCTCTAACCTTTGGGAGGTCGATACAGTTGTTGACGTTACCGTCGATGATGACGTCTGGATTGTCAACTCAGCTTTGGTGGATGGAGGTCTTTGGGACGTCCCATTTGTTACCAACCCAGGAATACCTTTTGAGGATGTTACTGCTCAAGACCTTGCTTTTTTGGGAGGGATTAGTTATGGAAGATCTGACAAAGGACTTAGCTCTGGGGCAAGATGCATCACCAACGATAGCTTCAGTCGACAAAGGAAAGCCAAAGTTGGGGGAAGTCCCTGCGGACCTGTGGGACAGCGTTGAAGATGTTAAAGGCGTGCTGTCTCTATGGGATGTTGCCAATGTTACGAGGAGTGGTCGAGTCTTCCAATCCGCTAATCTGCAGGCCGGAATCCAATTATCCTATTCAAAGGTCCAATGTTCCTGTTGCTCAGAGGAATGCTCCTATTGCCATTCCTATAGTTCTAAGTGGCATTCCGGCGGCCGACATTATTCAAAAGCAACTCGAGCGGATCCTCGCTGCAATCTCTATTTTGGGATTAATCTGGTCCTCTTGAGAACATCGTGAGAAGCTATCTTCGACTCTTACTGGTCCTCTGATATTACTCCCAAGGCTATGATTGCCCTCATACTGCCACTTTTATCAAAGCACTCTATCACTTTCACCGAGAAGGATCTCCTTGTCGATGGAGTTGTGCATAACTGCCCGCTACACATAACAGTTAAATGCAGAGGACATTGGGTGCCAACTGTCCTCATTGATAATGGCTCTGCAATCAATGTTTTCCCTTTGAGGGTTGTTTACCGCCTGGGTCTCACCAAGAAGGATCTTGTGCTGTCTAACTTGGCAGTCAAGGCCTACGATAACACACGCCGTGTGGTAGAGGGGACACTAATGCTCAAGCTCAACGCTGAGGGTTTTGAGATGGATGTTGAATTTCACATCGTTGATATCCCTGCTACCTTTAACCTGCTGTTGGGCAGGCCGTGGCTTCACAAGGCAGACATCATGGCCGTGCCCTCTACTTTTCACCAGAAGGTCATGTTGGGACTCACTTTTAGGACTTTGACAATCTGCGGGGACTTTGGTATCCGTCCGCACATCGAAGATGGAGCGCCGATCTTGGGAATTCTGAACAGGGAGGAGGATGCCGATTTTGGGGGTTTCTCTTGCGACACGTCTGGTTCGGTCCTTGCCATTACCATGGAAGATGACTTTATCATTAGCTTAGCTGCCCTCAACATAATGAGGAGGATGTCTTACATACCTGGCTTAGGACTAAGGATCAACCAGCAAGGGATCGCTGAATTCCCTACCTTTCCTTTCAATGATGGTTGCTTTGGTTTAGGGTATGTTGCCTTGCCAAAGGTGATAAAAAGGGGAAGGTACGGGAAAGCCTCGAACCCTTCAAGATAACACTGATAGTTACTTTATACGTAAAGGAGGAGGCACAGCTTATGTGGGACAAGTCGAGCCATTTTAGGATCCGGAATCTCGTACTTGGCTGCCTAATTTCAAGGTTTTCACTGCTGACACCTAGTCTGATAGCGATGAGGAGCTGGCTAAGGAAGAATTCAAGAAGAAGTTGGTTCAAATCAAGGAGAAGACTGACTAGTTGAGGACGTTCGATCAAGGGAGCTTGGAGCTGCTGTTCTCCCAAGTGGGTTTGGTTGAAGATGCTGAGGAAGCTGAAGTGTTGATGCTTGGGCCCGACTCTCTCGAGGATCCTACGTCTCTCATCATGGAGGCTAAGGGTAGTATTAAAAATTGCATCTTCACACCACGTCTACTTGCATTGACGGCACGTCTGAGTCTAACACAGAGTTGGTCGAGTCTAAGTCTAGCTCAGAGTCAGAGATTGAGCTTCTTGCCCTCCTTGTCGTAGCTTTTACTTTGAATTTGAGTCAACTGTACTTGGCAGCCCTAAAGGGTTTTATGACATGTATGATCTTGCTTCCGAGTACTTTGCTGACTTCTATATAAACTGTGTCGACCCTGACGATGAAGGAACAGATTTTGATAGGAACATCCCTACTGAATTGCGTTCTCTCATCGAAAGGAAGACGAAAGGCATGCTGAGCCTTTAAAAGAAGTAATTTCTATAAATTTGAAAGACAAGGATGACCCTCGTATGATGCAAATTAGTTCGACATTGTCCCCGAAAGATCGCACCGCATTGATCGACCTACGCAAGAAATTCTTCGAAGTCTTTGCATGGTCTCACAAGGATATGCTAGCATCGATCCTGAGATAGTGGAGCACCATATTCCCTTGTTGCCTGGAGCTAAACCTGTCAAGCAAAAACTCCATAGAATGAGGCCAGACTGTGTACAAAAGATCAAGGAAGAAGTCACCAAGCAGATTGACGTGGGTTTCTTGATGGTCGCAGAGTACCCTAAATGGGTTGCCAATATCGTGCATGTTCTAAAGAAGGACGAGTCTCCAAATACAATTTTTCCTTGCCACACATCGATGTGCTTGTGGACAGTACGGTGGGGCATGCCTTGGTTTCGTTCGTTGACGGATTTTCGGGTTACAACCATATTCTCATGGCACCAGAGGATCGGGAGAAGACAACGTTCGTCACTGAATGAGGTACCTACTACTACGTGGTTATGCAATTTGGACTAAAGAACGCTGGTTGCACTTTTCAACGGGCCCAAACAACCTTGTTGCATGACCTGATCCACAAGACAATTGAAGTCTATGTCGACGATATGATTGTCAAGGCAAAGGAACGGGAGGATTTCATTCCGACACTTATGCAATTTTTCAAAAGGTTTCACAAGTACCGAGTGCATCTTAACCCGCAGAAGTGCACATTTAGGGTCACAGCAAGTAAAATGTTGGGGTTCCTGATCACTGCAAGAGGGATTGAGGTAGATCTGTCAAAGATTAAGGAGATTCTCAAGATGAAGCCACCACAGTCTGAAAAGGAAGTGAGGAGCTTTTTAGGGAAGATTCAGTTCATAAGCAAATTCATCGCCAAGTTGACTTTAACTTGTGAGCCGATGTTTCGTCTGCTCAAGAACATGTCCCATTCAAATGGACAAACAAGTGCCAAGCTGCTTTCAAGTCAATTCAGGGGTACCTACACAATCTGTTGGTATTGATGCCTCTTACACCGGGACGACCTTTAGTCTTGTACTTGTCTGTCACCCCGTCGGCTATGGGATGTTTGCTAGCGCAAAAGGGAGATGTTGGAGTCGAGAAAGCTATCTATTATCTGAGCAAAAAGATGGTGGAATGTGAGGATCGCTATACTCCTTTGGAAAAGATGTGTTGAGCGTTGGTTTGGGCCTCTAAAAAGCTGAGGCACTACATGTTGGCTTATACGGTGAGACTGATTTCTCGGATGGATCCTCTCAAGTATCTATTCGAGAAACCTGCGCTTAGTCATAAGTTAGCGCATTGGTTGCTTTTGCTAGTGGAGTTTGATCTCCAATACGCCATAAGGAAATCTGTGAAGGGACGTGCTATGGCAGAATTTTTGGCCAATCACCCGATTGATGGACCAAAGAATGTAGATTTCACCTTCTCTGACGAGGATGTGCTAATGGTGGTTGAAAGTTTGGACGCTTTACTTTGATGGGGCCGCTAACCAAAAAGGATTTGGGATTGGGGTGTTGTTGATCACGCTTACCGGTGCTCATATTCCGCTTGCCTTCAAGCTAAACTTCAATGTCACAAATAATCAAGCTGAGTATAAGGCCTGCATCATTGGCATGGAGGCTGCTATTGCGGATTCCAACTTAGTAGTTTCACAAGCTTGAGGTCATTCTCTTAGGGTAGAAAAGCTTGAGGTCATTGGGGATTCCAACTTAGTAGTTTCACAAGCCAATGGAGATTGGAAGGTTCATGAAGAGAAGCTAAAGCCTTATCACTAAGATTTGGAAGAGCTGATTCCTCGTTTCAATAAGGTGACCTTCACCCATATTCCACGATTGAAGAATCAGTTCGCCGATGCCTTGGCAACTTTGACTTCAATGATCGAGCTTCCAACAAGTGTTAAGCCGCGGCCAATAGTGATCGAACGAAAGGACTTGCCCGCATACGAGTACGTCAACACCATCGATGATGTAGATGATGGCCTACCCTAGTACCATGACATTTGGAACTTTGTTGAGCGTGGAGAGTTTCCTGTTGAGGCCACCAGGAAAGATCGAATTGCTTTGCAAAGGTTAGCCACTTAGTACATCCTTTGTGGAGGGAAGCTGTATCGAAGGTCTCACTATGGAATGCACAAGCTGTGTGTTAACGATGCTAAGGCAACAAGGATAATCGAGGAGATTCACGAAGGAGTCTGCGGTCCTCACATGAGTGGTGTCATGCTAGCTAGAAAAATCCTAAGGTAGGGGTACTATTGGTCTACTATGGAGTCTAAATGCATCAACTACATATGATGGTTTCACAAATGCCAAATCCATGCTAACTTATAGCATCTTCCTCCGACTAATTTGTATGGCATAACTTCGCCTTGGCCCTTCTCTATTTGGGGTATCGATGTCATCGACATGGTTAGACCTTTCACTTCAAATGATCATAAGTTCATACTAGTGGCAATAGACTACTTCACCAAGTGGGTAGAGGTAGAATCTTACAAGACCCTGACAACAATTCAAGTCGCTCAATTCATTTGAAAGAACATCATCAATTGATACGATGTCCCACAGGCATTTGTGTCAGATAATGGGACTCATTTTAAAGGCAAGGTTTTAAAACTTTTCGAGGATTCAAGATTCAGATCCATCATTCAACAGTCTATAGTTCACAAACAAATGGAGCAATCGAGGCTGTAAACAAGAATGTCGAGGTGATTATTAATAAAACTGTTGAGTCCACAAGGGACTAGCGCGAGCAGCTGCCTCTAGCACTTTGGTGGTACCGAACGTTTATCCGAACTTCAACTGGTGCAACTCTTTATTCCCTAGTCTATGGGATGGAGGTAGTACTCCCCATCGAGCTTGAAATACTGTCGCTATCAAACCCCGACGGGACAAAAACGTGTGGCTCCGGTGGTGTGTACGTCTCTGTAACAAAGTTGGCACGTGCCACCTGTGCCCTAGCCCTAACCAGCGCCACCACTGACTCCTGCACCCACTCCGCGTCCTCCTGGCCCTCTCGGCCGCCTCGATCTCTCTCACAAGCTTCTGGGCCAACTCCATGGTCCTCTGTCTCTCCTCTCGGGCTGCTGGAACTGCCACAACCACCACAAGTTCTCCTGTAGTAAGCGAGCAAGCACCTCTTCGTCCACGAACTCCGCAAAGTCACCTCGTGTGATGGGCCTATGCCCCGAGGACTCTGCGGCCGGCCTAAACTCAATCGGCTCCACCGGCACCTCTCCGAATGTCTCCTCCACAATCATCAGTCCTTTACCCTTCGCCAGATCTCTCGGCGGGGACCTACTCCGAACATCACTGTCACCACCACTACTGCCACTACCAACGGCCCCATCTAGGCCTCCGCCAGTGATCACAACACTCTCCACGGCACTCCTCGAGTCCAAACATCGAACCTGTGGGCCCTCTGCCTCTGAACCCGCCAGTGTATGCCCCTCCATCACCGGTGCACGCCGGTCGACACCATCACCAAACTCCTGTGCATGACCTTCATTGTCTCCGCCACCACTCAAATTCTCTACACTAGTACACGCCATGGTTCCCCTACCGGTTGATAGTCGATTTTACGCTTCGAGGCCTCAACCTCATCTCTTGGCTGATTCCCTCCGTCACCATTGCCGCCTTTACCATCTTCCATGGTGTGTGGGTTGTATGAGTTTTAGTTTTTTGAGTGGAGAAGAAGAGAAGAAGATGAGATTGAGGGAGAGAAAGAGTCATGGGAGAGGGTGAGAGGTTTTGAAACTATCGAATGATAGTTTCTCCCTCGTTCGGGAGAAGAAAAGGTTTGGACCAGGTCTGGGCTGAGTTTAACTGAGGCCCATCGCCCATATCCGCGTACGCAGCACAGTAACTGGCGCGCGTAGGTTCAATTTGGCCATTAGGCGCCAATTAGTGTTTCTTCATCAATTTATTCCCAGCAGCAGTCCATTTTGCCACGCTCCATGCTATTATCAAAGACAAAGGTTAATCATACCCCAGGCTAACGGAGCCCATCAATTCAATTAACGACGGTCTGCCCGTCCATCAAGCAATTCAATCAACAAGCGGCGATCCACCCATCCACTCAATCAACAAGTGACGGTCCGCCCGTCCATCAATCAATTCAATCAACAAGTAACGGTTTGTCCGTCCATCAATCAATTCAATCAACAAGCAACGGTCCGTCCGTCCATCGATCAAATCAATCAACGACGGTTCGCCCGTCCATCAAATCAGTTCAATCATCAAGTCGCAGTTCTTCCGTCAAAATTATCCCCAACAGTTGATGACCTGTCCAGTCCAAATCAATCCACCAATCAGGTTCCCTAAGTTTACATGTCTACTTTGCTAGTATGCTCTATTCTGGATAGCCTCCAAGGGTGTCTAGAAACCTTTGACGTTACTTGTACCAAGACAACGGTGCTCCAAGTGTCGTTAAAGGGGGACTACCATAGACACCCAATTCTGGGCTTACCAGATTAGTTTACTTACAATATTTGATTCCCCAATGATGAAAAAGATCAAGAGCACCCCAGGAATGTTCGTGTGTTTGAGCTTTGAGCATTTAAACCCCTTTAAACCTAGCCTAAAAAGCCTCAGCCGAAACCCTACCTGCATACGCAGGTCCAACACCAGCATGCGCTAGTCTAATTATCACGTGTCAGTTATCGGAGAGCTTTGACTATTGACCAGGGCAGGGCAGTTTGGACCCGCGCACGCAGGTCAACTACCTGTGTACGCTGGTTAAACCTTGTCCCATCACTTTTATTCAGCCATGATCAGAGGACTTTTGGGGCACTCTACACTCTGTTTATTCGTCTGAAAGTCGATCTCGGGGCAGGGGATGTTCCCTCCCCTCACACATGCCTCTCATCACCTTTTTCCTTTCATTAAATGAGAGGGAGACTTACACTCCAAGAAAACCAGCCACTCCTTCGCTGGTTACACTCATTTCCACCAATATATATACCCCCCCCCCCCCCCCTTCCATGGTCCTAGAAAAGGGTTACAAGGTTAAGAGTTTGGTTCATCAAGTTGCAAGGTCCTACCCTAATCTCTTGTCCATCTCTTCTTTGCCAAAGGAAAACATTAGCAAGCCATACACCACCCCTTCTCATCCATCCATATACATTCTCCATCAAGTAACCCTCAAGTTCAAAGCTCAAACACCTTTCAAACTCAAAAACCAAAGGTATAACACCTTTGTCTACTCTTTGCTCTAATCCCTGAGGGGGGCTGGTAGGGTCAAGGCTGGTAATCTATACCAAGCCCTGGCCCTAAAGTTAGCAAGGTTTCAAAAACCGTCATGGCAAGGACCAGCGTGCACCAGTCAATCGTACATATGCGCCAGTCCCTGGCTGCACGCATAGGATAGCGTGGGGTTTGGTGCCTTATTGCTTTGGGTCTTACATTTCTATATATCACACTGTGAGAATGATAGAAACCAATTTATTGCTTTCCTTTGATAAAACTGCTAGTTGTATTTCAATACTCATAGCTGCTGCTATGGAATACCCCTGTGGTCTTTTTGAATATGTCTCAGAACCCAGAAAAATGTAAAACCAAACACTAGTCAAAGGGCTTGAACCTACATGCTGCAGTGGTTTACCCGCGCACACAGGTCCTTCTTAACCAGTGGCTAGCCTTTGTATTGGGTAACTAGGCCTTGGCCTTTGTTTTTATCCCCACACTGGTTATGGGGTGTTTCTTTCATTTTAAGGCTCTGAGCCCATTTAAACTGCCTCTAACTATGTATAACTATCATATAAACTACTTGGTTTGTCTTAGGTGTGCACTGGTCATTTCTAGAGCCCAGAAGGATTGAAAATAAGAGCTGCGGGCTTTAAGCTTACTAGCGTGCGCGAGTTTGGTGTGGCGCACGCAGTTCGGGTCAACATGCAGTGACTTGATCAGTGCATGTTGGTTTCTTCCTGCACACCTCACTCTAAAACAATGCCTTCCAGTCTGTTTAAAATTTCCATAGGATTCTGTTTTCATCATACACTAAATGTTTCAATAAGCGAGCATGCCATCGATCATATCCTGCCAACATGTTACAATCTTAAACCCCTTTAAACTGTTTCCTCGCCTTAACTGGCTAAAAATTGATTAATGAGAGAGAAACGCAAATGATTTACAAATGCCCGAGTAGAGGCCAATCTCCGAATTGGGTGAGAGGGGTGCTTTAAAACCTTTCCCCTCTTGTAACCTGGCTCTCGAACCTCAGATATCAAGGTGACGACGAACCAATCTATGTCTTTTTCAAATCAAATAACGTAGCAAACGTTTTCAAGTTCGGTTCACTGGGTGGCATACCTTCAAAACCCAAGTGGTGACTCTGAATTGAGTGTTTTGCCGCGCTTTTCCAAAAGTGTGCACTCGAAAAACACTAGATTTTTAGGTGTGTGTGCCCACACAAACTGCCTATAAACTGTTATTAACTACCAATAAAATGTGTGGTTTGTCCTGGGTGTGCATTGGTCATTTCTAAAGCCCAAAGTGTTGAAAGTAAGAACTATTGGCTCAAGCTTACTGGCGTGCGCATGTCGTGGTGTAGCAGGTGCAGGTCAAGCCTGCATGTAGTAACTTGATCAATGCATGTTGGTTTCTTCCTACGCACGACACTCCAAAACAGTGGCTTTCTGGTCTGTTTAAACTCCCACAGGAGTCTGCTTTCATCCTATTCTAACTGTTTCAATAAGCGAGCATGCCATTTATCACATTCTGCAAACTTGTTACAGTATTAGTCCCCTTAAACTGTCCCGCCCTAACTGGCTAAAACATGATTATTGAGAAAGAGTTGCAAACATTTTACAAATGCCTGAGTAGAGACCGATTTCCAGATTGAGCGAGATGGGTGCCTTAAAATCCTTCCCCTCTCATAACCTAGCTCCCGAACTTAAGATATCAAGGTGACGACGGACCAGTCTACAAGCTTTTTTCAAATCAAACAACGTAGCAAACGTTTCAAGTTCAGTTCCTTAGGTGGCGGACCTTCAAACCCAAGTGACCACTCTAAATTGAGCGTTTCGCCACGTGCTCTAAAAAGGGGCGCACCCGATGCGATTTTTGGGGTGTGTGCCCACAGGCTACGATAGACGTTGGGCATTCAAAACAACATCCTCCTTGAAAACTAGTAGCCCCTACTAAAATAATTAACAGGCCAGAGGGGCTATGCCACCGCCTCTTTCTCAATACAATTCCATGGGGTTAAGCCACTGCCACGTTATATAGATAAAATGTAGTAAAAAGGCAATTGATGCTCAATCTAGCTTTGTTACAGCTCAAGTTGATTTGGTGTTTCGGTTAGAGGTATCCGCTAAATCGAGTTCAAATTACACAAAGGAAAAGATAAACGGAGTACTTACAGTGGTTTGTCAAACCTCTAAATAAGCTATATTAAGATTATCCCCGGCAACGGCGCCAAAAATGCTTAGCCAATAACCTTGCCTTCAAATAAGGTTGAAATACCTCAAGCGTAGGGCTAGTCGTCGTCCGCATAATAACTTGAAAGACCGGGATCGTACCCATAGGGAGATTCCAATGTAGCTAGTTCGGATTGTAGAGTGAAAGGTTAGCAGCGTTTAGTGAGCCAACTTTTGGTCTTGCTATGAAAGGTGGAGAGTTTTCTTCTTTTAAACTACTAGAAAAAGGTTTTGATTAACTAAAAAGCAAGTCTAGGGATCATCCTTCCCGTGACTTAGGCCGATATCGATTCTTGAGGATAACTCAAATGATAGTCACGACCACGCGCTCACATTCGGAAGATTTGACTTTGAACCTTGTTTAAATCAAATGATATGGTTTTCCGGAATATTGATAAACTCATTTTGAACACATTTATCGAAACCTATGAGTGACAGAGTTCTAAGAATGTCGTGCCCTAAGACCGCTTGCCGAAAAATCACAAGTTTAGTATATTCCAAAAGCCATTCTTTAAGCCCGAGATAATGAGAACAAATACAAGCCTAAATCATTGAGAAAGAATCACCACAAGACTTAGCCAATAAACTACTCACATTCTCAAAAGATAAAGCATAGTAGAAAAACGAGACATGAGATTTAACCGTAAGAACGGAAATAAACTTGATATTATAAAGGATCTAGTCCGTACGAACAACTTTAATAAATGACAAATTAACGAACTACAAAGTACCTTAAGGTGTTCTTGCAAGGAATACACTAAAAAGCTTGAAAGCTAGCTATGGAGTTTCTTAGGAAAGAAGAAAGACTTAAAGCAAAAGTTAGATACTCTCTAAGGGGGAGAGAGAGGGGTATATATACATCTCACCCTCTCTCTCAACAAAATATCCCAAAATTTGCCTAAAGTGACAAGTATTCCATAAGTGAAAAGACCAAAAAGTAACAAATATTTGCAGAAAAACTCATAGTATCGATACTTATAATACTGGGTATCGATACCGAGCAGCTTGGCTTGAGAAAAATCCTTCATAGCAACACTGTATCGATACTTACTTTAGGGGTGTATCAATACAGTATTCTCTGCCCAGAATATAAGCTAAGTGTATCAATACAACCCAAAAGGCAGTATCGATACAGGAAGCTTATTTGCAGAACTGGCTCTTGCTTCTTATCTTTGCACCCGACGGGTTCGGACTTCACCTGATGCTTTGTTTCTTGATCATTGGGGATCGGTGGCACTTAGCCACTTGGCCTTGGATGCTCAGACACATCCGAGGCATGTCTATGGCATCAAAATCACCATTATTAGAGCGTTAAACCTGAAACATACTCAAACAAACCTTACGTGCAAAATCACTATAAAAGTTAGATAAACGCAAGTAAATATTCTATAAAAGAGGACTAAGAGCACCAAAAATATACAATATTGGGTGATTATCAGGCAACTGTGGTGGCTGATTTGTGATAGTAGGCGATTAGGGTTAGGTTTTGTTTTCTTTTGTTCTAGGCTTTCTTTTCTAGGTTGAGCTTTGCCCACTTTGGGCTTCTTTTTGGTGGTGGCGTTGTCTTACCAACTTTGGGAATTTTTTTTATGTTTTTTCCAAAAAATTGACAGATGAGGTGTAGTGATAGATGATGTACTACCATTGTGCATGATGCTTCCTGGTGTGTCACTACAGGATTTTTCTTTTATATCATTAAGTTTTAATGATATGAAAACCTTTCTTTGCTTGTAAAAAAATAGATATTCGATTCAAATCACGTTCATGAATTCAATTCAAAGTGGAGAAAGCGTTGAATGTTAGTTATTCAAGTGAATACTTTGCCTTGTACCTTTGGCTCCGTTTGTTTTGAAGTAAATTTTTTACAGTTGTAAAATTATTTTGGAATAAATTATTTTCGTTTAAAGTATTTTTCAGTGTTTGGTTCACAAATAAATTTATTATAACAAAGCATAACAGGAGAAATATGAAAGGATAAGGGAGAAAGGGAAAGATAGCCAATGATCTTCACCTATACACTTCACATGCATTTATATATACTCACAATTTAAAAAAAAAAAAAAAGGAAAATCATATTTACAAAAGAAAAGATCATGGTCATAGATACAACTAGGAACTCTAGGCTATAGATTAATTGTCATGTTTCCCTCCTCATCTCTCTCATTCTCGTCTTCTCTTTCTCTCTCATCATTCAAGGTTAATAACCTCTCCAGAATTTTAATTTTCAGGAGTGTAGGTGTGAAGAAAGTGAGAGATAAGATCGGAGTCTAAAGAGAAAAAAATGACTTACAGGTTTGAGAGGAAAACATTTTCAGTCATATAAGGTAAAATGTTTACTATGAAAAATATTTTACACTGTTTTTGCCCAATCAAACAACAAAAAATGAGAATATTTAATTACAAACCTTTTTTGACACGTTCGCATTGGATAATTATCTCTGGAAAAAAAATAGCCAAACAGTTCGTACTAGAGGACTTGAAGTGAGATTCATGTCCCTCAAATTACGAGGTACTCTTGCTTATAGTTTTTCATTTCTTTACATTTTTTCAACTTGTAAAAAAAATGTCATTATAAGATGTGAAATTCTAACGGTTCAGATCAACCACTGTAAAAATCGAGTTGGTAATGACTTTTTAATTCTATACGTTCAATGTAACAAACTAAGTCTTGTGCTATACTTGAACATACGGTAGCCATTCGATCGCGACAAAATTACGATGATTCTGACCATTGATTTTATTTTCCATCTTGTTGATTAATTATGTAAAAAACAATTGTCTCGATTGGGTTTAGAAAGCTTTTTTATCGAGACACAATTTCATTAACAAAATAGCTATTTTTGTCCAATCAAGTGTGTAGTGATATCCAATTAACTTTATTCTTGGTAAGATTGATGAACTTTATAATATGTAAAAGTTAGACGGTTTAGATAAAAAAAATAAAGACTGGTGGGTCGGAATGCATCTAATACTTTAATGCCTCGATCGCAACACAATCACGATGATCTAGTTCATTCATTTTGTTGTCCTTATTTTATTCGCGTAAAATTTTGTGTAACGCCCCTAATTTTAGGTACGTTAAAAGGACAATTTTATTGAAAACTTAAATGGAGTCACTGCTCATTATTACAACATAACTCTCGTAAGAGTATTTTTACAAAAAGGGAAATTAGGGTCCCTATCTACTGCTCCACTTGTTCCTCCATCCTAGCAAGTTTCTCGGCTCCAAAAGCCTCCAAGGTGAAGAGCTCGCCATGTTCATCTATAAGATCTGACATATTATACCGGCGTCGTCACTCATATAATATGTCAGGGTCACCAAAAGTAACACCATGAGCTACAGAAGCTCAATAGAACAACCCTACCCATTAACCCCTAACTTATAAATGTTTGACATAGAATCATGCGTGTTTAACCAAATTACTTAACAATAACACTTCCACATTCATTATTCAAACGAACGTTGGTGTCCATGGTTTCCGAAGTTTCTCCTACGCAACTCATCGTAGACCGTGTCATCGCTTTAACTTTTCTTTTACCAAATCAACCTTTCAGAAATTGTTTTTAACACACCCAACCCCGAACTGCCATTCCGGGTTCCCGAGTATCCTCACAATGGTTCCGCTGTCCCGGGTTCCCATTGGCACACATTTGCATTGGCTTCTCTCCGCGTATAACCAAACCACACACCCAATCTCGGTTCCCCCGTTCCGGGTTCCCGAGTATCCTCACAATGGTTCCGCCATCCTGGGTTCCTATTGGCACATACACACACACATCTCACATAATACCACAAAAACTGGTCATTGTGTAGTTTCAAAAATATTTTCTTCTTCGAAACACTTTTTTTTCTTGTTAACCACACCCTAGGTACCATGTTTCTAACTTTCTTGATTTCGGTGTCTCGTTTTCATGCATAGACTTCCGCGATAGGACTTTCCACATAAGTAATCATAAATCATTCATTGTAATTTTGAAACTAACCTAGCAAGATCATCTAACTTTATATTATTTAACATGCTCAAGTCACAACTTAAAGCATAGCGCCACATGTACGGACGCCCTTGGAGTGGAGACCACTTATGCTTTATTACACAACAACAAGTAATGCAAGGAGTCATAGTAAACCTGTATATGTTCTCATAATCATTCTGAAGATCATAATACGAATACTTACAATCAATCGCTAAATTATTATCTTTCAAAAACAGTTCTTTCTTTCTTTTGGGAAGTTCAAAAGAACATAAGTTTAACATACTCCTCATCCTTTTCATTCTTTTTTTAAGGAACAATACCTTTCAAGTTCTCAAGCAATTTTAAACACAAAACGTGAACATATTCTTCTAGAGTACGGAGAATCTACGTATACGAACTTTATACTTAGAGAAAGTGGTTAGGAGTATTCTACCGTTCTTCTTGGCGGTGGTGGGGGCTACGGAAAGTGAGTCGGTGGTCGGGCGGAGTAACTTCTTACGGTGGTCTCCCGATAGCTTCGAAAGAGAAAGATTTCTCTCAAAACTTGGTCTTGACTAAGAACTACTAAGTTTTGGATCGAAAGAGTGGTCGAGTGGCGGTTTTGTGGCAGCCTAGGATGAGTTTCTTGAAGAACTTGAGAAGAACTTCAAGAATACTCAAGAACAAAGAAACTTAGTAAGAATTCAAGATTTTTTCTAGAGAGAGAAGTTGCTAGGTGAAGGTGTGAGTTGAATGGTTGGACAAGGGTCCTATTTATAGAAAAATTTGGCTCCCCCTCCCCCTCCATTGGCCGGCCCCTCTCTCTCTCTCTCTCTCTCTCTCTCTCTCTCTCTCTCTCTCTCTCTCTCTCTCTCTCTCTCTCTCTCTCTCTCTCTCTCTCTCTCTTTTTCTCCCACTTTTTTACTCCATGAACTTGTCATTTCAACCATGGCAAGCCTTCCAAGCATGCCAAGCAATCTCACTTCCATTTTAGGCCATAACTTAGGTAATCATGAAGGATTTTAAGACTTGTCAAGTCTATGGGGAGGTTGCTTGCAAGAAAACACAAAATCATTGTACTTTGGAAGACTAGAAATGGGTTGGAAAGTGGTTTTATAGGCTTATGGCTAAATTGTAGCTTGTGTAAGTGTACAAACACATGCACACACTCCACTCCCTCACTCTCTCTCTCTCTCTCTCTCTCTTGTACTACTTATATATATGTCTATGAATATATAAACATAACCAAACCAAACCAAACTGAGCCTTAAGTCCCAATTACTTGGGGTCGACTACATGAATCCTTTTTCTCCATTGAGCTCTATAAACATAAGTACTATAAAGTACTATGTAGTCTTAATAGGTCTATGGAAGAGGAGATGATTGTGTTAAGGCTTTCAATGACAAGAACATTGTCCCATGGTCAACATTTTCCTAGAAAGTGCATATAAGGTTATATAGGCATGCTTATAATAGGCTATGAGGTGTATATACCTAGATATAAGCACATATATGTACTTAAAGAATCTAGGAAAGCAACTTTGGTGGGTAATTTAAGGTTAGGCCTATTAATTTTAGGCTTGTAAGTATGGCAAGACTAAGGTTGTTTCTTTTGGAAGCAAAATGATGGATTCTTCGTATGACTAGTCTAATCAAGGCTTCATTGGCAACCTAATATCTATTGTCCAATGGTCAAAAATTTCCCTAGCATTATGGACCAATGGGTAAAGAATATTGGTGATAATTATGGCTTGGTATGACTTGTCTTATCATCCATATATTGGCAAGTAATGTCTATTATCCAATGGATAATATTTTCCCTAGCATTTGTTGTCCAATGTTCAAAGGAATATTGGATATAATTAGGGTTTGAAATGACTTGTCAATATTTATTATCCAATGGATAATATTACTCCTAACATTTATTATCCTATGGATAAAGGAATTAGGGTTTGAAGGGGTTTATAAGGCTCAAAAATGGTCAAAAGGGTCCAACTAGGGTTAGGAAAGTGTAACTAGGAGAAATGGTAGTCCAGTTCCTCCAACTAATCGGTTAGAGCATCCACAGTGGTATAATCAAAACTAAAATGTTGCTAAGATTAGCAACATTTGTTCAAAAAAGAGCTCACAGTGAAATAATCAGATTTAGCAACCTCTTAGCAACTCATCAAATTTTGGTCCTTGGATAATCAAAACTAGCAACTTTTTGCTAATAATCAAATTTAGTTCTCTCCATATTTTCTCAATCAAATACACCATCATTACACAAAAATATTCTCTCTCTTCCATTTTCAACATATTTCTAAGAAAAAATGCTTTTTAAAAAAAGTTTTTATTTTTTTTGCAAAAACGTTTTTTTCAAAACTATTTTTTTTACCAAAACTTTATATTTTTATTTTTATTTTTATTTTTATTTTTGTTTTTATTTTTATTATTTTTGCAAAAACAATTTTTTTATTAAAACTTTTTTTCAAAAACTATTTTTTTATTCAAAAACTGTTTTTTTTTAACTTTTTCCCGAAAACTATTTTTTTTTAAATCAAAGTTTTCAAAAAATTATTTTCTCTTTTTCTAATAACTTATTTTTGTTAGTTTGAAACCTATTTTTAAAAAATTAATTTCTATGTTCACAATTTTTAGATTTTTATAAATTGAAAATGTGATGTGGCAAGTTTTGGTTATTCAAATTTGATTGTACCATTGTGGATCTCTACATTGCTAACTTTAACAACCCCTTAAATGCATAACCAAAAAATGATGTGGCAACTTTTGATTATTGACTTTTGGTTATTCCACTATGAATGCTCTTAGAATCCACTTCATTTGCCAATTAGGGCTTCTAGTCAAGAAATATGATTTTTAAGGACTAAAATCTAATTATAACGGATTATCAAAAATTAAAAGGAATTTTAAAAGCAATCCAAGTAATTAAAATAATAAATTCAAATATTTAAATGAATTTTTATTTATCTAAATTCAAAGTTATTACATTTTTGCCTCAGTCGAATAGGCAATAGTCCCATTAGATGCATTCTTTGGGGTCATGGTGGTGATGGTTGGGAAAGATCCTATAAAATACAAATATAAAAACTGCAAAAATAAAGCTTTTGAAATGTTAGTAGAACAAAAATAGAGCATAGAACATAAAAAATAACTCCCTTGGGAGCAGTGATTCACCCTCCATAATAATCTATCTAATATTCAACACAAAAAAAAAAAGAGGTCTTAAACATATGTTATATAATAGTAGATATTTTCCGATGTATAATGAAAATGATACTTGGTGTTGTGGTTGGAGAAGGTATGCGCGAGGTGTTGGTGAGCCAAAGGTCCAGAGTTTAAACTCAATAGTAGCAAAAAAATGGTGCTCTTGTGAAAAAAGCGCTGGTAAATATAAATCTATATCAGCGCCCACAAAAAGTGTTGGTACAAACCTATAGCAGCGGTTCTACCCCAACACATTACCCAAGCGTTGGTATAGGTTGTGTCGGGCTTTGCAGATCATCCAACAATGCTTTTGACCTCTGGCGTATCCTCGATCACTTTCTTGTAACATGTAGAACCTAACCAAAACAAAATCAAATGATAGGACCGATTTTGATTTAATCCCAATTCTATACGATTAGAATCGAAATACTTTTCACAAAAATATGAAATCAGAACATCATTTAGAATTTAGAGCACAAAATGACTCATAGAACATTTGTAAGAATTATATTTGTATGCGGAACCTAAATGGTCCACAAAATACATGGCAATCCACCACCATATTGGAAAGAGCCTTGCTAGCACCACATACACTAACACACCCAAATACATATCCACACTCACATGAGGTGTAAGTGTGTGTGGGACCCACCATTCATGTGAATGGGTGTGTATTTGGGTGTGTAAGCGTATGTGGTGCTAGAATTATTGTATTGGAAAGAGCAAAGGTTAAATGTGGATACTCGTCTATAGCTAGGTTTTTTTTTTTTTGTTTGATTAGGTTGAATAGCCTAAACTTATAATGGGTCCAATAACTAGGGTAATCAATTATAGAGTTTCCTAGTCATCATTACTCTAACTAGACAGGAGTACAAGATAACAAGTACCAAAAAAAAAACCTTACGAACAACAGTACATTGGTTCCGTTTCCGCTGATCTACCACTTTTAGGTTAGCGAAAACAAGGCCACATATATATATATATATATATATATATATAGAGAGAGAGAGAGAGAGAGAGAGAGAGACAGAGAGAGAGAGAGAGAGATGTAGGGCAGGTTACTGGGGAAAAATCAATTTAGCACAGTAAAAACAAATCATGAATGATCAGTAATGAATAGTGGTGAATAGCACTGAGATCGTGAGTGAACAGTAGTGAATAGTACTATGAATAGTAACTAAGATCGTGAATGAACAGTAGTGAATAGTACTGAATAGTGGTACATGAATAGTGAATAGTAATGAATAGTAAATTCAACAATGAATCTGTGAATAACCAATAAGTAAACCAATTATATAATAGCTCTATAATTTAGATTATAGAATAGCTTTATAATAATCGGGTATAGAGTAACTAGTAATGAATCAGTAATGAACAAAATTAATGAATTATGTCATTTTGGAGTTTCTGTGGGAAACTCTCATTTTCACTAAGCCAACTGGCTAGTAACTGGATATCACTCCAGGAAATGGTTTTGGGTACTTGTACATTAGCATTTGTGCTACTTTGTATAAGTACAGTTTTGTCCTTCGGACTTTTGACTAATGCATGAATATTTAAATTAGTTTTCATACATTTATAGTAAATACGGTAAATTAATGCAATTGACTGACTACCTTCAAGCATTTGAGTAATTGCTCCGGCAGTTTGAATATTTAAAGTTAATGCTTTCAAAATATTTTTATCCTTTAAACTAAGGGGTAAATCGGGGTAATAGTTAAAATAAACTGGACCATTATGTAGACTTGATTCCATTAATCCTAGTAGACTATCACTATAGACTGTGAATCTACTGTCTCTCAAAGATAATAAGACTGAGGAATTTAATCCTCTTCTTGTTAATGGTTTAATGGCAACTTGTATTAATCCTACATGAATATAATTATATCCTCTTTCGAGGTGGCATTTGACTGATTGTTGACTAAGGAGAGAACATCGCTCTTCTTGTTTAGTAATAGCATAAACATGTTCAGCTGTTTTACCTACTTGGTCAGTACGAAAAGCATCATCTAAGAAACTTGACTTGTAAATTTCTTTTACTGGGATTTTGGGTATATTCCAATTTCCTAATCCTATATCTAAATCTTGATACTCATGTTCTTCTTGGTTGACTATGTCTGCTAACTCAGATAGACAAGCCATTGAAGAACTGGCTGAAGAACTACACTTAAATAATCTATTCATTGTGTTTAATCCTACGGATTCTTCTTCTAGTATTTTAACCCTAAAGATTTTTTAATTAATATTTTAATCCTAAATTATCATGATAGACACATACCCTATTGCACACATATCCTAGATTTTTTTCCCAACCCCTTCACTGCCCTACCCTGGGACTTACCAACGGGGACCTTTTACGGATTTCTTAAGGTGGCCAGTGACAAGGTGGTCGACCGATGACAACCGAATTAAAATACTAACTAAAATTTCAACAGGAGTAAAACACTAAATGAAAACTAGGTAGGAGTAAAGACAACTTACAGATTACTTGAGTTAATCCTTCTACTATATCCTACTTGGCTCTGATACCATGAGGGGGGGCGGAAGCACAGACAATTGGGAAGAACATGGAGGGGGGAGTATGATAGTGGGGATATGGAAATGGAGAGGGAACCGAGATAATGAGGGGGGGCGGAAGCACAGACAATTCTGAAACCAAGAGGGGGGGCTTTGATACCATGAGGAGGGCGGAAGAACAAACAATTGGGAAGAACATGTAGGGGGGAGTATGATAGTGGGGATATGGAAATGGAGAGGGAACCGAGATATTTATTATGGCAGATTACTGGGGAAGAATCAATTTAGCACAGTAAAAACAAATCGTGAATGAACAGTAGTGAATAGTGGTGAATAGTACTAAGATCGTGAGTGAACAATGGTACGTGAATAGTGAATAGTAATGAACAGTGATTAGTAATGAATAGTAAATTCAACAATGAATCTGTGAATAACCTGTAAGTAAACCAATTATATAATAGCTCTATAATTTAGATTATAGAATAGCATTATAATAATTGGGTATTAAATAACTAGCAATGAACAAAATTAATGAAGTAATTACTTACTACAACAATCTAATTTCAATTGCTGAATCAGAAGCAGTATATGGATGGTTTACTGGTTTACTGGTGGTTTACAAGGGGAGCTGGAGTATGTTGATACTTAGCATTTGATTGGGGTTATTACAGAGGAAGTAAACGGAGAATTTTTTTCTCTCTCTCTAATTCCTCTCTTATTTTTCTCCCTCTCTTCTTCATTGCTCTCGGATCCTTTTATAGAATAAGGACCAGAGAGATTACAAACATTAAACAGTAGATGCATGTGACTACAGTAAATAAAGTAGGTTACTGTTTCTACTTTCGGTGCTGGTGGGGCCAAAAGTAGAAATGATTACCACTCCATCATGTTGTCGAGATTTTGTAATTCTTCACATGTGAGATTATCCCAATAATCTTGCCCATTGTCATCACTGTTGACTTCTGGGGTAGATTCTGGGTCTTCAAGTAGGTGACTTTGCTGACTCTGATATTCTTTGACTAGATTCTGAAACTTGGTGTAGAAGATGAATGGAACTTCTTGAATTGGCTCTGTGGATCTGATTTTTTGAATAGGGTCTTCACAGACTAAATGATGCAGACCATTCATGAATGAATTGATTTGTAAGCCATCAATAAATTGATTATCAATTTCAAGATATTGTGCAATTGACTTGGCTCTGTGATGTCTGATTTGTGCCCTGGGTGGTTTGGAACATGGCCAGGGGCATTCATCTTCAATGAGTTGAATTGGTGCATGCACCCTGCTGAATGACCAATTTGCAGAGAGATACATGACATGCTGGGCCAGTATCACATTCCCTGTGTTTGTCCATTCTGGCATTTTACTAGTGATTAGAACTTGGCATGTTAATGCTCCATACTTAGCAAAGAGATTTTTGACACAAACTGCTAATTTTCGGGTAACTCGATCAGTTTGGTCTGGAGTAGTAACAATTAACTGTGTAAGAAAACCATAATCCAGTAGGGTCATTGGGCTGACTTGGATGACTTGGTTTTTATAGGGAGAACAATGTCCTAAAAGTACTGCATATTGATGCAGGCCTTAGGGACACTGAATACTAAATCACAAGGGCAACTGTATCGTTCTAGTGGTATTTCTTGGCATAATGGGTTAATTTTGGGGCAAGAGTTTGTGTCTTGATAGTGGGTTTCCCAAGTTATTGATAAGCCTAGGGTTGGTTGACTGGCTATTTTAGTAAGGGTTTCAAATAGGAATTTTTGAAAATGATGGCCATCTTGTCTGGCAAGATGTTGAATATGGTTTACTATTTCAGTTGGTAGAGATGTGGGCATGATGGATAATGATTGTGGTAAAGCTAGGGCTTTGGATGCCATTTTTTGGAATGGTTCCAACACACGCACACTTTCACCATCATCCAGTGGGGATGATTGTTTTTTCTCTGCCTTTACCAGTGGGGTAAAGGAGGTCTTCTTGTGTTGTAGTTGAGTAGCTTCAATCATTGACTGGTGGTACCTGTAATTTAAATCCAAGAATTGACAATTTATTGCTTCACATCGTTCACAATGTGAAGGGTTAGTATAATTATTGCTGACTAGAGGTGGGTTTATCGAAACTCCACCTGAAGAACTAGGGAAAACAACTCCACTAGTCTGCTGATTAAAATAAATACTTAAACAATTTAAGTTGTCTAAGAATCTACGATGATCCCCACGTGTATTCCAGAGATTGTCTAGAAGACATTGTTGGGTCTCATTCATGCTGTCTACGTATTTAAGCTTCCTAAATTTTGTGCTGGCTCCTTCAGGAAATACTGGTAGTAGGATTTTCCCAAAAGGAATAGTTTTCTGTTGACTTTGAGCCATCTGTAAAATAATCAAATGAATCATTAGTAGGATAAATAGAGTAATTTTGAAGTTGACATAAGTCATCTTCATCTGGTATTGATGAAAATTCAAAATTGACTTGTTGATCAAGAGAAGTGGTAATAATGTTGTTACTAGTGACTGTGAATGGATAGAGTAGGTAAATAAAGGGTATTCCTAAAATTACTTTGTCAATTAAATTTTTGACTAAAACAAATGATATTTTGAAACAAATTTTATTTTGGCAAATATTTACTTCTGGTAGTTTATACTTAATTTGCATCTTACTACCATTTGCAGAACTCAACCGTTCAGTCGTTTCTTGATAATATCTTTTTGGTATTATTCCTTCTTGAATGCAGTTTAAATCTGCCCCTGTGTCAATAAGAGCAGTAATTTCAATTCTGTAATCCCCTATAATTAATTTGACACGTGTATGCCATTTTTGGAATTTTATTTTATTTAGTAAATTTAATCTGTAATTTACTGAATCATCAATTGGATGACTAGGATGAAAAGATTGTTTTTGACTAGGATGTTGACCTTGATTAATGGGCTCTTCTTTGTCCAAACAAGATTCAGAGCACGATTGATCCTCTTTAAACCGGACAAATCTTTTTTTGGGAAGTTGGGTTTTAATTGTTTCAATTTTTTTTTTAATAAAATTTATTTCTTGCTGTAGGCTTTGTAAAGTTATTTCTTTATGAATTTTGCTAAATCGTTCAATAGTGGTGTTAAGGTTTATAATGGGTTTATTGTATTGAGGTTTTTTACCTTGTTGGATTAAAATTTGTTTGAGTTTTTTAACATATTGCTGTTTTAACTCAGAATCCTCTATTCTACTTATTAGGTTAATAAGTAATTCTTCTTCAAATAATTCTTTGGTAAGTACATTTATTGTTTTACAGCAGTTAGCAGTACATCCTATCTCAATTTGGTCATCACTAGGACTATTACTTAGAGAATGGTAATCTGAAGATTTAATATTTTCATTTTCATCACTAGTGTTACTTAGATTTTGTGTTTTAAAAATCTCTAAAATCTGCTATTTATCAGTGTCAGATATGTTTAGTTGATTAATTTTGGCTTTGACTTTACATTCGATTTTATAATGGCCTTTTTTGCCACAATTGTAGCATGTAACACTATTCTTATCATTTGGTTTTTTATCTTTATGTTCCTGTGTTTTAGGTTTTTCATAATATTTATCTTTGGATGGTGTGGAGGATTTATTACGCCTAAAATATCTGTGACTTTTACTTTTACTATTGGTAGTTGGTTTAGTATGATGTTTGGATTTCCTTCGTGATGGTGCTACAGGAGGTAGACCATATTGTTCACAAAAGTTACCCAATTCATATTTGGCTTTATTTTTGTCTTTTTAGGCTTGTTTACTAATTTTCATATCAATGCACATTCTTAGACCTTCTTTTTGAATGGTGCTAATAATGTCACCGTATGTTAACTTATCATATTCAATAACTCCTGTTGGTTGACTGAGGACATCTCTAATTTTATGAGCAAACAGATTAGGGAGTCCATTAATAAACTTTTCTTTCCAAAATGATTTTGTACAATCATCTCGAAGCATAACCCTAGATGTAAAAACATCTTTGTACCATCTAAAATCACTTAATGTTGGACAACGCAGATTAGTCAGTTGATCATGTATTCTAGAAGTAATGTTACTAGGTTGACCAATGAAATGTTTAATTATGGTGTATATTAGAGTATTAACTCCGTCAGGTACTCCCATTCCAATTTCATTATCAAAAATTGGTAGACCATTTTCATCAAGTTGAACAGCATGCTTTACTTCTTCTCTTGACTCGCTGGTGAGATATTTATCCCACCATGATTTTAGCATTCCAGTAAAACCGGAGGTTAACAAATCAACTATTTGTGATTGACTAAGCTCAGTATTACTCAGGTTATTTGGTGCTCACTTAGACCATCTATATTCTATTCATATAATTTATTAGAGGAAACAGAAAATTGGTTAATTAAATTATTTTCTTCATATTGTAAATCAGTAGGGGTTGGTCTAAAGTACCAATTTTTGGTGAGGCTAGTAGGGTTTGTGGAGGGGTTGAAGAAGATTGATCTCTTGGCCAGAGAATTGTCTTTGTAGGTTTGTGATTTCTTCATCAGAAGAGCTTTGACTAGAGGTATGAGAGTCGTGGTTTTGTGTAATTGTAGCAACTGGTTCTAACTTAATTGCTATTTTTGTGAGCAAATTTTCAATTTTTTGAATATTTTGATTTTGGTTCAGACTAATTTGCTCTCTCTTCTCAGGGAGGTGGATTAGAGGTTTTTCAATATTTTTACTAGATGAGGGGATGCTGCAAGATGATCCTTCATCTATTTTAGTTTCTATTTTATCTAATTGTTTACTTATAGTCGTGAGACATTGATTAGTGTAATTAATTTGTTCAGCTATTTGCTTACATTCAGTTCTATCAGTTGGTAGTTTGAATGGAGATGCTGCAATAGCAAGTCCCTTGTAATCAATAATTATTGAATCTAAAGGAGGGTGACTAGAGGTTGTAACAGTATTGTCTGATTTTTTCCGTTTTACTTTTGTAAGAGTGTTGACTTTTTTGTGATATTTTTCTAAGTAATCGAAAAAATAAACTTCAACTCTGGATTCTTCCATGAATGCTTCCCAACGAGCTAAGATTTTATCTTGTTTACTACATGTATATTTAGCAAAATAATTTTTTCTTTTTTGTTTATTTTCTTTTGACTTGAATTCAGAATATAATCTGTCAAAATTTATTTCAAAATCTTTATTTAAAACTAGTAAAGTTTTATCAATGGGTTCTTCAAAATCTGTTTGAGTTGGAGACCCTTGAGAGGTGTCTTCATCCTCAAATTTTGACTGTGTAGAATAATAAGGTTTACTAATTTGTGAACTTGACTCAACACCTTTTAACTTAATACTGGGATCAATTAAATTTCTGTCCTTTTTAGGCATAGTAGTTGAGCTATTTGTCCTATCAATAGCGACTGAGCTATTGGGTCTACTTAATTCTCTGATTCTCAGAGGAGGGTTTACTCTTTGTTGATCAAAACTTATCCTAACTGTACTATCTAAGTATTGTTGAATATAGTCTAGATCAATTATGTCATTTTGGAGTTTCTGTGGGAAACTCTCATTTTCACTAAGCCAACTGGCTAGTAACTTGACATCACTCCAGGAAATGGTTTTGGGTACTTGTACATTAGCATTTGTGCTACTTTGTATAAGTACAGTTTTGTCCTTCGGACTTTTGACTAATGCATGAATATTTAAATTAGTTTTCATACATTTATAGTAAATACGGTAAATTAATGCAATTGACTGACTATCTTCAAGCATTTGAGTAATTGCTCCGGCAGTTTGAATATTTAAAGTTAATGCTTTCAAAATATTTTTATCCTTTAAACTAAGGGGTAAATCGGGGTAACAGTTAAAATAAACTGGACCGTTATGTAGACTTGATTCCATTAATCCTAGTAGACTATCACTATAGACTGTGAATCTACTGTCTCTCAAAGATAATAAGACTAAGGAATTTAATCCTCTTCTTGTTAATGGTTTAATGGCAACTTGTATTAATCCTACATGAATATAATTATGTCCTCTTTCGAGGTGGCGTTTGACTGATTGTTGACTAAGGAGAGAACATCGCTCTTCTTGTTTAGTAATAGCATAAACATGTTCAGCTGTTTTAGCTACTTGGTCAGTACGAAAAGCATCATCTAAGAAACTTGACTTATAAATTTCTTTTAATGGGATTTTGGGTATATTCCAATTTCCTAATCCTGTATCTAAATCTTGATACTCATGTTCTTCTTGGTTGACTATGTCTGCTAACTCAGATAGAGAAGCCATTGAAGAACTGGCTGAAGAACTACACTTAAATAATCTATTCATTGTGTTTAATCCTACGGATTCTTCTTCTAGTATTTTAACCCTAAAGATTTTTTAATTAATATTTTAATCCTAAATTATCATGATAGACACATACCCTACTGCACACATACCCTAGATTTTTTCCCAACCCCTTCACTGCCCTACCCTGGGACTTACTCACGGGGACCTTTTACGGATTTTCTAAGGTGGCCAGTGACAAGGTGGTCGACCGATGACAACCAAATTAAAATACTAACTAAAATTTCAGCAGGAGTAAAACACTAAATGAAAACTAGGTAGGAGTAAAGACAACTTACAGATTACTTGAGTTTAATCCGTCAACTATATCCTACACACACACACACACACACACACACACATATATATATAGTCTCCTTAACAAGGTAAGAGAGCCCTTACCTGAAGTTTTGTGTATATTAGTCTTTTTTAGGTAAGGGCGCCCTTACCGTATTAAGTTGCGGACCTCCCCTTTTCTCATCTTTCCCGATCGAATTTCAATGATCCGAACTGCTCAATGTATTCAAAACGTGATTTTAAGGGTACTCGCGAGAAATCAGCAAAAAAAAAGACTAGGAAGGGCTTCATTCGAGCAATTTTATTTGAACCGTTTGATAAAAAATAAACAAAAACTGCTCAGATGAAGCCCTTTCCGGTCAATTTTTTTGCCGATTTCATGCGAGTACCCTTAAAATTACGTTCTGAAGATATTAAGCGGCTCGGATCATTAAAATTCGATTGGAAAATGTGAGGTCTTTACCTTAACAAGGTAAGGGCACCCTTACCTGAAGTTTTGTGTGTGTGTGTGTGTGTATGTGTGTCTATATATATATATATATATATATATTAGTCTCCCATGATCAGGACCACCTCATTTTAATAAAATGCGGACCTCTCTTTCCCGATCGAATTTCGATGATCCGAGCCGCTCAATATGTTCAAAACGTGATTTTAAAAGTACCGGCTAGAAATCATCAAAAAAAATATGACCGGGAATGGCTTTATCCGAACAGTTTTTGTTTATTTTTTATCGAACGGTTCAAACAAAAACTGCTCGGATAAAGCCTTTTCAGATCATTTTTTTGTCGATTTCTCACGAGTACCCTTAAAATTTCGTTCTGAACACATTGAGCGGCTCAGATCATCGAAATGGTTCGATTCATTTCGATGATCCGAATCTCGGACCACCTCATTTGAGACTGATTGTATGTGTGTGTGTGTGTGTATATATATATATATATATATATTTATTTATTTATTTATTTATCTTAAATGGTTCGATTCATTTCTAACCATGATTTTAAAACTTAAGAACTAATAACCGAACCAATATTATCGATTTCTTTTTTTTTCAAAGTCATACCCAATCCACTGAACTGTGTAACCGAATTAAAGAGGGCGGTTAGTCTGGATCAGATCGATTCAATTGTTACTTCGATTTCTTGAATATGTGGGTAAAGTTTTTTTTATGTTATTTATCTCCCATTATTTATTTATGATGTAACATTAAATGTAAAAGTTTTAATGAGAGAATGTTTGAGTATGAAAAGAAAGTTTGGAAGCTTTTTACTAAATTTTATGTTTAACTTGTCACATTTCAAAAGTGTAGGGAAAAAAAAAAAGAAAATGAATTCTAGTAGAAGAATGCCACATATGAGAGAGAATTAAGGAGAGAGTTTTGATTTTATTTTTGGAAATCACATGTACTTAGTATATAGTATGGGAATAGATAGATGAGATTGCACAGAATCCTCTTTCCAAATTCAAATGGCGAAAATGCTCTTTAAATTGGAGTAATTATTCAGTCGCAACCACATGTTCACATATTTTTATGAGATTCATACTGTAAACATTGGGTTATGTAATTTGAATGAAAAATGAAAATATTGAATCAAGTATTTATGTACACTTATCCAATTGAGCTGATTTTACGCAAACCCACTACATTTAAAAAAAAAAAAAACTATTAAACGACTTGGATTAATCGTAAAGGACCTAGAGTGGGTCTCGCGTGCCGATCGATCCACCCACTTTAGCATATTCGTATCAACTCGATCCACATTTACGGATACGTGACTTTAGCCACAGACACACCAGACGTTTCGAAGAGGTTTGTATCAAGTGGCTCTGACTACTACATATACTACGGATCGAGTACTGTATATGTTTTTAACGGCGGGGGTAACTGAAAGGATATACTCCAGGCCCAGGAAGGAGAAGTGGGCACGGAACTGGGAGATCACGGGCTATCTCAACGTGGGATAAGTTTGAAGTAGAAAAAATGAACAAGTTTTAATCTCTGATAAGATTATTTTTACTGTATTTGTTTTTTGTTTTTCGGATAACTGGATAAGCTGTCGCAACTTGCAGTTGTTGCCAGGCCAATTCGGATTTGGAAATAAGAATTTACCAAAAGCTCCCATAGGTGAGCATCTCTAATAGGAGATGTCAAAATTGAGGTGGACAATCAAACGGCTAGTTTTGGCATTAAGTCGTCATCCAATCATAATGCCTTCTATCATGCCAAAAGTGACATGGCTTTGAAGGGAGGTGACGTGGCTTTGAAGAGAAGTCACAACATGTCAACTTTGACATCAACCTCTAGACTGTCAATTTTCAAAAATTGACCATAAGCTTTAAAAATAATTTGGTATAAGGGTTGGAGAGGGGAAGTGTGATGTCAAATTACCACATAAGCCTTCAAAATAATTTGAACCTCTACTTTTGACCTTTCCTGTTGGAGATGCTTTAGGTTCAGTGTGCTGAGGTCATAGCGTGCAAGAATGCCTTACAACTTCCTACGTTGTTGGTTTTGGATTCAATTTGTTTACGTTACAAGGGGACCCATAGCAGTTGGTCCAAATTACTATTTTTTTTCCTTTTTGCCAACAGTTGACAAAAGGCATTGCCCTAGTGAAAGTGGAAATTATCATCGAAGATATTCACAGAGAAGTTGATCGATTTAAGATTTGTAATTTTCTTTTCATTCATAGATTGGCAAATATAATTGCACGTACTTTGGCAACTTTGGGTTTGCTAGGTTTTGGTATTTGTACTTGAAAAGCGACCTTCTGATTATTGGATCCTCTATAGAACAATAATTATCTGTTTTGATGTACTGCTATGCATTTTTTATCAATGAAAGTTTCTTAGCATGTTTGTAAAAAAAATGGTCAAAGTTATTTAGAATTTGTTAGATTATTAAAAAGTCAAAAACTACAATACTATTGCCCTAGATGGTAGTTTGATACCATTTCAGCACATTCTCAAATCTACATTATCAAAACTAAACACATTTCTCATTTTTCACACAAGTTAGTTAATTTTGATCATGTGAGAGATTTGGCAAAGTAAAAGTGGCGCATGATTTTTCCTTCTTTTTTTTTTTCCAGGAAAAATAGCAATGAATGAACATGAATTTTGTAATTAAAAAAACTTACAAATTGGGGGCTTAACAAATGCGAAATAAATTTAAATAAAGACATGGATATTTTCAAAATTATTTGGGTAAAAGTAAAAAAAAAATTGAATTTTCTGATTTCTCTCATCTAGACGCATCAAGAATCCACAAATATTTGGCACAAAATTAACAAATGTAAAATAAATTTGAATAAAGACAAAATGCCAAAAAGCCGAAAAGCTTGTAGGAGACACCTCATTCCTCTTTTAGTTAGTTTTTCCCCACGCCAAACTCTCTCACCCTTTCTTTACCAAATAAAAAAACTCTCTCACCCTTTGCTAAAAAACAAAGATAAAGATAAAGATAGGATCCAAATTAGTACTACTTACTTATGCATCAACCCCCATAATAATATAAAGATATGATAAAGAAAATAGAAACCTTATTCTGATCGATGGGGCTTCAAATCAGAATCCTGTTTCTTTCTAACGATTGGTTTGATTAATAATAATTCATCTTTTTAATCCTCTTCTATAATAGTAATAACATATATAGGAGTAGTTTGGTTGAGAGAGGGAAAAGAATTGATAACTGATTAACGGAGATCACTAGGAACCCAATAATTGGTTAATTTACTCATAATTCTCAACTAAAACATTACAATAATCCCACAGTTTATGTAGACCAACTTAAACTAATCACCCCTTTTTAACCGATCTTTATTTTGCCAATCAACTTAATTAGGTAAGAGTGAAATTAAAAAGAACTTCGCGTGAGATGGAGACGGAGAGGAGGGTCGAATCTTGTTGGATTATTGTGGTAGGGGTAAAAGTGGTGAGCCCAGGAGTTACTGCTAGTGCCGCATAAGATTCTGTTAAGATTTGAAGGGCGAGGGACATTTTTCAAATTTGAAGAGATAGAAATAGTATCTAAAGGGTGGCTTCAAATTATTTGACGTTTGAGAGATTTGCGGAAGCACTGATTTTCATGGTTGATCTCTCAAATTTTCTGAAATTTGAAGTTTGAGGAATTTGCTGAAGATGCTCTTACTAGGTACTTTTCCAAATTTTAATGGCACAAAAATCTTTTAGAACTCATTGGTTCACACTCTTATTAAGCATTCGGTGTAACATGATTATTTTTTTGTGATTTTGTTATCCAAGTCAACCATATTTTCGCAAGTTAGCTAAAATGTTACTCAATCTTTTCTGGATAAGTCTTTCACTAAAGTTTAAGCATTTGAACTTAGCGGGTGTGGGCGAAAAACTATTTTGATAGATTTTTAAATTGGTTTTGCTAATCTTCGTCTACTAGACGGAAAGATAATATGCACATAATTCCAAACAAGTTTGGATATCAATGTATATCTCTCGGATACTAATACATTACACAAATGTCAAAACATTTTTTTCGGATATCAATGCATATTTTACATATTATCCTATACACTCTTTGAGTAGATGTTAGAATAATAATCCTTTTTAAATTATAGCTTCTAAAAATCAATTTAGAATGTTTGTCAAAAGTTCTACATAACTGATTTTGGAAATCTACAGATTCTGAGAACCTGAAAAATGAAAGAAATTCTTAAAATTTCGAAGCCGAGTTTGGATAATTTTTGGGATTCTACAACACAAATTGCAACGATCCGTACCAGCTAATTGACCTGCTACCCATTCGCCTAACCACGTGGCTTAAAAGGTTAACTTCAAATTATACAGTAGCTCAGCGCTAGCCATTATATACGGAGTATCACTTTTGTTTCCCAACTTCTTGAGTTCTCAAACAAATTCTCAAAAAAACTATGAAATTCTCAAAATCTCGTAGCTGCAACAAATAGGTTTCTCAACTTCTACTAAAATTTAGAATCTAAAATCTACAGCAAAATCTCCAGCTAAAATCTAAAAATTGTATCTACAACCATCGCAAACACGCACTTACTCATGTACTCAACAATTTTGCTTTCAATAATTCCTAGTCAACGAATGAGAGACTTAGCTTTGAATTAAGCAACAAAAAAGTTACATCCACCCAGGGGTACTATTCATGGGGGCATCAATTCTACGTATTCGAATAAATATCTTTTAGAAAGATTTTTGTGTGTTCCTTTAATAATTGAGCTGTCTTATTACTTTCGACATTAAATATTTGCCACAGGCAGTCCTAAAACTTATCTTTCTAAAGTAATGATCCCTGACTTTTTAAAGATAATGCCAATTGGGGATAGTGAAATTTGACCAAAAAAGAAAAAGGAAATGAGATTTCGGTTGTTCAATATTTTACGTACAATAATAGTCATGGAATTATTGGAGAATGAATTAGGACTGTCCCTACTCCCTAGTGGGGATCAAAATGGACCATATTAAGTGTGCCAATGTGGGAGTTCAGAAAAGCAGAGATGTCTTTTCTTTTGCTGCTTTTTTTTCTTCTATAACTTAAGCATCTGAGTTGCCTTATGCGCCCCTCAACTAATTTTGAGGGTTTGATTCCATCGTCGACCTGCGGGGAATCTAATTAATGCTGAAATGACCTCAAAAGAGTTAATAACACATTGATTCAGTCATGGGAAAATGACGGTCAATGATATGTTTTGATAATTAATACTTCATCCGTCCAGATTTAATAGTTCTTTTTTGGAATTCGTGTCATTTTTCAATCGATTATATCTTTCAATTACCATGTTTTACTTGATTTCAAAAATATTGTATTATAGAACTAATCGAGATCTATCAAACAAAATCCATATTCGATATGAAATTCATTACGGATTCAAAGATATAACCCGTTTTTAAGCCAGTTAGAATAGAACTAGGAACAATTAAATCCAGACGGAGGGAGTACCCGCCAAGGACATGCTGAGAACATTTGTAAATGCTAAAAATGTCCTTAGCGGATATTAATTATCAAAACACGTCATGAGCTGTCATTTTCCCTAAGATCATAGGAGCAAGTAGGCCCATAAGTTACATGTCTTAACCACCAGGTCAACTCCTTGGATGCCAAGAGTACTCGATTTTGAAAGTGATTGATCTATATCTACATTACACAAGGCCGGCTTAGAAGAGAGACGAGAGAAGCATGTGCTTCGGGTCCCAAAAAAGGCTAAAAATGAAGTCTCCCAAAATTCTAGAACCCCTATATATATATATATATGTATGTATATATATATGTATATATATATGTATATGTATGTATGTATGTATGTATATGTATGTATGTATGTATGTATATGTATGTATGTATGGCCAAAAAAAATTTGCACTAAGCCTCCTTTACACAAAATAGACCCAATTGAAATTTAGGAGCCATAAAATAGACCTAACAGTGGAATTACTAATGAGTAACACTGATTATCAACTCCCATAAGCCATAACTCATTATGGCATTACCCCGAGAAACGCTAGGGGCGATAAAAAAAATGAAAAATGAAACGCTTGACGTCTGACGACTTAAAAGGAAGGGACACAACGACCAACGACCGTAGATGAAAATACTTGCATACGCCATACCTTGAGGCCCCTCTTTTACCATCTCTAACTCTCCACCTCTATCAAGTAAGTTTTTTACTATCTCGAGCAGTTGACCTTATTGGTAAAAATTTTAGAGTTTTTTATTTATGGTGATGAATATAATAATTTGGAGTTTGAATCGTTTGATTTTAATTCATTGGTGTTCGTTTTGGAATAACTATATGCTTATATTTTGTAATGGTAAATCTTTTCTAATATTTTTTTTATGAAACTCTTTGTAGACCAACTTTTGTATAAAAAATATAGAGAGATACTTCCTCCGTCCCTTATTTATAGTCCGGTATTCCATTTTGGACTGTCCCTTAATAAGTGTCCATTTTGTAAAGTTAGTCGGTAAAAATTGGTGAATTATCTATTTTGTCCCTAAAAGTAGATTCCTTTTTGAAAAGTAAGTGAGTAAATGTGTAATGATGATGGATAAGTAGGGAAAGTTGATGAAAAAGTTGATGTGAAAGGTATAATGATGATGTCTTCTTAATAAGTTGGAGTTACGAAGCAGGACACTTAAAAATGGACGGAGGGAGTATCATTTAAGAGGTTCGTTTCCAACCTCCAAAACTTATGAGTCAGCCCTACATAATGTACTAAGCACGTATATCACACACGATGTGTTCTCTTTTTTAGACCAAAAAAGAAATCACACGAAAATCTACCTCAACGTACCACAAATATTTCTCTTTTTTAGACCCAAAAAAAAAATCACACTAAAACCTACCTCAACGTACCACAAATCTCTCTCTCTCTCTCTCTCTCTCTCTCTCTCTCTCTCTCTCTCCCCTTGCTTAATAAAAAGTTGAGTAGTTCTAGGACCACACCCATTTTGCACACCCAAATGCACACTTGTGTGTGTGGGTGTGCATTTGGGTGTGCAAAATGGGTATGGTTGTAGAATTATTGTAAAAAGTTTCCAAACTTTCTGCAAATACAATTTAGCATTGATAGCATTTTTTCAAGCACAGGTACATCTTTTGGTAGGAAGTGATTTGTGCTCACAACAATCTTCTCTCAACAGAGGAAAAAGTCTGCACAATTACACATACTGTATTTGGATTATGGCTTGTGAAGGGATTGTCAAGGGATAAAATAAGAGAGAAAAACTGAAATGACAATGACCTTTCCACATTTCTGTCATTTTTCCTCCATAAATATACAGAAATGATATGAGTACATCAAAAGCAAACAGTTTGCACAGATCCATTTTGGATCCTATTCGGGTCCACAAAGATAATCGGAACCGCTCATTTTGTTCAAAATTTAGTTTTTAGTGTCCCCATAAAAAATCATCTCAATCCAATATCGGTAAGGACGTTTACGAATCATTCAACTTTGCTTCATAATTTAGCCTAAATTCTGAAAGGCTAAATTCTGAAGCAAAGTTGGATGATTCGTAAACTTCCTTACCGATATCAAATTGAGATGATTTTTTACAGGGACACTAAAAAACAAATTTGGAACAAAATAAGCGGTTCCGATCATCTTTGTGAGACCCGAATCGGATCCAAAATGGATATGTGCAAACCGTTTGTACAACTTTTGCTAGACCTCTAGCACCGCTGATAATAAATATAACACAGCCTGCCTGTTGATGACCCAACTTGTAGTCAGAAAATGCCAAAGCAAGGAGGAGAACTTCAAGACCAAAATTTTATGCCAAAAAAGAGCTCAAAATTCAAATTCAGAAATGATTTGGATAAGATCAAGAGACAAGGGTGAAGGGGAAGAAAATCCATCTCCAAAGGGGATGAGATAGGCAGCAATTTGTACTTAAAAGACAAGACTACACCAGATCCGACAGTAATTAAAACATTCACCATCACCAAAACCTGCATAGAAACCACTGCATCAAGAGGTGAAAAGCACCAACTATAGAACATACAACCCTTTGAGTTGAAACTTATGATACAACTTAACTGATACGAAGAGCTTAAAACACTGTTACGAGTTCGTAATTGATAGCAAATTTGGTAAACAACATCAATCTATTCTCCAACTCATCTTTTGATGTTTCCTCTCTCCAACTCAAACCTACCTTCGGGAATCAAATTTAAAACCAGGTCATTGAAATGTAAAGTTCCAAGAGAATTTGTAAGGGAAAACTAAAAACCAACGACCCTGGAGCTTGGAAATGCACCGGATGAAAGTATGATGAGTATGAAATTGCCTCGAATGTATTCACCAACTTTAGCAAGCTCATGTTCGTTTTAGTCTTCCTTCTTGTCAGGTTCATCAATTGCAGCCAGTCTTTCAACAAGAGGAGGATGAGAATAATGGTAGGTAGAATACCAAGGATCTGTGTTCATAGCCGAGAGGTTTTCCTCCTGAAAAGCCATTACCGCAGTTAATCAGTAATTTACACTTTTTCATCAGATGGTGTAGTTCAAAGAGAATCCGTAGTAGTAATAGGTTTAGAATAAAAGCATTTAACTCGAACAATAGGCAAAGAAGTACGACTAAACATGCGCGATAAGGTGTTATCCCGACATACCTTTACTACCAATTATGAGCTTTTGATTGTTTTAAAAAAAACATATCTGGCTAGGACAGTGAAAAGTCCTCACTATTCAAAGAATGTGAGAAGCAGATGAAGATCACTTCATGTATGAATAACTCAAGGAGCCAGTTCTATGTTGCTATCACATAAGAGCTTTGTGGCCCCTGACAGGAAAAAAATCTATACTGCCCAAATTATGCATTTTTAAAGATCCATTACCACAATTCATACCCAATCTATGCTACATCCCGCAAGAACAAGACAAAAAAGAAAACAGTCAGGTGAACCAACATGTAACTAAAAGGTCGTGGGCAAGATACCTTTGTCTTCTTCATGAAGGTTTCTTCAAGTTTGTTTAGATACAAACAAAACTAAACAATTTTGAAAGATCAAGATACCCAAAAGGTTTGATAGTCGGAGATACATAGCGACCATTTATAACTCATAGCAATAGCAACAGGGCCTGCCCTGAGCTGAGAAACCACCTTTGCCATTATATCATTAACAATAAGTTGAAAAGCATCTAGTGTCTTGCAAGTTCATATTGCAACGAAAACTCGTCTACAACAAGAAACAACACCCACAAGATTTAGAGCTGTAACACCAAGCAAAATTAAACCAATTGCAACAAGTTGTCTTTTAACCACAGCCCTTCCAGCGTTCATTAGATTCAAAATTACTTGTTAAGCACGTGACCAAATTTTCCTGTTCAAAAGAACTCTTCTTCATTCTCAACAGGAATGCATCAAGAAAACTGCCCTTCCATATAGATCGTCATGGCATGATTAACTTGTCCACCACATGCTCTTCGATGCATGATACAGTTAACTCATCAAGTCTTTCTTATGACATGATTGGACATGAGTTGAGCCCTTCATTCAGATGAGGCTTATTCAGAATAGTTTTGTTTTTATCCATAACACTAAGACTAGCAAACTTAGGGGCCCTACTCTTAGGCAAACATTGGGGGCCTAAAGCTGTTGCTTTGGTGGCATATCCCCAAGGCAGACCCTGAAAACCAGCACTACACGAATCATAAAAAAGTAACTAATATATCCCTCGAGAAGGAAAATCACCTGAAGTTTCACAAGACCAGCACGAAGTGGAGTGCCATAGCCAAGCTTCTTAGCAAAAGCATCAGCCTAAATCAATAGAAGCAAAATAAAAGAAGTCAGCCTTCCATAAATGGGGGAAAGAGACACTAAGAACCACAACTACTACCTCTGTGGCAAACAATTACCTGAAACTCAAAGGACCGGCTAACGAGATTAAGACCAAAGCTTACAAGATGCTGGAGAGGTGTTACAGTGTGCTGCAACCAAGGAGTTTATTTGATTATTATAAACACAATTCTGGAAGCATGTTTCACTGCTTCTCAAAATAATTACTTAGAAAGAGAGTAAAGATACCATAGACTTATTTGCTGCATGAAATTTTTCTTGCTTCTAAACAAGCATTATTAATTTCCTCCGGCCATTTGAGTGTCCAGAAAAACCAGCATACCAGACAAGTTTGTGGAATAAATGAAACGAGCAGAATACTTCCCAAGTGCGTTGAATGTCTTCCATTACATTAGGTTGTTGGTCCCATGTACTTCGACCTCTTCACTGACTGTTTCACTTGTGTTTTTTTTTTTTTTTTTGCTCAGCAAAATAAAGATTTTATTAATTTTTGAAGTTACAACGATCAAACGGAGCCAAAAAGTGATGGCTTCACAACGAGGAAAAACCGGAACTCCAACAAAGTTAGAATCACAACCCTCGACAATTATATGCCTCTAATGACCGGGGGGAAAGGGGAGGGGGAACCAACCAAAGGTTGGAAAAATCAAATGGGCCAAAAACCTAAAAATCTGAGATGAGCCCAAAACAACCCATCTCAACCCAAGAACCCAAAACAACCCTAGCTTTAATAACAAAACCCTAAACAGCACCGCCGCCCCGAACTGCCACCACCAGAAAAGCCCACACATGACCGAAAGAAATCTGGATCCAGAAACAGCAACGGACACCCGCAGCCCCCACCGCCAAGGAGAAGTCCGAACTCTCCTCAAGACCAGCCAAGAACCTCCGCCGCACATCACCACAACATCGTCCCCTATGAGATCAGCGAGCACCAGAAAACGCAGCACATGATCAGACAACCAAAACCACCGGCGGCCACGAAGTTTCCCCTTAGCCGTTAGGCCTGAACCGAGATCACCCAACGGTAGATCTTGGGCGAAACAACGAGGTCCGAACCACCACAGTTCCGCCAACCATACCTCGCCGTTAAGCCCAAACCGATATTAACCAAGGAGAAATACTGGTGGATGATCGGAAGAGACAAGCGGGGGACGAAACAAATCGGGAAGGCAGTTCCGCCGACCATACCTCACCATTAAGCCCAAACCAATATTAAACAAGGAGAAATACCGGTGGATGATCGGAAGAGACAAGCAGTGGACAAAACAAATCGGGAAGGTAGAAACCGAAGGGAAACAGTACAAAACCAAGAGTTGGGGGAAGAAAAGAGAAAGGGGGGGAGAGAAAAAAGGGAGGGGGTAAGCAAGTAGAGGAGGAGAGAGGCACCCGGGGGGAGGAGGAAGACGGCGCTCCCCCCCCCACCCCAGCCAAGGCGGTGGACAGAAATTGCTAGATACAAGGGAGAGTTGGATCGTTTTAGAGAGAGAGAGAGAGAGAGAGAGAGAGGCCAAGCGGTGGACAGAAATCGCTAGATACAAGGGGGAGTTGGATCGTTTTAGAGAGAGAGGGAGGGGGGGGGTTGAGTTTTTACTTGTTACAAGGGGACACAAATGGAATAGCATAGAGGAGAGCGGTAAACTGGAGTTGGAATGGGGTTTTCCTCTTTCGAAGGCATTGACAGAATTGTCACCTCATGATAGTAATGCAAGTTAGTCCCAGGATATACTTGCATGAATCCACTGACTTAAAATGGATTAAGCACTAGATCCTGATACTGGAAGTCAGCATTGTGTGCAAGTGTTTTTTCATCGCTCCTTCAAGAGGATTGTTAAAAGTAAAACAAAGAGAGGATGACCGTTCAGGTCAACTGGGGGAAATCAGAAATGGATCCCAATGTAATAGGGATGAAGGCTTCTCGGGTTCAGTTGTTGTGATTGTATTAGCACATTGTAGTTACGAGAACAAGTTTGGCCCGAGATATTCGTTCAAGTGTTACGAGATGTTCAACTCATGCATGTGCGACATCCCTCCATAACATTTATCACTTCACATATTAAGTACCTGAAATATGATGAGCCCAATGAGGACCGGCTGCGTATCAAACCCGAAACTATGAAACAGATCTTTTGAGTTCCTCACAAGAGTGTACCCTCCAAATTGCAAGAATGTGAGAATCTGCAACGGCACATAAAACAAAAGATAAAGCTTAGAACTCAGTCGAAAAGCTCCTTCATAATAAAATTTTCAACAAGATCACCTAAGAGTCAAAAAGGCTGCAAAACTTACAAAAAAAATACGAGCTGCGCAAATATAATACCCAATTTCATGCTCAAAGATGCTAATATGTAGAAAACTTAACCAAACTAAGCCTTGTATCCGAACCAATTTGGGCTGGCTAAATGAATCTTTGTTTCACCATTATGCACTTTCAAAGCCCATAAATCCACTAAACTACATATCTTTCATAGGCGATCTTAAGTTTTTGTCCTCTTGGAGCACAAAGAAAGGCTGAAAATGCTTGGGTGAAATGTGATGTTAACAATGAAAATGCCAAATTGCACTACTTTATAGCCCCAAAAAAAAAAAAAAAAAAAAAAAAAAGGATTATTAAAGTAAAAACTCAGAAGTAACTTGACTCAACACATTCATGGATCAGGGTCATTAAAGATCCGGCCACGGCATGCGGGCCAATGGACTCAAAGTACCTGTGATCAACAGTGGTGACGCCAGGATAGAGGGATAGCAATGCAACAACCCAGAACCACCAGGTTGTGACATGTAGCTGCTCTAATACCGTGAGTAAAACCCACAAGAACCAACAGAACTGGCCAGCCAACAAGGTATAATTGGGTTCATTGCACCCACTAATAGACCCAAAAAATCCACTCTGCTATATTCTGATGCGGGAAGGGTCATTATAACAATTGTCCTTGGTAGGAACACATTTATTAACATTAAAAAAGAAAATACTCAACAAAAAAGAAAATATTAAAAGGACAACAAATCCTCTTCAGGCTAGGAAAACTCAATTCTCCTGAAGTCAATTTCATGTGTCACTACAAACTACCAAATCAAATTATCAGACACTAAGAAGCCTTATAAAAGATCCAGCCAGAGGACTTCGATAACTCTTCCACAGAATCAGAAAGGCTATGCCTTCCCTCAAACCATCATGCAACGACGTGGCAGTGCCTTCAGTCCTCAAGCCTCTTCCGACATCTCCTAGTGCAATCCTGATGAGTTAAATAACTAAAGCAAACTTATATATTATGCCAGCGGGGACCTCTTCCTAATCAATTATAAAATGCACACTATTTGGAGTTATTGAGAGCAACATAACAAATAATTGACACCACTCAGGCCCTATTAAAAAGTTACAGGCCTAAAGCATACCTGAACAGCAATGAAGGAGTACATGGTGTGATTGAGCTTCCAATGACCCAATTCATGTGCAATCACTGCAACAACCTCCTCCACATTTTTGCACTGCACAAAAAGATACTTATTCAGCCCTACTAAACAAGAAAGGTGGGGTGAGGCAGTGAGGGTGAGGATAGAAAGAGAGAGCACATTGATAAATGAAGACATGAAAATCTAAGTTAATTCGATTCTCAAAACCAATGCTGTGTTTGGATGAGTTTTTGAGAATTTTTTTATGAGAGTAATGATTGGAAGTAGGGGTAATGAGTGGAGAGAAATAGAGAGAGAAATAAGAATAATGATCGGAGATAGGGGTAATGAGTGAAGAGTAATGATTGAAAGTCGGGGTAATTAGTGTTTTTTGAGTAGGAAAAAAAATTCAAATCTTGATCCAAACAAGGCACAAAATTCATCAGACGACTGTTTTAACCACCCATAGACGACACCAACATTTCAAACTAATGGCAACCCACAAAACTAAACTAAAAAGACCCAACAAGGAGCCAATTTATATCCTACATCAACGAACTACATGAAGAATTCTAGTTCACGAGAACCCATGCCTGACTCTCAAGAATTTCGGTGGTAGCTCAATCCTCATGAACTAGACAATACCATTAAAGCAAAAGCCAAAACAAATAGGCCATTATTTTTATGTCAGAGAATATGCAGGGGTGAGCAAAATGGCTTGTGATAAACCACTAACAGCAATTAAGTCAGCTTAAAATGTATACACTCAGACACATACCGCAACTTAAGAACAGAAGAAGGTACTACAAAACGAATGAGAAAAAATGGGCTACATGATGCATGCAGAACTCAGAAGCACAATACAAGCTAGAATGTAATGTAAACAACTCAAATGACTTGGCTTGATTTTTATGGGCTCAACAGCTGTTCCCCAATTTCTAATATTTAAACAATAGCCTTCTTGCTCAGAAAATAGGGTTTACACACAAGGAATGCATATTTGGAAATGAGTTGGAAAACGGGGCCACAACAATGTTCACATCGAATTCTGCTGACAGAAGAAAGTGAGCATTGACTTCGTCCAGCGAGACATAGGCTTGAGCACGTCAATCAGGGTTTTAAAAAACACCTGTTACATAACATAATAGCCGTTGTGTAACGGGTTTTTGAAGGCCTGATACCGTTACGGGTGAAAATAACGGCCATACGAAAATTCACATGTGTATTGGCCGTTACGTATCACCATTGTGTAACGGATTTTGGAAGGCCCGATACCGTTACGGACGAAAATAACAGCCTTACGAAAATTCACGTGTATCAGCCATTACGTATCGCGTAACGGCCGCTACACCCTGTTACAGGACCATTACGCCTACAGAACACCGAGAACTTCTTTCTTTTTTTTTCCTTTCTCATACCTTCATGTGATCCTACAATGTATTCTTTGTAAATTTTTGAGATGCCTTCACGTGCAAAAACAATATTTTGAGAACCAAACTCCCATTAGAATGACGAAAAAAACTTCAATTTTGTTCTTAAAACGCAACAATTGATCAAATCTTACTTAAAACTACTTGTAAAATGAAAATATTGTTTCAAAACATTCAATTTAGTCATAAATAAGGTTAGAGCATGTGTATCAATGAAGTTTTCAGCACTTGCCAGTGCTAGAAAAAAATTCATGAGTGCGGTGTCCGATCCGATTTCCGTTACACATTAACCAATACCGCAATTTAAAACCATGTGTGAATACATAAGAAATCAAGAACTCAAAGATATAACAACTTTTTATGTAGTGCTTCATGTAGGGGCCAGCAAAGTAGTTTTGTTTTTCAATGCAGCCAAGCTGACATATTTAGTTCATGTTGCCAAAAAACAGAAGGAGGATTTATTTCATACACATGTGCAAACTGCAAACAAAGAGGAATGATTCCATAGACCCTGCTGGATCAAACTGAGCAAAACTTCAAACACAAGACTGCTTAACATTTATTTTTTTTTACAGAACAGTAACCAAAATGAGCAGATTAAAGTAAACATAAGGAGCAGCCAGCAAGTCACAAAAGGATGAAAGTCTAGAAAATCAACATCCTAATTTCCAACTGTGGAATGCCTCCATACCTGCTGAATCAAAGTGTCATAAAGGACGATGCGCTTGTTCTTAAAGAATCCATACATATATGCCTGCATAACGGTGGAGAGCAGGTCAGCCCACAATAAAAACCATGGCATCTCAAATTGAAGTAGTCATTAGCCAGAGCCCAAAGGGAAGTAGAATATTACCGTTCCACGGTCCACCTCCAACCATAATGGTCATCATAGCAACAAAAGTATAAGTATTCAAAGCCGGAGCATAGGAAGCCTGAAGCCGGTTTAGAAATAGAAGGCAAAAAAATTGCTTTTCCATAGTGGAGGAGGAGATGGGATGGCAAGAAAGAGGAGGTTATTATTTGGGCTCTTAACAGATGGATTCACAATGGCCACACTGTTAGAGCATGGTTCATGGAAATAATAAGGCAGTACTTACTCTATTACAGTGTTTAAAAAACCGGCCTAGGTGTCGCCCAGGCACTAGGCCGCCGCCTCTGACTAGGGGCCAAGGTGCTGAATTAGGAAGCGAAAAGATTAGTCAGCCGCTAGGCGGGATTAGTTGGGGACTAATCAGCTAGGCGGTGGGGCGGGACTTGGCGGCATTAATCAGAGAATTAGGCATCCAGGCGGGAATAATTGAGAACTAGGCCACCACTAGACAGCAACTAAAGGGCTAGGCGGGACTAGGTAGTCCTTGCAAAGTCAAAGACCATAAGGATGACAAACGTAAGTTGCATTAAGATCTCCAATAAACAAAACAAAAATCCATTTGGATTTCACCAGATTTTAGATGCAACCCTTGGTCGCAAATGAATGTCGAGCTAAGAGAATTAAGATTGGCAAGTATTATATGTGACTGCTTGTCTCCAGCATGACCATTCGATGAAATGTGGAGGGAAGAGGGTTAAATGGTTGACAATCGCGGAAGGATTCCTCTTCGGCTAATAGTAACTGTCATTACTGACAATTTACCTGGTATTCTTGGTGTTAGGCATTATATACAAACTTGATACATGGCCATGTTCAAGGATATTTTGATGTTGTGGTGGTCAAGATAGGATTTAGGGTAATACAGAGGCAACGGATTGCTGATGTTTTCCCACGGGAGATTTTTGGACGTGTGAACGATGTACCAAAATGTATCTTCAATGGCTTTGAATTTGTGAGGCGAGGTGATACTTTTATCCTAGGGGTGAAAGTTAAATCAGAAAAACCGAACTGGGCGAAAAAAACTGGTTTGGTTAGGTCCGGTTTTGTGATATGGAAAATATTTGTTTTTGGTCCGTTTTTGGTTTTTGTAGAGTTTGGTTGGCTTTGAAACAGACTGAATGGAAAGCTGAAGAGAAGCTAAGGCAAATTAATCTTGATTCTTGACCATTCACGTTATACACCTTCAAATGATCAGTATCGATCACGATCGTCCATCTAATCCACCCTAAACCTAATCTCTCTCTCAGAAAACATTAAAGATGAATCTCAAACCCTCAACACATGATCCTCAAACCCTCAACAGATTTAGGCAGTCACAAGCACTAAAGTCGAATCCTCAATGGCAAAGGAAGGAATTCGTTGATCTAACTTTTGCAACTGTCCATTGATCATCAGCAAAAACTACCGGCGTGACTGGAGATGGAATCACAAGTTGAAGTGCTCTCTCTTTTCGTTCTCATTCGGTTTCCATCTCGTATGTGATCTGTGCTCTTTCGGTTTGGACTTACCTGACTGGGCTTTTTTTTTTTTTCAAGTGCTCCTTTTCAATTTTTCCAACCGAAAGAACTGGAATTAACTGACCAAACCGAAAATGCTGAACTGGACCGACCCACTTCAGCTTTGGTTTGGTTCGGTATCTATTCTTCAAAGTTCAAACCCGAAATGCTTGGTTCGGTTCAGAAAATTGGCGAAAACCGGACTGGCTTGCGCATAGACTTGGAAAAGATTAGCTTTCCACAAGCTGACATAAACTGCTCAAGCTCTGGCCAAAAAAATGGTGCAAGATTACATGGGCCTACCACTTGGTTCTTCCTTCAAGTCTAAGATAAAGCTCTGAAGAACCATTACAAATCATAAGATTATGCTACGTTTCTAACATGTACAAATTAACTTACTGACTTAATCTAATCAAAAGTGTGGACATTAGGTTATGTACAATTTGAAAACAGCTTTCTCCCATCAGATTCTGCTCTGACTCCATAGATCTCATCTCCCAAAAAGGCGGTAATATTTTTATGGAATCAGTGTCCCAGAACTTTTAAGGATCCTTGCCAACTGGCCAACATCCCCATGTTAACCAAAATCCAATTCATAACTAATGACATGGCATGGCATATATATAAAGTTCTCAACAGCATATACAAGAGAAAACCTCACATTGCTATGGCTTGACCTCGTAGATCCATCAACAACGAACAATTTCTTTAGAGGGAATCTGAGCGAGGAGGCAAGATTCTCAATTTTGTCCCTGAGTTCTCCTTCTGGAAGCTGTTTGTCACAACATACCATGGGTCAAATACTCCTTAAACTAAAAAGGAATTTCATTTCTTCTACTAGCGGGGCAACAACGGATGATGGAACTTACTGGAGTGAACTTGTTAAAAAGTGGTGCAATTAAAGTTGGGTAAATAGTCATCATCACAAGAGATAGAACAAACATAAAACCCCAAAGATAAATGGCCAAGTAAGGACCTCCTTTCTGCAACCCAAACCAATAAAAATCTTTAGAAACATATGTGCATCATGCAGCAACTAAATCAGGTGGATCAATAACAACAACATTACCACCATAAGCCAGTAAAAGTACCTGTACTATTACAATAATAGCAGCAACCACAGGCGGCCCAATTATAATCGATAGGATTATTCCTTTGATCATATCCCGAAAGAATAACCATATTGTTTGCTGAATGAAATAGGGAAAAACCATTTTAGAGAGCTACTTCAAAACAGGAGCAACAATTTAAAACAAATATTCCTGGGCTAGAAAACAAAGTTATCGAACATGGCAAGCAGTTCTAAGAAAGAATACATACTTTATTGAAGCCATGACGGGCCTCGATGACAAATGTCGAGTACAGAGAAAATGGTAAATCAGTAATCTGCAGAGAAATCCAAAAGACGATATACCAGGCGAATAAGAGGAGAAGCCAGATCAGGCAAATTAGCTTCTCACCAACAAAACCAAAAAAGGACAGGGATCCAATATTTGCTTCCTCAAACCAAATCTACCAATTCACACAGTCACACTCAAATAAAAGTTAAGAACAAGAAAAGAGAACCCCTCTGTTGATGTCAGGCCTATCCGTGCAAAATTTCATATGGTAATAACTCTATGTCACAATATGCCACGTAAAAACCTCCGAGAATCTCTGGAGATATATTCCATAATGACAACAAAGAAAGATAGGTGAACGAAGGACATCAATATCCGAAACTAGAAAATACTATCATGGCACACGAAGATGAACTCCATGCTAAACAACCACACAGCAGTGGCTTTATCTGGTCTTCAAATAGGCCGGAACCCATAATCAACCCCCATCATACAACTTATTGCCTCACTTAAAGATATCAACTGTTAATGCAATGCAACAAAGTCTATACCCATCAGAGTTGAGCTTCTTGGATGCTTAAAACATGATTCTAGAAACATACCTTTAAGACATATGTACCCAAAAAAAAAAAACTTAAGATGGCTAAATTTTTAAGCAGTATGACACATCACAAGAGAACCAGAAATTCATTATCTTCACAGTGCAAAGAATGTTGACAAGTGCACCTGTGACCAAATCATAACGCCAGCCAAAAATGCAAGCGTGTGAACTATTTCATTCTCTGCACTAAGGCCAAGGTATACAAGAAAGTCTCCTGATCTCTGCAATGAAGAACGGGATTAGATATAGAGAATAGACTTTCAGCAAAGCAAGTGAAGACAATAGCAATGGATGGCACACCTTCCAAAACCAAGGCAATACCCCAAAAACCAAAATTGCACAGTCCATCAGTATGGTTACGAACTCGTGAAGAAAATGGAAGTGGCTGAAAGTTACAAAAGGCAAGTCAAGGTTCAGCGCACAAATATAACAGAAATGTCAACCAACAGAGAGAAAATAACTACTAGACCTCTTATCAATACTATAGGCCCGAGACTTTTCAAACTTTTCTTGGCTTATTACCCCCTCCAACGTTTTGGGAAGAGTTGGCAGTTTTAGAGCAGCATGTTGCCGCCAATCAAGATAAGTTTCGAAGATGTACATTAAAATCATAAATCCTGGAAAACAAAAGATGAGGCAATAGTTAACCGACATGCATAGAACTTCAAACCCAACCACTGTCACACTGTCGATTGGGAGGGGAATTCAAGCAGAACACAGAGCATATATCAAAACTTAGAGCACAGTACAATCCATACAACAAGAAGTCCACCGATAAAGTTACACAGGTACAAAAATAGTATATTCTTATTTATCAAAATCATGATTTCAGCATGGTCTGTAATCGTACATGCTGTCAGTATGAATTAGAATAGTTACTGAGGCTGGTAATATATTCCTTTTCCTGCTCCAACAATTCACAAACATGATCTCCCACCAATGCAAACTTTGTGTAATACCTACGTTATGCATTGATTGCATGGACGGGGGGATGCTAGGTACAACTCACACAAGATTATAGGGTCAAATCAACCTCATCCAATAGTGAGAAAAACTAGATACAGACAATACATTTGCGTGCTTAGAATGAGATTTCCCACATTATCCCGTCAACTTAGGGAGAGTATGTAAAACATGATCTTGAATTCAATCTAGTTTATGATTTTCTATCTACCATTCCCTTCCGTATGAACACATTAAGAAAAAGAATAACGAAATCAAAGAAATTGAATTCAGTTGAAAGTAAACAATTTTTTAGTGATAATTTCATAAGTAACAATATGTTTGGTGTGGAATGACGTACTTCAAAAAATAAGAACCTTAGCAGAACGGGCCCAAATGACCCTATCGAACGTAAACTCCCGGAGTCGCCACTGTGCTCTAGGCATAGTTCCTTCTCACAAAGATGGTTTCTTTGTTACGCAAACAAGTATTAAACCAAAACCCTAATGTAGGACATAAACAAAAACCCTAACGTAGGGTATAAACCCTCACCCGTCAACAATTAAAATCAACTCCTGCAGAAACAAAACGATTGGAAAAGAAATCCTGAAAATAATGCTTGGAAAGCGGAGGATTTCAATGAGCAGCTCGTTCAAGGAAACAAGAAAAGCATAAATTAACTCGAAACCTTTTAAACCGAACACTCATAAGCAAAATTTATAGGGAGGCTCGACCATACCGACGACGGCTTCCATGTAGGGAAAAGCCATGGCTGGTTCAGTAGTTGCAGTCTTCGCAGAGAGAGAGAGAGAGAGAGAGAGAGAGAGAGAGAGGTATTTTTCTTGAACTCGAAACGCTAGTCGCTAAGCGGTGATTTATAGTGCAAATGATATTAAGGGCCAGGATTTAAGTAAGAACAGTTCTACACACACAGAAAAATGTGCACAGATTGTGCACAGATTTTTTTGTGGGGTCCACCACGGGTCTCACACAAATCATCCAAGCCGTTCATTAAATGTAAAACATTTTTTCAAGGGCCCCTGTAAAAAATAAGCTCAATCCAATACTTATAGGTGCTTCATCCAACCATCTAACTTTTTATTCAGATTTCTGGATAATGAAAAGTTATATGGTTGGATCGAATACCTATAGGTATCGGATTGAACTTATTTTTTACAGAGACCCTTTGAAAAAATGTTTTACATTTAATGAACGGCTCGGATGATTTGTGTGGGACCCTTAGTGGGCCCCACAACAAAATCTGTACACAATCTGTGCACAGATCTGCTGTGTGGGCAGACTTTCTGTTTAAGTAATTGATTAAAAATGGTTAATATTTAGTCAAAATTTAAGTGCATAAAATCTTTTATGCATTGCAAATTTTGAGATTAAAAAAAAATTATTAGATTTGGTTATCTCGTTAACTCTCAAAATTGATGCAATGTTCCAGATTTATCCTTGGTACTTCATATACGAGGTAAATAATCTCTTCTATTTATTGGGAGAAAAAAAAACGTCTACTTCAATTTACAAATAAAAGAAGGAAATTCTTGTTATGATTGGGAGATACTAATAGATTAAGGAGTAGGCGTAAAAAACTTTTGCATATTGAGAAAGAAAAAGACACTCTGGTGAAACACCATTGTGTGTGTAACCTAGAAACGAGAAAATACATGTAGATTGTTAAGTACATTGTTTTAGGAGTTTGTCATTCTCTTAAAAAATAGTAAGATTGTGGATGTTTAAAAAAAATGTTTACCTCGCGAAGGCTTATTGACGGATGAAATCGGCTTATAAAATTATATAACTCATAATTTTTATGAACGTGAAGTAGACATCAAACTTAACTCTCTGGGTTTCAAAATTATGTTTTTTATTTTGTTTTAGTGAAAGATTCTTATCTATGAAAAAAATATCTTAAGATTTTAGAATTCGAACTAAACAACTTTTTACCGTAAAAAGAAAAAAGAATCGACAAATTCGACTCTCTACAATTGCAAAACGGGCCTTTATTTCCTTTTTCTTTACGATAATTTACCATATTTCAAAAAGTTAACTCAATATTTTTTTTTTTGATCCGCAGAAAGTTACTCATTACCACGCCGCTTTTGCATATAATGGTTAGTTATACTCTTAAGATACAAAGAAAATGCAAAATCCACATTGAGGGTCCACAAAATATTATAATTCAAATATAAATAGAGCACATAATATGTGTGTGTGTGAGTAGAGCATGGCAAAAATTGATATATAATCGAACTATGCTTTAAAGGAACTAAATCTATACGCATTGACAAATAGATTCCAACCGAGTAAAACTAAATTATTACAACTCAGCTATAGACATTGCATTCAACACCATAATTCATAGCTTTTTTCACAAGATTTCGAGTCCCACGTCATTTAATTGATTAGCGATAATTACCTAGAAAGTAGTACTACAGCTCAGCTACAGAGACCACATTAAACGTCAAAATTTCATAGCTTCTTTCACAAGATTTGTGAGTCCCACGTCATTAACTCGGTACCTAATGATAAATTATAGACAGTGTAAAATTACAATTCAACAATTGGCATGCATCGTTAAACATCAAAACTTCAATCCTCCTTCTACAAGCCTTGTGAGCCACATTGCATCATCAAGGCTTGCGAATCCCCAATCAACAAACAATTGATCAGCTACAACAATTATACTAGAAATCAAAATTTTGTCACTTCTCTCACAAAATTTTTGAGTCCCACGTCATAATGTTACATGAGACGTATCACCCGACAAAAGAGGTAGTTAAAAAAATGTTCATGCTTCATTTGATATTGATGGGGTGTTTCCAAAATTCCGGTACTGAGAATAGTATTCATTCCAGAAGCAGGAAAACAAAAACCATAAAGGTGCAGCCTCATATTTACTATAACACTATTACAAATTTTCCTTAAAGCTAGTGACGCCAATATTTAATAACCAACATTTTCGACAATGATTTTTTATCTTCAAAAAAAAAAGGAAAAAATATATTTTCTTCGAAAACTAGTTTTCTAAATAAAGAGCATTTGGTGTAACTGCACATTGACTGTGACGCGGTTAACTTCTATGTCCTCCTCACCGTAGTACTAAATACAAATAAGAGCATGTACAATTCTATAACTTTTTGTTTGGCACAACCAAGCTATGAAAAATTTTGGCACGGCGGAGCTGTGAGCCGATTGATTGAAAAACTAGGGTGAGATAATAAATTCTGGTCAAAAACCAATTTGGGTTCCATATGTTTTGTAGAAAGAGAATATGAATGGATTTAATTTGCCTTCCTCATCTTCAGAGAGAGAATATGAATGGGTTCAATCGGACATTATTACATTGTTCTCCTCCTCCTCGTTCTTCTTCAACTTGTTTCCAACTTTGGTGATGGCGAATCGATGGTGTCGGAATATGTCAGAAGCCGGTGAGCTTCCACTTGATTAGATGGCTTTCATAAAAATTGTGACTTCTATTCCTATGAGAAATCCAAAGACCAAAGTGAATAGAACTAATACAATATTAACCGACTCACAGCTTATCCCGTCGCCGGAAAAGCTTATCTGAATTGCGCAACCATCACTTACACGCAATTCAAGGTCAAATTGCTAATCGTTGAGCTACCTGAAATGTAGAGACCCGTAAGTTACTATAATTTCGGAAATTGTTTAATGCGTAAAAGAATCGTATTATTAATAAAGTTGCGCGTTTGTTTGTGGAGCATACGGATATACGTTTATTGTTGTGTATCGGACATTCGGAGAATAGTAAAATGTGAGTTTTGATGTTGTAATGTTGTTTGGAAGTGTTGGTAGTAAGTGGGGTTTGATTCGGTGTGTGTCGGAAAAATTTCATTTTCTGCCCAGCTTGTACCGGTACACGCTGTGTTTTTCTCCAATTTCAGCACGCATTTCAGACGCATATAAATACCCCATTTTGTCATTTTTCACACCCAAACCCACGAAAACAGATCTGGAAACACCCCCTCTCACCTACCCAACTCCAATCGCACCCAAAACTCTTGATTTCAACTTCAAATCTTCAAGATGCAAGGGTTTCCAACCTCAAAATCACTTGAATCTCACATTTGGTGAACAAAGGGTAAGTTTGGTGTTCTTTTTCAAACTTTTTGGCTCTTACCCACGTTTTTCTTTCTCTCCTCTCAATCACTTGTTGATCTTTGTTCATTTATCTTGTTTTTGGGTTGTATTCACTCTAGATCTTGTATCTAAGCTTGGGTGGAGCTCGTTTTTGATGGATTCAAGCGGATAGCTCTCGGTAGACCTAGGGTTTTGCTCAAAACCCACTTAGGTAGGGATTTCTCTCATCCTCTACATGTTTTGTGGTGATTAAGTGTGATATGAGTGTTTGTTTGCTATAAATGATCGAATGGTATATTTTACGACATTGAGAATTGTTTATTTCTTGAAAGTGATATTGTGGTCTTGATTGTTATGATCCATGAGCTATTTGTGATGTGTTTGATAATGTCGATGTGTGTGAGAAAGGAGTTATGGCTTCGGTGTTGATTGTGATGATAGGATGGTTGTCGTTGTGAAGTGATTGTGGAGCGTATTGTGACACAAGGGGTGAAAACACAAATTCACAAGGGGTGGAGTGTATTGTGATGCGAGGGGGTGGAAACACAAATTCACAAGGGGTGTAAATTTGTTGGAAGAAGTGTGTGTGTGTGTGTGTGTGTGTGTGTGTGAGAATTGCTATGATACTTGCAAAGGGTGTTGGCGTGCATTGTTTGGATTTTGTCATTTAATTTAACTCACCGTATTTATGCTTATCATCTCATTACATATAGAATATGTAGAGAATTTCCTATTGGGCTAGTGTAACTTAACAAAATCCTTCTTTTCAGGCCCTAATGCTGGGCAATAGATTGCATGCTATGGTGTGCTTGGATATGAAGATTTTGGAAGCTAACTTGATTTAGTTACGCATTCATCTTTGTAATAGACTTACTTTTGATTAAAGATGATTTTGTAACTAATTCCTCTTGATTTCTTTTGACTAGATCGTCTGTAATTCAATAACACATTCGAACTTGTATTTAACTTGATTTGGGCAATGGTGCCAAGGATGTAATTTATGAAACATGGGGATTTGTTTTGTAAATTAAACAGGTGAAAAATCATTTTGGGTATTATTTATCTTATGCAAGGTTTTTTTATTGAAAATTGTTTAATTATTTATATCGAAAATCGAGGGCATGACACGAAAACTCACTCATCTGTCGGAACTACGTACTCCTCTTCCTCTGCGGCCACCTCCACATCGTCGCGAAGTATAGCTGATCATTCACCACTGCCTCCTCACCCTCCCTACGTAATCAGCCATCCACATGCCTAATTCTAATGCGAACTCACAGTACACTAATTTAGGGGAAATCAATTTGGGAAATTTGCAGGTTGGGGATTTTTCTTGGTAGGGAAGAGGGTGGAAGTGAATGGACAAAAATATCCTTGTAGAGCGGTCACGTGGATGGCACATGGGGTTTTTCAGTCCAAAAATTGGACGGAAGTCTTCGAAGGGGCCACATTGAAACTCAATCAAAACTGTAAGGTTAGTCTTGTCCAAATTAAAAATAGAAGGACTAAGAAATTTGCATGAAAGTCGAAGGGATATAAGAGAAATTTACCCCATATTTTTAGATTTAACATTTCCATATGCGAATTTTTTTTGTGTGGTATTTTTAAAAGGGGGTGGCATGTGCCACTCCCCCCCAATAGGTAGTTCTGTCGTGGTGGGGATACAGAAAGTCTAGGATTACCGATGTTAGTCCATCGTTGTTTTCTATCGCTTTATGTGGGGCCCACTTTAGACTCCCATAAAAAATACAAAAAAAAACTCAAAAATTTGAAAATATTTTTATGTGGCCTTTTTAAAAAATTAGTTTCATTGCATATCGATAAGTATTTTTTTTTTACTAATTCGTAAGGCAAAATTGAGGTTGAAATGGACCCCAGATGGACCGGTGCAAAACAACTTCTGTTTTCTTATCAGAAGAAACAGAACTGCATTTACCCAAAACGAAACAGAACTGTTTTTTTCTCTCTTCAGCCACATTTATCCATTGGGATGGTAACACGTTGTACTTCTGTGTCCAACAGTAAAGAAATTCTTTTAAATTTAAGCCATCCAAAAATGTATTGCATTATTCATGCCGGACAAACATGGCAATACCCTGCCCAAATTTTATCGTAAGCCTAAGATAATCGTCTACTCTTCGCCCCGACTTCAAAGAAAGCCGCACAGATAGGTCTTCCTCTATCTACTACGCGTCTCTGCGACTTTATCTCCTAGCGCTAGGGTTTCATTGTTTCTTAACTCATTTCAGGTACTCTTTCGCTTTTACTCTAAGGATCCGGTGAGTGTTTGGATATGTGTTCATGGCTTGATTTGATATTTGATTTTTTGTTCATCTAGTGTTAGATTCGTTGGATTTATCTGATGAAGGCTAGATCTTTGTGTTTTGTGGTGGTATGTGCCTGCAATTTCAGATATGCAACTAGATGATGAATAAAATGCTTGAACTTTTGTGAAAATTGTAGTTTAATTTTGCAAGGCTGACTCTTTATGGTGAATATCATTTTTCCCTTGTTAATCTGTAGGAAATGAAGTATTCAGGCCTTTTTTTGATCTTGTTTTGGTTTTGGAAAGGGAAGAATTCATCTGACATAAAATTTTAGCAAGGCTGGGTTGAACAGTTTTTTTTTTTTTTAATTATATGAGCAGATTTAGATCCTTTCTTTCATATGCTTCTGATAAAACTAGGCTACAGGAGCAATAGATGGTGTTAGCCCCACCCCCGCGGAGTAATATCTTGTTTGTTTGACTTGTTACCATCGCATAAATCCTGCAACTAGGATCAAACGTGAAATCCGGTGATGGCTTTAACTATTTTGGATAAAATCTGTCACAGACTCACAGTTATGACTTCAAAATTAGGTGATGTAATGGGTTTTTCCTATTATTTGTCGTCATGAGGGCTTACACGTGCCATAGACTCAATTGCAAGGAGTCCCTTGTAAAATCCTTCTGAAGAATATCCTGCTGAAGACATCATTGTCCACTGACGCCTGAAATAGGCTCAATTGCAACAAGTGGCTTTTTCATTAGAACTGAATGCCATCACTTGGTTAAAATAGACTTTGTTGCAACGGGTACCTGTACCTTGAACTACTACCGAAAACCATCACTAATAGCTGAAATAGACTCAATTGCATTGAGTGACTTGTACTTTAAATTATTACTGAAAAAAGGGGGCCATTTAGTGTCTGGGGCAGCTATGGAAATGGGCCATGATGGTCCTATTTTTCTGTATAAGATTGCTGTAGTACTGATAGAAAGGTTTTGATTTTCATTTCCACTAGAGATGCTGTTATTTGGATTCATCTGTTTGATACATGGATGTTTAGCATGACTTTTGTTATTGTTAGGACCATATAGTGTATCCAGTATCCACCATGATTGTATGCTTTCAAATTAATTGAACAGCATGTGCATGAAGCCTTTTTTTCTTTTTCTTTCAGTTTGACTAGCCTAGTTGTCTTCTTTTGTGTATTCTCTTACTTCTTGTATTTTAATTTGTTCTACAGATAATATCACAATGAGTCGTCAACAGGATCCACAACGCCCCCTCTTCCTGTTTGGTTATCCATTCAAAATGCTACTACCTAAGGGCTCGTACTTGTCTCCTAGGCTTCTTGCATTGTTGAACGATTTTGAGTTAGCCTTGGCAGAGAGACTTATGAATCTTAAGCCAAAAGATAAGGAAGATGTCCTTAGCTTATCATGGATGGGATCTGCCATGGAGTTGCTTTGTCAAACTCACACTGACATTAAAACCATTATAACCAAACTCGAATTGCCTGTATGTGATTGGGATGATAAATGGATTGATGCTTACTTTGATGATAGTGTGAAACTGCTTGATATTTGCAATGCTTTCAGCTCCGAGCTCACACGGCTCAACCAGGGTAATCTCTTGCTTCAATGCGCATTGCATAAAATGGATGCCCACGATTCCGAACGGTTTTTAAAGGCTAGATCTTCCCTTGATGGCTGGAGGCGGCACATTAGTTCTAAGAATCCAAGACTTGGGAATTGTTTTCCCAACTTAGACAATCTTATTGGCACACTTAACCGGCCTAAGGTCAAGAATTCAGACAAAGGCAAGGTTTTGATGAGGACCATGTATGGAGTTAAGGTGGTTACTGTGTTTGTCTCAAGCATCTTTGTTGCTGCCTTCTCAGGTTCTGCGAATAAGTTGGTAGATATACAGGGGTTAGAGACATGCTTGTGGGCAGATGCTTTCACTGATGTGCAGGCTTATATAAATGGGGAGAGTAGAAATATATTATCCAGTGGACGGGCTACAGTATTGAAAGAGCTTGAATCAGTTGATACAAGTGTTAAGAAGCTGCTTCCAATGATACAGGAGGGGGTGGATCCTATTGAAGCTGAAGCTGTCCAAAATTCTGCTTCAGATTTAGGAAAGAGGGCAGCTAAGCTTTCACAAGGACTGGATCTTCTTGTGGAGCAAGTTGATGGCTTCTTCCAAATTCTTCTAAGTGGGCGTGACACTTTGCTTTGTAACCTTAGAATGGTTAGTAGTGCCCCTGACATAAAGCAAGAGAGTAGACAAGGGCAAGCTGTGAAGAGCTAAGTAAATTCCCTTGTACACATGGGTTTAGGTATGGGCTCTTCATCGTGGTTGGGTAGAAGATACACTGTGGAATGGCACATGATATTTGTTGTGGTTAACTTGTGGTGTGTATTGTGTTGAATTTTATGTCATTAGAGTTTTTTTTTCCAATCAAATGTATATAAGCATAGCACTGTAAGCAAGAAAATTGCATCCTAATTTGTTCATGGTTACTTTTGTTTTTTCCTAGTAAGTGTTTTCACGGTTCCTTATTCGTAGCCTTTGTTTTTAGATGTCCTACTTGTTTTTTTTTTTGAACGGCAGATGTCCTATCTCTTTTTGTTTCTTGTTCTTTTGGGCTATTTTGAGATTGATCTTCTGCCTAGTGCTGCGAAATTTTGACTGGTTAGCCAACTAGGAAATCTGGTGGTTTTGTCTACCGAGTTGTTCAATGAGCTTTCAAGTGTAGTTTTTGATGCTCTAGTTGTTGATCCAAGCATTATTGTTTGCCATGGGGTTTCTTTATTTCGGTGACCAAAATCACCAAATGATGCACATCTGATTTTTGTACTGCCTGCATTTGACTTGTGTATGAGTGAGTGACGTTTTATGGAAATCTTTTGACGCTGCCATGATTTTGTTTTTCCATCTGGCATATTTTATTGGTACAAACTACATGCTGCGACCTTTGGCGGAGGCACTCTTGTGGACTTGAGGTTCTTTGGCTAGGAAGCTTCTTTTTCCATGGCTGCCAGTTTTGAATGGTTAAGGTTTTTTTTTTTTTAATCATCCTTTGCATGGTTAAGGTTTTTTTTTTTTTGAGAATTTGTGTGGTTAAGGTTGAACGCATTTTTTCCTTCTCCGACAAATGCTAACATAACATTGTTTTGTCAAAAGGGATTATGTCATTTGATCCATTTCAGTTCTGAGGCTTGTACGGTTACTTAAACTCCATGCTAGGCAAAGCTTGTGAGGATTAACGGGAGAACTACAGGATTCAGTTGGTTTCGCTCATTTTCTTTCACTAAAGAACCAGTTGAAGAGATTCCTTACAGTTCATCAGAATTGCCTTCTCAGTAGGCACTTGCAAAAATGGTTTAAGAGGATCCTTACAGTTCATCTCCATTCTTCTTAATTTGATGGTCTACGATTAGGGCTGATAAACAGACAAAAATGGTCAAGTTTGAGCTCATGTTTGCTTGTTAAAAGCTCATTTGAGACCGATGTGTTACATGAACAAACCGGGTTTGAACATATTTTTGAAGCTCGTTTTGGTTTTGTACCAAGCTCGAACAAATTATTGCTCGGCTCGTTCAACTTGTGATGTGTAAAAAATTCAAGTTACTTGAAATTGGTTCGATTAAAGCTTCTTTGATATCATTTCGTCTCATAAATAAGCCAATCTTGAATATATTTTTAAAGCTCGTTAAATTTTCAAATTAAGCTTGAACGATCAACTGTTTGGCTCGTTCGTTTTGTTAATCAGCCATATCTACCATTGGCTTATTGTCACAGGACCCAAACAGGGCATGTCACCAAAGCCATTACGCATGAATTTGACTACCATTTAGAGAAGAAAATACTCCGTCATAGGAAAATCAAGGCAAGAATTTAGCTGCATTATCTTCCTACTTAACTCCACAAATCCACACAAAAAAAAACCCTCCACAAATCCATGATTCAAAAACAGCCTTGGCAGGAACGGCCCCAGTCCCCGAGAGAGAGAGAGAGAGAGAGAGAGAGAGAGAGAGAGAGAGAGAGAGAGAGAGAGAGAGAGAGAGAGAGAGAGCAGCTACAACTTGTGACTAGGGATCAAAGTTGTCAATACCATACCGTCCAGCGTACCGTTTTTACTACTGGAATGGTACGTACCGGTACCGGACTGTATCCCGGTACCGTTCCGGATTTACCGCAATTAATATTTTATATATATATATATATAATATATATCTACCATATTTTAAGTATAAACATAAAAAAAGAAAAAAAGAAAAAAAAAGGGTACCAGCTGGAACACCGGAAAATGGCCGGAACAGACCGGTATTGTCCGGTACACCCGGTATTGGCCAGTATTTCAACCGAACGGAACATGACTCTTTGCGTTCCGTTTACGCACTGGTACAGTACGTACCGGCCGGTACGGAACGGATTTGACAACTTTGCTGGGGACTAGTTGGCCGCACTATCGCTGCATTGCTGTTATTGTTGAAAGGATGGGGTTGGCAACCACAGATAATTATCCTCCAAGGCATAGGATGCATTCTGTACCATCCCATGAGCATTATAATCAAGTATAACTCGTATGCACAAACAAGAATAACTCCTTGAAGTCTTGCTTACCTTCATAACTGACTGTAACCTCACAATTTCGGGTTTGGGCCACCTGTAATTTGTATCTGTACTCATCCATTGTGTTGATGAGTATTTGGTGATTCAAAGGCAAACTCTTCCCAGTGTCAAAAAAAAAAATGGGGACTAAACATGTAAGCAATCACCCACTTGGAAAAAAGGAGGAAAGATGAAGCAATCACCTCATGCTTTGACCTGACCACCTACCTTAGTTGGTCTAACGCTCATTCAATTGCTCACCAGTCATACACACATTGAGAAAATCAACTCATGCACTAAAATGTTTGGAAAAGGGCAAAATTAACTGCGATCACCGAAACTTCAGGACTGTGAAACTCATATCATCAATCTATCAACAGGTCAAATTGCAGTAAATACAAAACTAGAAATTCTGGATTAATTTTTATTTGTACATCCAGCGTATCACTAACTGGTCATGTCCATTGTATCACTGACCGGTCATGTGACTCATGTCCATTGTGCTACCCAGTCTAGCACCATGCTGCTTGATTATCTGGACTGACTGCAAAAGAATATCTTGCTCTGTCGAAAACAATTCGTCTTTGCTCTACAACCACCAAAAATAGAACAAAAGAAAGGCCAGGTTTAGTAACAAAGGAGATAAGATAGTGCATATCTGATCAGATTTGAATTATGCAAAGAAAATAGTCCAACTGCAAATCACCGAAAACAATGACCCGTCATATAGATATTAGAGCAAGTCTAACTGCAGATTAGGAACAAGGTCTTTCAATGTGCATCTATGATCCGTCATATAGATATTAGAGCAAGTCTATTCGTTGGCATCAAAATGACTTTTCCAAAGATATGATTGGTTACCTACAGTGCCATTTTGTCAAAACATAGCAGAGTTGCTCTAATTAAACAATGATGAAACTGCAAGGCCAACTGTAACCTGGGCTCATATTGTGTGGTTTCCTCACCATATTCCTAGGTGCCTTTATCCTATGAATGGCTTGTCATGGCAAGCTGTCTACTAAAGACATTGGCTGCTTGGGGTGTGATCACTGATGATGCTTGTGTCCCATGCTCTACAGGTAGAGAATCACAGTCACCTCTTCTTTGAGTGGCACTTCCCCTTCACAGTTTGGAGAGCATTTTATGCAGAAGTGTGGGTATAGTAATCATCCTCAGAAATGGAACGATGTTCTGGGTTGGATGGGCATTCGGGGCAAGGGGCAAATCTAAGTCTAGTATTGTTCTCAGGCTAGCTATTTCAGCCATAGTATACCATCTTTGAAGGGAGAGAAATGGCAGGGTATTTCAACAAAGAAGAGGCTATGTGGAGACATTTATTTTGGGCATTGAAGGGGGATATTAGAGCAGGCCTTATAGGGTGGGAAAAACTGCCCCTTTTTCCATGTGCGCAGAAATTGATTTGGGTCTCTACTTTCTAGGCCTGCTCTCTTTGATGCCTTTCGGCTTTGATTTGGGGGCATGACTCTGCAACAAAAAGTCCCTTTAGCTCCTTGGTTCTTGGAGGTATAAAGGGGCCACTGTTTCAGTGGTATTCTATGATGCACGGACTGACGGACATGAATACGAATACGGACACTCTAAAAAAATGGGCACACGGACAAGGCAGGGGACACGCCACGTGTATATTAATTTATATGTATATTTCAAATTTTTTCCAATTTTTCAATGGCCCTCGAATTTTTTTAAAAAAAATTACATTTTGATCTATGTAGCACCGACACTCCAAAAGGGCGCCGTGTCCACGTATTGGACACGGGGACACGGGGACACGGCGGGGACACGCGGGGAAACGTATTGGACACGCCACGTGGCGTGTCCAATAATTTTTATTATTTTTTGATAGGGGACACGGCGGGGACACGGCTGGGGACACGCCGGGGGACACGCCGGGGACACGGCTGGGGGTCAAAATGTAATATTTTTTAAAATTTTGGGGGTTAATATGAAATTATTCAAAATATTTGGGTTAAACTGTAATTTTTCCTTTAAAAAAAAGTTATACAATTTGTGAACTTATTCATATACAATGGTTCATAATTTTTAATATATATATGTAAATATATTTATTTATTATTTATTTATACACGTGGCGTGTCCCCCGCCGTGTCCGTATCCCCATTTTTTTAGAATTGCCGTATCCCGTGTCCGTGTCCGTATCCGTGTCCGTATCCGTTTCCGTGTCCGTGCTACATAGATTTTGATCCCCAAAAATTTTAAAAATTACAGTTTAGCCCCTGAAATTTTAAAAAAATTACAATTCGGCCCCCGCCGTGTCCCCCTAAAAAATTTAAATTAAATTATAGGACACACCACGTGGCATGTCGGACACGTGTCCCATGTGTGTTCCCGTGTCCTGACATAACGATACGTCGATCTCTAGAGGTGTCGGTGCTTCATAGGTGGTATTCTTATGAGAGCAGCCAATTAATGCATATATTACCAAAGGCTAGATTTGTCTCCAATCCTCTTCCGCCCATCTGTTATTTGTTATTGTTGTTTTAATGTTTCGATTTTCTCAAATAGATGTCTTGTGTAGTAGCTGGGGTGTAGATCTTTATAGGTCCTTTGTATTTTTGTATAGGCTGTAAAGGTTATACCCTTGGCCTTTTTGTTCTTGGTGGTGTTCTTTAATAAGAATTATTTTACCAAGAAAATAAAATAAAACAACACTGTTTATAACTTCACAGTTTACACAAGTAATACGAAAAGAATTCAGAAACTGGAGTGAAGATGGTCAAACCATTATCTTTTCGTAAGGTAACCGAGAACAAATCCTTATTGAATGGGTTCATGGTTATTATCCTCAAAATGCTGGTCAATTTCAGCAAGCACAAATGTACGAACTATATACAAAATATGCCAATAAAATGACAATCAGTATTCAGTAGTGACTAATAACATAAAAAGACTTGAGAAAGAAAATATACCATTTGTTTCAGATTGCATCCCAGAGTCAGTTCAGCAAACGATCGTTCTATCCGAGAGAGGAAACAGTATGGGGGCTCCTTCTCCAAAAACACTTTTGGATTCGATCTAAGCATGGTTTTTATACCCTCTGATATCAGGGGAACCTTCTCGACATCCTCAGTTTGGAAAGGAATTCTGGTGACCATGGCACGCCAGCGGGCCCTTGATTTATTTACAATTACCTAATGTGTTAAATATGACATAAGGAACAGAACATATGGCAAAAGGAATAGCAAAGGAAAAGCAACCCTTCGTGGAAATTCAGACTTTTCGTAATGGATTAATCAGAAAATGGCCACTGAAAGTAATAATCTCAAGAAACCAATAGATAGGTACACTCAAGTAACTCAAATTCCACAGTGAACATAGTTTTCATGCTGGTATTTTTACCCAAATACAAAGCTCTGTTTTCTATTCTCAGCAATGGGGGAGAAAAAAAACAATAGCGCAGGATACTAGCTGTGGTTTAGTCATTCTAAGAAACTCAGCCCAGGCCCCAGGAGAACGACTCAGCATTTGTAGATCTAGGATATAATACTCTTGCAGTTGCTCAAACGACTACCTTGAGCAACTGGCACCAGCTTTTTGTGGGGAAATTTGATAATGTAACTGAATGAGGACTCTAGTCTCCTCATCCTTGAGCAGATTCCACAACTTACTTATATTGGATGGCGCAATACTTCCTCCACTATACACTGTGGTACCAACTACCAAACCAGACCCAGATGGCCATGATATTCTGGCGACTGTCTAACCAGAAATGTTACTTGCAGCTGCCTAAGCCAGAGGGAACATTAGCTAGGGAGTGGACCAATTTGTTAATGGCAAGTGCCATGATTAAACCACTTCATTTAATATTCTTTGAAGACCTTCAGTCCTTCACTAACAGTGACAGTTTCATTCTGAGAAAATTGGCACCACAAAATACAATACAATTTCATAAACTGGGCGAAATCTTCTATTGTCCTCTTTTTCTATCCAGCAACAATCTCATATGAAAAAACCAGGTGCCATGATTAATGACTTCTGTTTATCTACTTTGAAGACCTTACTAACAGTAACAGTTACATTCCGGGAAATTGGCACCACAAAAACAATAGAATCATATTAAACTGCACAAATTTTCCATTGTCCCCTTTCCAGGTCCTTTTAGAGATTATAGAGGTCCTGGTACTTCGGCTCAATAACGTTTGTGATAGGAAAAAGGATTCCACTTGTATCCGAAGTTGTGGGGAGTAGCCCGAAGGGTCTCCCGGAGGAAATGGAACAGTATAAATTACCCACAGATCTCTCAAACCCAAACAACTTCAGCAAATACAATTTGAGTTTTTAACTAAATAAATATTTCTTAAATTTGTATTTCCACAGCTATCTCCTTGCCTTACATGTACTTGACACATGACAATTATCATGACATTCAGCCAAGTTTTAAAACAAATTTCTCTACCAACCTTTGTAGCCCAACACCCCCGATAATAGTTATATTCTGAAATAATAAAGAAATAAAACTAAACAACCTACTATGTAAAAGTTTTTTCTTTTATGTTGATGGAAAACTTGTTTCTCCTCCATTTCCATCTTCCCAGATAAAGTTTCTCAACTCGAGTCATCCTAAGTAATGAAATTGAAGCACGACACTTAAAGAAACTTATAATAACAAGCTGCCAACAATTGGGTCTGCTGTGCGATTAGGATAGAAAGAGATTCTAGGGTTTTGTTTTATAAGGGAAGATAAATTACAAGGTTTGTACAAGAAAAGGAGCTAAAGTCGGTTTGGTTTCAAAAGTAGCAGCTTGTTGGATTTTACCTCTTGGTTCTCCACTTTTCCCATTTTCTCCTAGTGCAAAATTAAGATGTCAACACAAGAGGAATATAGTTATTGTAGGACTCTTATGAAACTTACGATAAAGCTGCCTAAAATGCATTTGTGTAATTTTCGGGCAAGTCAAAGTTCAAGGATCAGGTTATAGAAGGTGGAAGATGAATTATTCTTCAACAGGAAAAGAGCTAAAAAATTCGTTCGGATCCATCCAAACTTAGGCTCCATTTGTTTCAACGTAAAATATACATATACTCATGATGGATGAAAGGATAAAAAAATGGAAAATCATATTTACAAAAGAGAAGATCATGGTCATGGATACAACCAAGAGCTCTAAGCTGTAGATTAATTGCCATGTTTTCCTCCTCCTCTCTCATCCTCATGTTCTCTCTCTCCCTCTCACTCATCATTCAAGGTTAATAACCTCTCCAGAGTTTAATTTCAGGAGTGTAGGGGTAACAAAGAAAGCGAGAGAGAAGGCGAGCGTCTAAAGAGATAAAAATGACTTACAGGTAATTTGAGAGGAAAACATTTCAGTCATGTAAGGTAAAACATATTACTTTGGAAAATATTTTACACTATTTTTACCCAACCAAACAACGGTAGATGAGTAAAATATACTGGAAAACATTTTAAATCAAAACAAACGGAGCCTTATAGTTTGTCAAATTTCCTTAGCACAATTTATTTGAAGGGCTAAACAATGAGTCTTTGTCAAGTTTCCAGAACACAAGTTAATTGAAGGACTAAGTCACTAACCAACGAGTACTTTTGTGATTTCATCCCTGCATTTCCGGACAGTGTACGGCTAGGAGTTGATGTTAGTATGAAATTGATTTCCTAGGGTTTTGGAATGAGAATAAAACTTTAACAGAATAACGACCTTTTAGAAGGGAAAAAGGAAATAGAGAAATCAAGAAATTTCTAAATCCCTAAGAATATCTCCCAAGATAAAGCACATGGAGGAGAAAAAGCTTCACACTAACTATATAAACTCCCATCCCATCTTGAGAAAAAGTTTCCATTGATACTTTGAAGTTGTTCACGACTCTATTCCAACGAGGATTTCTGTACATAAATGGAGATTATTACACCATACTAATAAAATTATTCTAGAGCTATTAAAACCCGTATAAGAGGCCAAAGTCATGCTTGAGCAAGACGAACTATTGGTACTGGTACAGCCCATCCATTAACTTAAAACCAACAACACCTTATTATTCAAAATACACAAGAGAAAGCTCATATTGTAAACCTAGAAAGACCGTCCTTGTAAATTCCAAGTTTGCTTTCTTTCTTCTTTCCATTCGCGTCACCAGAACTGGAATGAAATCAATAGATTCGCAGGACTAAACACAAAAAATCCAGTGCATGTCATGAAGGGTAATACAAGAGCTTGTGTGGTACTCTATTCAAGACGGAATTTTGTTGCCAGGTAATAATACAGTAAAGTGGAAAACCTAGATAGCGGGTCTTATTCAAATCATGCTCCTACTTTCTAATTCATATTCCCCTTGCGTACTTGCTACGCACACCAGCAAACGTCAGGAGGACACATTTTAATATTTGACGTTTCTTTCTGTCTGTCTTTCCAATTTGTCCTGCTTAAGAATATAGGAACCATGATCATACATACATTTCCATAATGGCTCTATATTAAAAAGATGAAAAGAATTAATCCTCCTCAAAATCACACGTCTCAATATCCAAGTGACTAGATTTACATTCTTTATGGTCTAGATACACAAGTATCCATACGTTGACTTGAGGTAAGCTTAGGATAGTCCTAATACGAGTAACAAATAATACACCACATTCAACCAATTACTGAATTACACTGATTCTAGCACAAGTCCACAAGGAAAGGTAACAGTTTAACGCATTAAACAATTGTGCTAATTCTAGCACAACTCCATAACGTAACAGTTTATGCTCGTATGAAGTAGACATGTAAGCCATGCCAATTGTCTTAATTGACATTCGAAGATATTAGGAAACAATACACAAAATGATACTTGGTGAAGTAGTTGAATTAGTTCCTGCAGTCACACAACTACTCTGTGTCAGCCGAAGCACATTTTGGGAGGGAATCATATGCTTCGTCCCTTACTGGGACTTGTGTCATTGTCAACAGTAAGTGACATCATCTTATGGTGCTTTGATACCCTTTTACAATAATTAAGAGTATGGGTGTCTAAAAAGAATTCAAGTTAACATCAGCAAGTATTTGCAGAGCTTAATTGCATTGTTTGACCTCTTTCTAACAGCTTAAGTTTTTAAGACAATGAGGACTCATCAAAACAAATTTTCCTTCCTACAATAGTTCTATGAAAGGAACTAAGGAAGTGACAAACGACGGCATTGCATTGTACATAATGTTGTCTGGTGAACATCTTGCAACGTGATCCAACACAAGTACTAGGGCAAACAACAAGATTGACATGGCACAACATTAACAATCTGCATCGGGAATTGCAGAAGAGCTAGAAAATAAACATTATGAGAGTAAAAGATAGCATGTCAACCTGACTCGAGAACATTGAATTTGGAACAATGGTCGGAAATTTCTCCGCACTTAGTAATGATGTTGTCGTAAGTCCCATTTCCACAACTTGACCTTCAACAGATCCAGCCTGCAAAAGTAGTATATTCACAACTATGGGAAGAATGAAAGAACCTGAGCAAGGACTTTAATGAAATAACTCAATAATGTAACATAATCACTCATTCAAGACATTGTAGTCAGCGAAATCACTTCATGTATCAAGGACTTGCCTCAGATGTCATAATACTAGACAACTGCTTATTACCGTTAAATGAATCTGAACTCGTCAAATCTCTTACCAACTATGAAGCACCAACACACCTACAGGTCGCTGTATCTCTGTCGAACACACTGGGACACGCCAAACCACACAAATGGACATGACGGGGACACCGCAGGTACACACAGGGTGGAATTTGCAAATTTTAAAACTTTTCCAGGGTAAATATTGATAACTTAAACAAGTAGGCCAAAAGTGTAATACAAAAAACATGTATGTATAAAGGCATTCACCATCGCCCGATAATGCATTCGATAGGAGTGTCAACAGAAATATTTACCGGTTATAACTAACAAATATTTAAAACAAATTTGCCATGTCCCCCGCCGTGTCCTTGTCCCTATTTTATGAGAATTGTCGTGTCCCCACTGTGTTCATGTCCGTATCCATATCTGTAGCCATTCTACATACCTCTCCAATGATTTGGGATATGTGACAAATCCACCTCCATCATTGTGCAATAAGATTATAATTTATGGATACCAATGTGTTTGTTGCATACCCTAACCCACGTCCTTTTCAGAGTTTCCCCATCATTGCAGTTCTATAACATCGAACCATGTAAACCCTAGTAACCGATGCAGTTGGTAGAATTTGTTGTGCATGACAATCCATGTTAATTGTCAAATTGGTGTGGCCCAACTTCCCGACATCAAGTAATTTAAATTCTCCAAAAAAATTCTCTTCACGCTACGATTGTAATATATTTCAACCACCGTCCACTTAGGCAATTTGCTACTTCAATAGTCTAACATTATAACGTATATATTCTTAAAACATTGATATTCATGGACTCAGAGTTATGTGTTACAATATACACACTTTGCCAAAAGAGATCATGGTACCAGTGAAGGGGGTGATGCACTGAAACTGAATAAAAGGAAACAATTCCAAACTATTGGCTACACAATTCCCTATGAGGAATGGAGGGATTAGTATGACCAAGAGGCCTAATTTTTTAATTGAGAATGTATTTCAGCTCCAATCCGCAAATAGTTATACTTTATACACACTTTGTGTTACAATATATATATATATATATATATATATATATATATATATATATATATATATATATATATATATATATATATGTAGCCGACCCCAAGTGATTGGGACATAAGGCTCGGTTTGGCTTGGTATTTGATTCCATATATCGCATATTCCTTTTGCTTATAAGTTTGACCATGGCAACCAAGTGTGTTTTTTATAACCACGAGTTGGCTATTTGAGTGTCATACCTTTGTAGCTGCATGTTTTACCAGAATCTAAACCCATTTCACATGTTTACGAAATGCATTTTGGTTAGCAGGGGTGGTGGAAGCCATCCTCTTTTTTCAGTCCTTAGTTTGTAATGCCATATTGCTAAAATAGCTTTCCCTGGCACTTAATTGATGCATTCTAACTGTTAAGTCTCTACACCACATGGAAACTTAAGCACAAAAATATACAAACACATAATAACTACTTAGATAATCTCTTCAACCACATCTCTCTCTCTCTGTCTCTCTCTCTCTCTCTCTGATTTCTGCAACCAAAGTTGTTTATTTTGATGACCATGGTCCTCAATAGAACTCTTATGGTCCATCTTGTTCCGGATCACCATGTTGTTGCTCTCGGTGCAAAAAAAAGTTATACAGAAGAACCCAGATACACAAAAAAGTTATTTCTCCCAATGACCACTAAAATACGAAGCAAACGTACTTTTATCGTATCTCCAATTGAAAAAGGTTGTGAAATCTGCACAGACAATCCACTAAGAATATTCCCAAGAATGTCTCTAGCAGCAAAAGCAGTAGCCACCCCTGTACAAAAGATATGATGACGACAGGTCAAATTTCAAGCTATGCTTAAAAGATAACAAAAAAAAAATTATGTTATAAAAAGATCGCATCCGCTATTACACCTCCCTCTTTAGTAAATACCTATTCCATTGTAATCTTGGCAATGTCTTTCGTCTATTGTATACATATTTCTGCTTTGGATCAAAATGTTTGATCAGTATCGTCTCAAGTTTCAGTGAGTGATAACAAATTTTCTATTCAAACGTCCATTACATTTCTCATGGATGGTTGCATTGGACTCTGCTACACAATAAAACATCTTCGTAGCTACTAACTTCATGTGTTTCTTGGCCAAACAGAAGTCCTTCTAGATGCGAAAGCCTATGGGGTCGCTTCTATTCTTCTAGAAAACTAGAAACAATAGGACCGCTATCCTCAACTCAAAAGACAGTTAAAAATGCGGCAGTGTGGAAAATACAAAAAGTTGGACAAGTATAGTGACCCCCCACCTTTCACTGCACACAAAACACAATCATTGCAAGCTACTATAGGGTTCAAGGCCATAGTAGATATCTTATTGCAACCATACAAAGAGGGTTCCTTAGATACAAAAAATGCAAAAGATTCCTTCAAACCACAACATTCTTGAAGTTAGACCACCAACACAAAGACGGATCGCAAAGCAAAAGGTTACCTAATGAACTAGCTCAATTATACCCAGAGAAGGCATAATTGATATTGTTGCCCCAGACAAATGGAGGCTAGAGCAACCGAGCTGCATTGATAAGGGGTAAGTAAATAAGTTTCCACTTATTAAGTGCTTCAAGAGATGCCGATCAAAAAAAAAAAGTGCTTCAAGAGATCTAGATGAGACATCAAATGGAGACATACTTATTGATCATTGGAATTTTTTAGCCAATCAAGGAATGGTGCATAATGCATATGAAAACATAACAAATCAGATCGTGATGCTAAAAAAAGGAACATATGCAACAGATGGCCAGATAATGGAGAATCACATTCTAGTATGAGTGATGATCTGAATTCTAAACTAAAGTGGAAAGGGTGTTGATGAAGTTGCCAATGAGCATTTTTTTAGATTCGTAAAGTAAATGGATAGTTTAGACTTAAATTGATTAATTGAATACATGCGTTGAAATAGAAAAACCCATGCAATTGAAAAAACTATCAATCAATTCACAGCAGGTGTTGAGTCCTTCATGCATTTGGCAAATAGAAAACATAAATCAATTTGCAAGTCGATGGATAATGCAATTCACCAATCACAAAGTTTCTTACTGTATAGAAATAAAATAAGGGTCATAAACTTCATTCCTAAATTTAATACACCAATGATTTATAGCTATTGAAACCAAATATGTTAAATGTAATTTTTCCCAAATCGCTATAAAAGCAGTTTATTTACAAAATAACACGAACAGAAAATAACGTATAAAGATGCAAAAAGAGAGAGCTTATTACTTCAAAGATGTTAATTTAAACTTTTCCTGTTATGGAGTAATTAGTCTCGTGGACATCCATAATTTTGCTAAATCTCACCTCCTATGCCACCAACAGTCAAAATAGATTGCACAGCCACCCCACAAGCCTCGGCTAAAGCCATTGCTCCAAGCACAAAGAGACCAACTGATGACACTTTGTCCAAGGTTAACAACTTTGCTCGATCAATCTCTATGTTCCTCGCTTCCAAAGCCCGTGCAATTACATTAGATTTCCACCGATGCAAAAACCAAACAAAAGAAACAATAACAGCTCCCCTCCAAACTGGTCCAATGTATTGTGATGCAACAGTTGTAGGTGCAACCATCACCGCTCTGCATATATAAAGGGAAATAAAAAAGAGATTTCGAGCCAAAACCATAATACGCATGCAAATGTAACTTCATAAAGAAGTTAATACTAACATTTGGGAAAATGCCATGAAGGTGATAAGATATCGCAGTGGATCCTCAAGAGCACCCCAAAAGCTCTTCTCGTAAGGAACTGGGCCCCATAACGTGGTTCCAGATAGTAATGCAGCAGGGCCTTGTGTCGAGTACTTATGTAACCTCCTTAATATCCTCGGCAAAACCACCCAAGCTAACACAGTACCAGTCAAAGTACCACTAACCGGAACAATAACATCACTAAGATAAGGATGTGATTCAAGCACCTGTTGAACACGAGGAGTTACTTCATTAGAGGCTTCTTTAGCCCTCTCCCCTACATAAGTGATAGCCTCTACAGTCGACTTCCAAGTATCCTTAGCCATATCAACCATATCACTACCACCACTCCCACTTTCACCAACAGCAGGCTCACCTCCACCCGAAACAGCTGAAACTTCCGTGTCCCTGGCTTTATCCCCTTTTCCACCGAAGAACGATGAATACAACCGGCAATTCAGCACGGGGCTGATTGCAGCAGGAGAAACATTGCTTCCCAAACGCAGATTTGGCGGTGTGGGCGAAAAGGAACCAACGAAATTGGTCCTATTATATTGATAACCAGAAAGTGATTCCAAACCTATCATTCCAAAACCACTCTTCAAGTAATTCCCAGTGCTCCCAGATTCTTTTCTATAGTTGTTAGGGTTTAGTAAAGTAAATGATGGTCTAACGTCAATCCCATATTGGTATTTTGCGATTCTCAAAGAGGGTTTAATGGACGAACAGACTGATTTCGAAATAGAAAACCTAATGGCAGCCATTGCTAACTCTAACTACATTCAGCAGGATCTATATTGCCTCGTTTCCACAAGTCTGCACGAATTGGAACAATAAAATAAATATAACAAATCAGATACTAATAGAATAACTCTCGGGAAAGAAAAGAATAACGTATTAGTTTTTTTTTTGTCAATCAATAACGTATTAGTTTAATCACTGCAAAAAAGCTAGGTTAAGTAGTACTAGGCCACCGCCATTAGTAACTTTGCTGTAGTTGCGTATGGAGAAATTTAGTTGTTTTTTTTTTTAAACCTCTTAACAACAAATCTTATTGATAGATATTTATGCGCACAAAGTTGGGTTTGATGATAGAATTGACTGACCTGTTGTGATTGATCTTAGAGAGTTGGTTGGGTTTGCAGGGAACGGGGGAGAGGAGGTATTTGCTTGTAAACCAAGACACAAAGCCCTTGCTAGGCGGGGGGCTCTGTACAAAGGAAGAGGGGAGAGAGAGATAGAGAGTGATGAGGTGGATAGCAAGGTGTAATTTGTTTGTCTATTATTTATGCTTTGTTTGGATTGAAATTTGAATCTTTTTTTGAAAAATAGCAGGTATAATAAGTAGAGAGAGATATAAAGAAAAATGTTGAAAGTAGGAGGAATCTAAGAGGAATTTTTTTAAAAATTCTTTTTAAATTGCAAAAAGAACAAAGCATTAATAATTCGAATTGAATTTTTTGAAATAATTCGTCTTGACGTTAGCAATTTAAAATTTACAGTAAACGTTTATTTTTACCAAAAGCTACAAAAATTACCAAAGACGAAACTCATACCCCGTTCTGTTCAACTTTTAGCACTTTTTGTCTTTATTCAAATTTTTTTTTTGCATTTGCTATTTTAACGCCAAATTTTTGCAGATTATTTATCTTGACGAGATGAATAGGAAAAGTATTTTTTTTTATTTTTACCCAAATATTTTAAAAAATTACCACTTTTTAGACAAAAAAAAAAGTAAAAAAAAAAGCTGGCCTTTTTGCTAAAATGTGATTATTTTTCAAAAAATTTGGTAAAAATAAAATTTTTATACTTTTTCAATTGCTCTCGTTGAGACGAATCAATAATTCACAAAAGTTTGGCAAAAACTAACGAATGCGAAAAAAATTCAAATAAGGACAAAATCAGCTTATTTCTCAAAAAGTTAAGTGGAACACCATCTCAATCGAAAACTTGTTTGCATTTTTTAAACTCTGTTAAGGTAATTAATCTCAAATATTTTGGCACTGGGAATATCTATTATATTTGAAAATACTTAATTTAGTCTAAACTATCTGTATCTGTGTGACATGGGATTTTGAATTTAAAGAAAAATGGAAAGAGATTTGAGTTAATTAAAAAAGAATCCAAAACGGTCAAAAAGCTACAACAGGAAAGTAAGCCACTACACAGTCGGAAGCGGGCTCCTTCTGTATATTCTTTCTTGCTTAAATAACGGCTTAAATTTAGTAAGGGGAGTATCACATCTCCCTCTTTATTCCTCTTTTGCCGCTAGAGTTGAGAGAGCGAGATTTTGAAAAACAGGCTCCATCAGTAGGGATGGCAATCTCGGCCGATCCGTTCGAACCCTTCCCGTTCCCCGTCCGAAAAATTCCCGAACTTCGGAGATTCGTTTGGGGATCGGGTAGGGTATGGGGAATTTTTTAAAAAAAATTCGGGGATCGGGTAGGGGACGGGGATAGGTCTGTCCCCGCCCCGAACCCTACCCGTCCCCGTTCCCCGTTCGTTCCCCGCCCCGCCCCGTCCCCGAATTCCCGAAATATATACTTATATATATAAATAAATAAATATATACTATATTATATATCAGTCCTGCTTTGGTAATGTTGGAAAAACTATGGAACTATGAAATTAGTGCTGGCTGGAATTAACTTAATGTTGGAAAAACAATGTTGTAGATTAACTTATGTGTTGGAATTAGTTATTATGTGCTGAAAATTGATAGTACTTGTTAAAACAGTGAATAACATATGTTGTTATGCGCTGAAAATTGATAGTATATGCTAAAATTGTGAAATACAGGTGTAGGAAATGGAGGTACTATTATGTGCCGCAAATACAAATCTCCGAATCCCCAAATCCCCGAATCCCCGTTTTGGATCCCCGTTCCCCGTTTGGGTCGGGGATGGAGGAAAAAAATAAATCCCCATTGGGGATCGGGTCGGGGATGGGGATGGGGTAGGGGATAATGGGTAGGGGGTGGAGGTAGTACCCCCGTCCCCGACCCGTCCTCATTGCCATCCCTATCCATCAGTCTCGTGGCTTTCATTGCCACTTTACAAAATCTGCTACAATTCCTTGTTATAAGAGCATCTTCAGCAGTCACTAGCTTATCTGGCCAGGAAAAATGCAATCTTGGATTACGGCTACCCACAAAAGAGAGATGCTACATACATTACCATCCATCCATTACACCATCCACTACATCTTTTGTGAAGCTCATTCTGGGTCCCAAAAAAATACAGAAAAATGTCCATAAATTTTAGAATAATATTTTATGGGGTTCTGTAAAAAATCAGCTCCAACGGATATCGGTAAGTATTATTTCTTGATTTGTAAGGAAGAAACTGCTCAACTGTACAATTTCAACCTTATGAATCAAGAAATAATACTTATCGATATTTGTTGGAGCAGATTTTTTACATGGCCCCATAGTATATTATTTTAAAATTTATGAACATTTTTCTATATATTTTTTGGATTCAGGATGAGTCCCACGAAAGATGTAGTGGATGGTGTAGTGGTTGAAGGCAGTGTACCTAGACTTATTGGCCACAAAATCAATGGACCTCCCAGCAGCCCGATCAAAACTCTTTTTGATTGAATAAAAAACACCAAAGCTATTCTCTTTTTCTCCAGTTACTTCATGTACATTGGAACCACCGAACCTACTGTTCTACGCAAATTGCTAATCCCCCCCCCCCCGAACACACACCCCCCCGGGCCCCACCACACTTTTCCGGTACTACCCCTCTCTCTCTCTCTCTCCCTCCCTCTCTCCCTCCCGCCCTTTCCTTTCTTTCTTTTTTTACAGTTGGCTTTTTTTCTTTTTTTCTTTTTTTTTTCTTTTTATTTCCTTTTCTTTTTTTCCAGTTTGAATTTTCTCTCTCTTTAATATTAGGTTCAAGTCTAATTCTAGGCTTTGTAAAGTAAATGAGAGAAAAAAAGTGTTTTAATTGATCATGTTTATCCGACTGTTTTATTTTTCTTTTTTTGTCCTTTATAGATTAAAAAATATAATTACGAAAATAAGTATTTCAATTTTCAATCCGTTTGAACCAGTGCAAAGATGTTATTTTTTTGATCATTTCATTCTCAATGGTCGTAATAAATTTTTGGCTCCAGGGCCTTTCAATGAACACACTAAGAGAGTCCTGAAACTAAATAATGAGTCTTAGAGTGCTCGTTGAAAGGCCGTAAAACAAAAAATTCATTAAGATTACAATTAGTGTTCGGGAACTAATTACGAAATGTATTTTGCAAACGACATACTAATCCAGAATACAAATGTTATATTTAGGATTACTTTTTTTTAACTATAGTACAATTTATTAAATTTGTTAACCATTATTTAGCATAGATCCTCTTAACTGATTCAGTAGTATGTTGCTTCAAATCACGTTTCTACTCTATAGGATTGCAAATGACTGATTTCTATTTATCCTAAATGGTCGTAGCAAATTTTTTGCTCTAAGACCTTTCAACGAGCACCTTAAGACTCCTAATTTAGTTTAGAGTTCTTAGGGTGCCAATTGAAATGCTTTAGAGTCAAACGGATTGAAAATTTGAACACTTATTTTTTAACTATATTTTTAATATACGGGGCGGTTCCGTGGACACCCTAAAAAAACACCTAAAAAAACACCTCATAGTTCCCAATCAAATTTTGACGATCCGAGCCGCTCAATGTGATCAGAACGTGATTTTAAGGGTACCCGCGAGAAATCAGCAAAAAAAATGATCGGGAAGGGCTTGATCCAAACAGTTTCGAACAGTTTTTTATTGAACGGTTCAAATAAAAATTGCTCAAATCAAGCCTTTTTCGGTCATTTTTTTTGCTAATTTCACGCGGGTATACTTAAAATCACATTCTGCACGCATTGAACGGTTCGGATCATAAAAATTTGATCGGGAACTGTGAGATTAAGATTTAGGGTGTTTTTGTAGGTGTTTTTTTAGGGTGTCCATTGAACCGTCCCCTTTAATATATATATATATATATATATATATATATATAGGAAAAAAACAAAAAAAACAGTCGGATTATATATTAACAATCAGAAAAATAACATCTTTGTACCAGTTCAAACAAATTGAAAATTGAAACACTTATTTCTTTTACACCGTTTATATATTAACAAATATAGTTAAAAATTAATCCTAATGTTTTTTTCCTATATATATTAAAAAATATTATTAAAAAGATAAGTGTTTCAATTTTCAATCCAAATAAAAAGTCTTAGGGTGTTCGTTGAAACGTCTTAGAGTAAAAAATTTACTTAGCACAGTTAGGATCCAATCCAAGCACGGACTCAAATTATTTTGGCATTATCAATTTCCTATTTTAAAAGTAGAGAAAATATGTTAATACTGGCTAATGTTGTACTTAAACATATTTGTTTTTTTCATATAGATTTTTAAAAGATATGTTAGCTTGGGCTCGGAGCATTAGTCTTAAATATGGTATTGTCGTGGTTAATTGAAAATAGAATTTGAGTTAACTAAAAAAAAAGATAAGAGGGAAAAATGGGAAAGGAAACAAATAAAGAAAAGAATTGAAAATTATAAAAAAAAAAAGAAAAAAAAGAAGAAGAAAGATTAAAATTGGAAAGAAAGGAAGGGGGAATAGAGGGGAAAAAAAAACAGAAAAGAAAGGAAGAAGGAAACTGGAGAGGCGGTGGGGTGGGGGTAAAACGGGTAAGGAGGGGTGGGTCCGGGGGGGGGAGCAGCCCTCCTGTTCTACATCGGAACCCATCTCTCTCTCTCTCTCTCTCTCTCTCTCTCTCTTCTCTCTCTCTCTCTCACACACACACACACACAACTGGATCTAGCTTGCCGACGAAGTGAAACCCACAATCCGCAATTCCTCATTCTCTCAAACTGAAAACCCACAAATCCTCTTCTATGCAATCTTCTCTCCACGCGAAAACCCAAAATCAAAACCCCTAACCAACGACCTGATTCTAGAAAATAAAAGTGTTGCCGATTCCAAATGCCGCAAATTCTGGACGTGGGTTCCGTTGATTTTAAGGTCTGACGAGAGAACGCCACCCCGATGAAAGCTCCGGCCTTTGATTGCAAGGAACGAGATGGAAAACAATAAAGTAATCCAAGGCGAGTGAACAGTAGCTCGCTCGTTGAAGCGAGGTATGGATGTCCCCATCAAACTGGCGTGGTTGAAGCGAGTCTCCTGGCCGAGCAAATTAAAGGTTTGGGTAGCCAATTTGTCTAATTTTCTTGTTTGCTTAGAATGGTGGAGATGCTCACTATTCACAAACTTCTTATTATTTTATTTGTAAATTTCTCCTCACTTTTCTATCGTTTACTATTCTATTAGGGTTGAATGGTTGTGCCGAGTGTTTGATAACTTTGAAATGTGAATGTATTTAATGGATTGAAAATTAGAGTATTTAATTTTTTTAGACTGTTATATATTAAAAAGTGGGAATTGATTTCTACACTCCATTTTTTGATATCTACACTCCCTTTTATGTCTTTTAGCAAAAAAAAAAAAAAATACATACACTTTCAACACTAAAATTCAAAAAAGGAAGTGTGGTTATCAAAAAAGGAAGTGTAGAAATCAATTCCCTAAAAAATATAGATAAAAAATTAAGTGCTTCAATTTTTAATCCGTTTGAACCGGTGCGAAAATCTTATTTTTCTAATCATTTTATTCTAAAGGGTTATAATTAATTTGTCTTTAAGGCTCTCAAGATTAAGTATCTGCTCTTTATTCGGAACTCTGTAGAACAGAAACTTGATTATGAGAGCTCTAGAGACAAAAAATAATTATAACCCTTTAAAATAATATAATCAACAAATTAAAATTTTCACACTGGTTCAAATGAATTGAATATTGAAGCATTTAAATTTTTAGACTGTTTATATATAAAAATATGATTAAAAGATAACATTTCACTATTATTTTTGAATAAGAAGGAAATAATATATTAATAGACCACAAGTTGGAATAGAGAGTCTGATGCAGTATGCATTTTAAAAGTAACTATCTAAAGTAATAAAGTGACATTTTAAGGTGTAATTTGGTCTGAAATTTAAAGAGAGTGATGCAGATGCTCTAAGTGTTTCGTCAAAGGTATATATATGAACTAGGAAATCCTGAAGGTGCAACTGCACTGCAAGGGTTGTAAGGTGGCCGATTCGGCTATCCATTTTGACGCTGACGACTCAAATTTAATCCGAGCTTATAGTGATCAGCGTCGTCCATCGCCAAAATAAACAGCCGAACCTATAGCCCTGCAGTGCAAATTGCACTACAGGATTCCTCGATCCGTATGTATATGTATATGACTCACATAAGCTTTCTTCTGGACTTAATTTTGAAGTTTAACTTATTTTTGGCTCTTTTGGAACTTATAAGTCAATATAAGGTTGTGTTCTTATGAACTTAACTTAAATCTGAAAGTTTTATCTTTATTTGATTTTTTTCCGCATTTGTTAGTTTTGCACCAAATTTTTGTGGGTTATTGATTCGTCTCAATGATAGGAATCGAAAAAGTAATTTTTTTTTTACTTTTAACCAAATATTTTGAGAAATAACCACTTTTTAGCACAACAAAAAAGTCACTTTTCACGCTAGAAAATGGTTATTTTTCAAAAAAAAAGGGTAAAAGTAAAAACAAATTACTTTCTGATTACTCTCATCTCGACAAATCAATAGCCTACAAAAGTTTGGTGCAAAACTAACAAATACGAAAAAAAAATTTAAATAAGAACAAAATTATCATATTTAAGTTAAGTTCATAAGAACACAACCTAAGTTAAGCACATGCGTTCTTCTAATTGAGCTGAACTTATTCGACTAAAACACTTAATTGGGCTTGTTTGGGAAGCCTCAAAGAACTAAAAAAATAAGTTCAGCCCCAAATTAAGTTCAGGAGAATGCAAGAACTTAACAAATAAATTAAGCTTGTTGTGAAATTAATGGCTGACAAAATGTAAGTAATGATGAGAGCCATAAGTTTCAGGGAATTAAGTTTACAGAAAACGAAATTGTAACAGGCATATTAAATATACGTTTACAACTTGTAATCTTTGGCTCCTATAAAGACATAATGTAAATTGCAATGAAAAGTAAGAATCGGAAGTATCTGATTGATCCTGCTAATCAATTGTGTTTCTAATAGTTCCGGAAGAATTATATTTAATATATGTTGTGTTATTATTGTCCTTATTTTATGTTCTGTTCTTTTGCTATTACCTTAGTTTTATATCACGTTGTCAGCACGAGCCTCTACCCGACTGAAAAGGTAATGGGTTACATTTCACATTGATATTTATCACTATTTATGTTTGTCTATTACATGCGTACATAGATATGTAAATTACAAGTAAATTATTATTGACAAAGAAAAAATGTTTTACCAGAAGTAGTTCCCTGATGAATATACAAAGTATTCTTGCTATTAATAAATTCCTGAAGTCAATTGAATTTTGACAACAATAAATACCTGAAGTGTTTACTATCGAAAACAAAAGTACTCGAAGTACTTATTATAAGCACATATAATACTTATACTACGAAATGAATTTATATTAAGTAGAGGAAGTGCATTTAATATCTCATTCATTATCTGCAATAAATTAACATCAACATGTTTTTATATTGCTTTGCATATGTTAACTTACAGATGCTAGAGGCTAGAAATCTTTTCATTTGCAAATTAGTGGAAGTCACATTATGTTTTATGCATTTTATTGTTGCTTGACATTTTTCCTCATTAGTTAAACTTATACAATTAATTTGATTGTTTTTTTTTTCAACATCCATCTAAATTAATATCTCTAATTTTATAGACGATGTCGAACTACACAAAATTGGATTTCGCGGTACTAGACATTTTTGGAAGGAATTATTTGTCATGGATACTTGATGTGGAAATCCATCTCGATGCTATGGAACTCGGAAACACAATTACCGATGGTAACGACGCATCCCCGAAGGATCATGCAAAGGCCATGATCTTCATTTGGCACCATCTCCATGAGAACCTGAAGTCCGAATACCTTATAGTGAAAGACCCACTAAGTTTGTGGAATAATCTGAAGGAAAGGTATGGGCACCAGACGGCTGTAATCCTACCAAATGCTCGTTATCGCTAGTTGAATCTACAGCTGCAAGATTATAAATCTGTTAGTGATTATAACTCTACTCTGTTCAAGATGGTTTCAATTTTGAAATTATGTGGAGAACAAATTACTGAAAAAGATATGTTGGAAAAGACTTTTCCACTTTTCACGCCAACAATTTGCTCTTGTAGCAGCAATACAAAGAGAGTGGGTTTGAAAAATACTCAGATTTAATCTCTTGCCTTCTGATCGCTGAACAAAATAATGAGCTATTACTGAGAAATCACAAGTCTCGTCCAATTAGTACTCTATCATTTCCTGAAGCAAATAGAGTCTCTTTTTCGAGTAATGGACAAGGTTGTGGTTGTGGACATAGACGTGGTCGGGGTAGCTATAACTACCAAGTTTGTGGAGGATATATTCAGAAATCAGGCAAGAAACCGGAGTATCCCCAGAAGTGGAATAAGCGGAATAGGTCGGAAGTGCCCAAAGAAAAGGGCAAGAGGGTGTTGAATAAACCCTGTAAGAATTTTGAGGATTCTTGCTACTGGTGCAGTGGGAAGGGTCATTGGTTGCGTACCTGTCGTACGCCAAAGCATTTGTTTGAGCTTTACCGAGCATCGCTCAAGGAAAAAGGAAAAGAAATTGAAACAAACTTTACTGATCAAATTGGTCAGAACCAATCTGTTGACCCATTTGAACCCATTGACATTCCATCTTTCAACATTTCTGAATACTTGGCAGGACCTAGTGGAACCAAAGATGATTTCTTTGGTGATGGAGGTGACTATTCTGAATGGTCACAAGAATAATTGTGTGCTTAGCATATCTTGTGTTTCTACTATCCAAAATAAAGACATACTACGGTTATATCTCAACCATGTTATGATGTAATAAATTAATCAAGAAGCACTTATTCTATAATAATATTTTAAAGTGTTTTTTGATTATTTAATTCGTGCAACTTTTGAAATTATGTTTTGCATATAATAGGGGCATGGATACTAATCGGGCACTATCAAACACGAAGATAACTAGTGAAGATATTTGTTTAGTAGACAGTGGTACAACACATACTATTCTTTGAGATAACAAATATTTCAAACAATTGACCAAGGTACAAGCGAATGTCAATACAATATCAGGTTCTGCAAACCTAATTGAAGGCTCTAGAAGAGCAAATATTGTGTTAACAAATGGAATAAATCTAAGTATTGATAATGCTTTATACTGTACCAGATCCAGAAGAAATCTGTTAAGTTTCAAAGATATACGTCTTAATGGTTATCATATTGAAACCATCAGCGAAGGTAAAGAAGAGTATTTGCGTATCACTTCTTACGTATCTGGCCAGAAGCTAGTACTAGAAAAACTCTATGCATTCTCTTCTGGGTTATATTATACGACGATTAGAACAATTCAATCGTATGCTATTACGCACCAGAAGTTTACTAACCCAAAACTTTTCATGCTATGGCATGATCGCCTTGGGCATCCAGGTTCAATAATTATGCGTCGTATTATTGAAAATTCACATGGGCATCCGTTGAAGAACCAACAGATTCTTTTGCCTAGTAATTATCCATGTACTGCTTGTTCACAAAGAAAACTGGTAACTAGACCATACCTCTTAAAAGTCATTGTTAAATCCCCATCCTTTTTACAAAGAATTCAAGGGGATATATGTGACCCGATACACCCACCATCTGGACCATTTCGCTATTTCATGATCCTAGTTGATGCCTCAACCAGATGGTCACATACTTGATTATTGTCTACATGAAATATTGCATTTGCTAAATTACTAGCCCAAATAATTAGATTGCAAGCACAGTTTTTAGACTACCCAATCAAAACAATTCGTCTTGAAAATGCTGGAGAATTCACATCTCAAGCATTTAATGATTACTGCATGTCAATTGGTATAGATGTTGAGCGTCCTGTTGCACATACTCATACCCAGAATGGTTTAGCTGAATCTTTTATTAAAAGATTTCAGTTGATTGCTCGACCATTGCTTATGAAAACAAAATTACCAGTTTCTATTTGGGGACATGCTATCTTACATGCTGCATCTCTAATTCGTGATAGACCAATTGCATATCACAAATATTCACCTACACAACTTGTACTTGGTCAACAACCGAATATCTTTCACTTAAAGGTTTTTGGTTGTGCTGTGTATGTGCCCATTACACCTCCCCATCGCACTAAAATGGGTCTTCAATGTTGACTTGGTATATATGTTGGTTTTGACTCTCTGTCTATCATTAGATACCTTGAACCCCTTAACATGTGATGTTTTTAAGGCACAATTTGAGGATTGCCATTTTGATGAATCAGTATTCCCACTATTACGGGGAGATAAGTTGCAGCCAGAAGCTCAACGAGAAATTACCTGGAATGCTTCAACGTTATCTCATCTTGATCCTCGTACTAATCAATGTGAACTAGAAGTTCAAAGGATTATTCAATTGCAATACTTTGCAAATCGGTTACCAGATGCATTCACTGACACAAAAAGGGTAACTAAGTCCCATACACCAGCTGCTAACTTTCCTGCACGGATTGAAGTTATATGAGTGCAATTGGTGCAATTATGTATTTGGCAAATCGTACTCGACCAGATATAGCATTCTCAGTCAATTTGTTGGCTCGATACACTTTTGCTCCAACTCAGTGGCATTGGAAAGGAATTAAACACATTTTCCATTACCTCTGAGGAACGGTTGACTTGGGCTTATTTTATTCAAAAGGATTGATGTCATAATTAATTGGATATGCAAAAGCTGGTTATTTATTGGATTCACATAAAGCCCGATCACAAACAGGATATGTGTTTACTTGCGGCGATACTGCCATTTCATGGCGTTTTGTGAAGAAAACGTTGACTGCTACTTCTTCTAATCACTCTGAAATCATCGCAATTCATGAAACAAGTCGTGAATATGTTTGGCTGAGATTAATGATTAAACACATTCGGAAGAAATGCGAATTATCTTCAATCAAGGATTGTCCAACAATTTTGTATGAAGATAAGGCCGCAGGTATCACACAAATCAAAGGAGGTTATATTAAAGGAGACAGAACTAAGCACATATCATCAAAATTCTTTTACACTCATGACCTCTAGAAAAATGGTGATATTGATGTTCAGCATAAATTACAACATTCAAGAAGCTGGTAGCCAATATCGGAATGCGTCGACTCAAAGATTTATCATACACTGTTGAGGGGGAGTCAACAACTTGAAGATTATATATCGTGTGAACTCTTTTTCCCATTGGGTTTTCCTTGGCAAGGTTTTAACGAGACATACGTTTAATATTTTATCATCCAAGGAGGAGTGTTGTGAAATTAATGGCTAACAAAATGTAAGTAATGACGAGAGCCATAAGTTTCAGCGAATTAAGTTTAGAGAAAACGCAATTGTAACAGGCGTATTAAATATACGTTTACAACTTGTAATCTATGGCTCCTATAAAGACAAAATGTAAATTGCAATGAAAAGTAAGAATAGGAAATATCTGATTGATCCTGCTGATTAATTGTGTTTCTGATAGTTCCGGAAGAACTATATTTAACATATGTTGTGTTATTATTGTCCTTATTTTATGTTCTGTTCTTTTGCTATTACCTTAGTTTTATATCAAAACTCCAAATTAGTGCCTTTGTTACCTTAATTTACCCAAAATTTGTACAGTCAAAATCTCCGATAGTTAAAACTGTTAAACACTAGATTATTGGTGGAAATACAACTTATTATAAAATCATAGAGAGAGAGAGAGAGAGAGAGAGAGAGAGAGAGAGAGAGAGAGATCCACGTTTCCCGAACAAGGTTAACAAAATTACAAATTTTGGAGCGTGTATTCTTTAATGAGTTGGAAAATGATTGCACATTGTTTTGCACACCCTAGACCCTATTGTGTTGCTGAAATTAAGTAAAGTATGAGAATTTTAGTTTCTTTGCATTTTTATTAGTTCAATTAGCACCAAAGTTGTAGGACTTGTGTCTTTAATTTTCCCTTTAGGATAAATTCTCTCAAAATTTAACCTGCAAAAAGTACTAAATTTTTCAGAAATTTTGCTTTTAAAACGGTTCCCTTTACAATAGAAGAGAAACATTTTTGTTTACGTACGTTATACCACTATATATATATATACACATACATACTAGGTTTTTTCGGTCGTGCAAGCACGAAGATTTCGTGCCCGTGGAAGTGCTTTATATACCACAATTTGAAATTTTAATGAAATACAAAATTATAATACAATAATCTCAACAGTCACATGTATCATTTTATGAATTTATCTTATATTTAATAGTTTCTACGATTCTCCTCCATCGAGAATCTTTTTCTCCCAATAATTTTCAACCATGACACATCGCACAATCTCCAATCACTTATCACTTTTGTGACAATTGCTTTATTAACGTTTATTTAGTTTCAATTTGGCCACGAATACCCCAGGGTACCTATTGTCCAATTTCTATGTTTACGTAGTAATTCAAATTACAATATTCCACATAACAATCAACAGCATACAAAAGTCACAAATACAATATCTGACATAACAATATTCTAATTTATTAAATATTAATTGACGAATAAGTCAAAATAAGCATACGGTGGTTTGAATAAAATCATTATCTTAAAAGATAATATTTTTCCTTTTTCATTTACCAAACTGATAATATCAACTTATACAATATTCTCAAAATCATTTATTCTATTTCTTTATTATCACAAAATAAATATTTAGTCAAACAATTAATTACTACACTTAAAATTAAGTCTACTTCTCACATTTGGAATTTATATAAAACATTTCCACTAATTTTCTATTTACAATATTAACTTTAACTACCAAATTATTATTCATAGATTTTCCAAACTAATTTTTATTCGAAAGTGCATATTACTAAATTTAGTATTTACTTAACTTTATTTTTTTTAAAAACAAAATACCATAAATGTTTAATATTATATCTTTATAATGAGGTGATATGAGACTAATATGGCCAATAATATATTTTGAGATTAACTTATAAGTAGTAACCAATTTTTTTTTTTGCTAAAAGAAAATATCTCATTGACATTTCAATCCAAATCCATACGCATTTAATTATTATATAATTACTACATAAACTATGATTATTCCGATAAATTTATTAATCGCATAATTTTTCACCTGTACATGAATTTCAATACCACAATCCACCATAACTTTTTATCTATGCAATAATTTATTAAGGTTTCAGGTTTCCGGAAAACTACCTTAAACGCGATTCTAAGCTCGGGTAAGTGTTGCACGGTGTCCGTACATTGTTGTGGTGGTTCTGAAATCACGAGGCGGTGTTCGGTGGCTCCTGTGGGACCCGCCGAGGCGGCACAGGTGTGAATGGTTTAATTAATGTTTAGATATCAATATTAATCATTATATTATATTATTAGGTTAGATAGGTAAATAGGGCAAAATCAATGGGCAAATTGGTCCAAATTGAAAAGTGTCCAAACCCTTTCAATGCTCTTTTATTATTAGGTTAGATACAGTCCGGTTCAAGCCGACACCCCTTCCCATTTGCACCAGTCCGTACCTCCCTTTTCCCGATCGAATTTCGATGATCCGAGCCGCTCAATGTGATCAGAACGTGATTTTAAGAATACCCGTGGGAAATTGGCAAAAAAAATGATCGGGAAGGGTTTCATCCGAACAGTTTTTATTTTTATTTTATCGAATGGTTCAATAAAATACTGCTCAAATCAAGTCCTTCCCGGTGTTTTTTTTTTTTTTGCCGATTTCTCGCGGGTTCCCTTAAAATCACGTTCTGAACACATGAGCGGCTTGGATCACTGAAATTCAATCGGGAAAGGGGAGGTGCGGACGGGAAGCGGTGTGGACTTGATCTGGACTGTATGTATATATATATATATATATATACACACACACACACACACACACACATATTCGAACTTTCATTTTCCCATCTATGACATGCGATAAAACTACGAAGTATATTAGAACTTTCAATCAAATGACAAATGAGTATAGTTTTTCTCTACAAAGCTCTTCACAAGTCAACGGGGTGTCAAATTATTACTACGGAGTATTATTTTTTTAAAATGGGGACGTTTTTTTTTTTTTGCTAAAAGTTGAGAGGTAGTATTCATTAAAAGATTTCCATAGAGAAAGGTTGGGAGTCCACAGATCGGAGACTCCAACAGAAAGAGCGTATAAGTGCATAGATACGCCGCTCTACCAAAATGAGAAGAAAGCTCCCAAAGGAGGACAAAACCTCCCGAAGGAGGACAAACCCCTAATGAGAGGACATTTTTAAAACAAATAACAAAATAAAAAAAGCATCGCCGAGACATCAACTGCCACCCTTTCTCGCAACTACCTTGGTAGACTCGTAACCACCACATCTGCTTCACAAAATAGGGAGACATCGTTGGGAGGTAGTCGCCCAGCAAACGTAGTAGACGGTGTTAGGTCACAGATCTAAGAAGATGGAGGCTGAGAATGGTGGTGGAGAACATCTTACCTGCAACCATTGAAACCGAAGCCCTAAAACGTCGCCAGAAAATGACTTGGTTGAAATGTTCCTATTGAACGCCCAAACTTTAGTCGCAAGATTGAGAGAAAAGACGGTTCAATAGTGAGGCGAAGAGAACAGGGGGAGATAGATTGGAGGGGGCGTGGGGGGAAATCAGAGGGGAAGTGTGAGAGCCCTCATGTTAAAAATATTAATACGATGATAATTTGTTATTAACTTTAATTATTAGTCGCGTACGGAGTCTCAAACACATTTTACAAGTCGATCGGCTAGGCATTTTAAATCTCTGTGTTCTGGATTTTTCTTTGAAATTCCGAGAATGGGGTTATTATGAGAATAATTTATTTAGGGTACTGTGCGAGTTTCATATTTTTCTGAGTTCGGAACCAGGATAGTTTTTCGAACCGCGCGCGAGTCGCGCTTCGGAATTAACCATGCATGCATGGCTAGGTGTCAAGAACAAGCCACACTTGGCACCCAATTAGCCTATTTATGTGCCAAGTGTATACTAGCACATAATTATACGTATATTATTATTACTATATTAGTTATTAGTTGCTAGAAAATACAATGAGAGAGAGAGAGAGAGAGAGTCATTTTCTAGCTCTAGTCCAGCCTTAAATACCCAAGTTGATCGGCAATTTCACCGGAGAATCACAAATCTTGCCGGAAACTCCGAGATCAATTAGGTAATTGTTTTCTCTAGCGATTTCTATGTGAATAATTTTGATTAGGAAGCTATAAACCTCTGATTTTGGACACCCATTATCATATTCTTAACAGATGTGTAAGGTTTAGAGTTGTTAGGAGTTGATTAACATCAAAAGATTAAGAGAAACCACTCCAATTTCTAGAGACAGATTATTAACCTCTGAGAAATTCGTATTTTTAGAACCCTTATGCTGTGATTCAGTTTTTGAAGTCTTCATAACTTTTAAAGTAAGTTTAAAGACGAAGATTTTGGTACCAAGAACATGCAAAACCGATCAACACAGAATTAGTTGCGATTTTTGGAATATGGACTGATACATATGTTTCGAAATCTGGGTAGTGCCATCTTCTTTTGATTTCTGGGAACTATCCTATTAATTTATGAACTTGATATTTTTACTGAAAATAATACTTTACGTTTTGCAACTTTGAAAGCTGGTTTCAACATTTTTGGAGTTGAAATGAATTAGTTATGGATTTTCTACTAAAACATGTTTGGCTGCCCTGTTTTTCTGTAGAACAGCTTGTTCTTTTGAAATCTGGAGAATATTTGGTTCATAACTAATCTTTCAATTTTTACAGTAGATACACATGGATATTACGCAAGTTTGGATGTTGGTTTGAGTATTTTTGGACCTTACATGAATAAGTTATGATTTTTCAAAGAAAGGGTGACAGATTTTAGTAAATGAAGAAAGTATTGTTTTTATTTCTTAAAATACCTTGCATGCATAGGTTTTTAAGAGTTTTTGACAAAACTAAATTTTTACCCAAAAATTTCATGTGATCTTAAGGTGGAATTGTGTTTATCATTTTACCAATAGAGGCTGTTGAACCTCCGATCCATTGTGTTATGTTTCTACGCCAAAAATGGACTTTGTATAAATTCTTATTGATTTTTGTAAAAATTGCAAGATTGTAATTTTTGAATAATTAGGATACTTAAATTTTACACTTTGTAATTAGGAGTTTTAAAATGACTATTTTGTCCTTGGAATTTGACGTGTGCTAAAATGATCTTTTAGTCATAACCATTTTAAAACTGAGTTTTGTACTTGAGTTTTGAGTAATTTATGATTTTTGGACAGATTTGATAAGATGAGAAATATGAGTTCATAGCGTTTGGATAGACTGACTCTAGAACGTAAAATGAACGTTTTACCCCTAATAACAGATCGGCTTTAAGTCACGACTTAGATGACTAGAATTGGACTAGAATTGGACTGTATGACTTCGTGTATTATTTATACTTCGATGTTCATGGCATTATCTTTAGGGGCATGTGATCGTTAGTACGAGGTACGTGAAGACTCAAGTAGAGATTAGCTGCGTCTTCGGGAACAAGGTGAAACATGCATATCTTGTTTACATGTGTTATTTAAATATTTCATTACTGTTGAAATATCTTGGAAATGTTTTTTAAGTAGAATCATGGATATTTAATTAATTGCTAAATGACTTGATGAAATGTATATTTTCTGTCGATACATCTGAACAAGTGTCCGTGCTTGAGGACCTTAAACAGACAAAGTGGATTTGGAGTTATAAGGTTGGGGGATATTAACCAGGTATCCTGATGGTTTGACGCCATTCCCTTTATACTTTAAAGGTCGCTCCTCTAGATTCTGGTTGAAACTTGTTCATGAAAGATGTGCGAAATCGACGAGTATTATGAAATGGGATATTGTTAATATCATGATGGTTTTCTACTTTATCCTGAAAAGTTGGATTTCATTCTGTGAATGAACTGATGGACTGATGACTGCGAATTATGCTTTTAGCATAAGTCTATTGAAAGACTTAAACACATTTTATTATGGACTTGAGATTTGATTATCTTTGAAAGGAAGTATATTTTATATGTTTGGAACTGAAGAGTATGACTACACTTTTTATAAGATGTTAGTTGTATCCATGATTTAATGTGTCTACTGGATATGCCATGTTTCACACGAGCTTTAGCTTATGGGGTTTTTCAAAAATCATACTTTTCAGGTTAGCAGCAATAGCTGGACTTGGGCTTTCTCTCAAGCCGAAGTCTTGGTGACGAGTTCTTACGTGTGCATAGTAGTACTGTTATGATGTGACGATACAGCTGTGAGGTCTTGATTTGAAGATTTAAGAATTTTGATAGCCGGCTTGTTCTGGTCAGGTTATGCTATGGTTATTTGCAAGTATTGTTAAGCAATTATTTTTATCTTTGCACATAGAACTCTGGAATATGTTGAAACTATTGAAATTGTGCTTCTGTAGTTTACTGAGTTTCTTAAGGAAAACTATTTTGATCAGAGGACTTTATAAATTCCCTAAACTTATCTTATTAGGGTAGGCCTAGGGTGACGTAAACAAACTATTTTGATCAGAGGACTTTATAAATTCCCTAAACTTATCTTATTAGGGTAGGCCTAGGGTGACGTAAACTCACTGGCCGGTCATTAGACCTTTAACCCACGGGTTTGGGTTGTGACAGGAAGGATCCCTCCCCTCCCGCCACTTGATAAGGGGGGAGGTGTAACGATCATAAATTTTCATCAATAAAATTAATATTTATTATTAACTTTTTTTCTTTTTTCTTTCTTAATCGTCCTTTTATTAAAATTAATTAGATTGCTTAATCATAATTAAACCCTAAATTTAACTTAGACCAAATATATATCCATATATGCTTAGTTTGCATGTATACACCATAAAATGTGTATATGTACATGTATATGCATTAATTATTATTCTTATCTTATTATTATACTCATCCTATAAGTAATCTTAGTGGGCATGAAAGAGGAAAAAAATAGGATCAAGTAGAATTAAACGAGAGAGAGAGAGCCGGATCAGGAGAAAGAAAAGAGATTGGGTTTGGTTTGGTCTTATCACTAACTACACTATCTTATCCTATAGCCTAAAATGCATGTGAGAGAGGGAGGAGTGGTGGCCTATAAATACTCCATTTCCCTTCTCAATTTCGGCACCCACACACCTGATTGCCATTCTCCAACCCAACACTTGCAAGCAAACTTCCAAAGAGAAAAGAGGGGGTGTTTGCCGACTGAAATCGTGTCGTTCGTGACTAGATTCGACGCTGCTAGAATCAATCCACTACAAAGAGAATGGTAGAAACCTCTTACCTACTCACCTAAGTATAAATATGGATGTGTTATATGATATTGAAATTAGAATTTTTATAACATCACATGTTCAAATAAAATTTTGGGATTGAATGCTGAGTATCATTATTATTGACCACAAGGTACGTAGAAACCTCCTATGTACTCACCCAAAAATAATAAAGAATATGTATTATTTGTGGGAAAAGAAAATCAGAGTTTTAGTTATAAAATCACATGTTAGGAATCATTAAGTATTATGACTTTGAAAGGATGAAAATATGAGGAGTTATCAATACGGAAAATTGTTCCTGGAAATTTGTTAGTTGAATTAAAGTAAAGCCATTCCATTGACATTAGATAGTGGGAATTAGAATTCAGATTGACTCGCATGCATGATTTAGTTGAAAAGTTGATACCATTATTGTATTTGCTCAATTGATGGCATGACTGGAGAGATTATAATTTGTTTGGTAAAATTTCGACATTAGATTCTCCAATACATGGAATTAGGATGTATTGTTATTGCATGATATGTATTTTATTTGGTAAACGAGAGGAAATGATACATGTTTACAAGACACGAGAAACAAGAATGAAATACAAAAGGAAATGAGAAAATAAAATGTGAAAAGGATTGATGATTGTGTGAGCATGAGAGCCCGGTAGGTCCTGAAAGAATGATCGGCGGAATCATGACTCGGTGTGCGTGTGTGGTTTAGGAGCCCGGTAGGTCTTGAAAGACGGTCAGCGGAACTAGTGCCAAGTGTGATGAGAAATGTGAAATGATTAAAGACTGAGAGCCCGGTAGGTCCTGAAAAAGACGGTCAGCGGAATCAGTGCTTTTGGGTGGCAAAATTTGAATTTAGACTGGGAGCCCGATAGGTCCTGAAAGACGGTCAGCGGAACCAGTGCTTGAGAAAATAAGATGAAAAGTGGAATCGATGCTTGAAAAATGAGGACATGGATTACGATACGCTGCGATGATGATAAACTCTGACACTGACACTTTATCTGTTGATTTGATTTGATTTTTTTTTTTTGAGATGAACTGTTGACTCCTGAAATTTATTTATTTTTTAAAAAGTTATATGTTATTTTTGTTAGTGTAAGGGATATAGGGGTAGGAGTTAGCTACTGAGCTTAATTGCTCATTGGATCTACTTTTGTGGACCTGCCATCTTATGCCAGATAATAGAGACGAACGGGAAGGGTACTACAATCTGGAGGAGTTTGGTGCAGGACAGATGGTTGCAGAAGAAGATGGATGCCTTGAAGAGTAGAAATTATCTTAGTACCCTTTTCGAAATTTGGATTGATGTAATTTAAATTTCTAAGACTAATTGGATTGTAATGACTTAATTATCCTCTATATTTAAATAAATGACAAACTATGTTTTAAATTTTTTTTATTTAATGTTCCCAAAAATCGGGACGTTACAACTTGGTATCAGAGCCTTAGGTTCAAACCCTCGGCCTTGGGTAGATTGGGTAGATCATTTTCCGAAAGCATAAACCCGAGTTATTAGTCATAAGTATTACTTATGTTACTCTATAAACAATATATAGTAGAAAAAATTTAACTTTAAGTCTGATACTATAAGTATTTTTTAGTCGTCATCTAACTTAGACTTCGAAAACGTATAGTAAGAAACCATAGGTTTTTGAGTTGTACGTGGCACAGTACCTGCCGAGATTACTTGTATAGTTAAATATTAGTAGGATCGTAGGAAATCGATTACTTGTACTATATATAAGTCGACAAAAAGAGGGGGGGGGGGGGGGTAGAAATCCTCTCCTAACTTAAGAACTTGATCATTGTAGATGGTGAACACACATAACGGAACGGACACCAGCACTAACAGCAACAACGACGCCAACGATCAAACCAATGGGCCAAATCCCAATGCGAACGGACAACTAGGGGCACAGGATCTTGCCCAACTTCTGCAAGCTTTATTGCAGTGATTAATAACGCAAACCGACTGTAACGCCCCGAATTTAGGGTACGTTAAATAAAACATTTTATTAGAAAAAACGAAGCGAGTCTAGCTCGTTATTACATCATAACTCTCGTAAGAGCATTTGAAATACAAAATAGGATGACAAAGAGGGAACTAAGGGTCCTACCCTACAGCTCCTCTTGCTTCTCCATCCTAGCCAGCTCCTCGGCTCCGCACGCCTCCAAGCTGAAGATCTCGCCCTACTCATCTATGAAGTCTGACATATTATACCGGCGTCGCCACCAATATAATATGCCAGGGTCACCAAAAGGCAACACCGTGAGCTACAACGCTCAATAGGAAATCCTTACCCACCAACCTTACGACGGTAAACAATTACAACAACACTAACAATCACACATCGTTAATCACCTATCGTTGGTGTCCAAGATTTCCCGATTTCTCCTACGCGACTCGTCGTAGACCGTGTCACCATTTTCCACTTACAAAACAAACTTTCAAAAATCATCAGTTTAACACACACGTTTGCATTGGCTCCGTACCGCAGATAACCAAGCACACACACACCCAACCTCGGTTCCGCCGCGCCGGGTTCCCGAGTATCCTCACAATGGTTCCGCCGCGCCGGGTTCCCATTGGCACGCAACACTAGCATTGGCTCCTCTCCATGGATAACCAAGCCATATTACCAATAAGGCTACCACGTCCGGCCCTATTGGCAATCTTCACAAAGGGCTACCAAGTCCGGCCACATTGTGGTTTTCACAACCCACGCAATGGGCTACCAAGTCCGGCCACATTACGGTTTTCAAACGCATCTCACGTAATACCACCAAATTAGTCATTACGTAGTTTCAAAAATACTTTCTTTCTTGGAAAAACTTATCCTTTCATAAACCACACCCTAGGTGCCATGTTTCTACTTTCTCGGTTCTCATGTCACGTTACATGCAAAGACTCCGCCGTAGGACAAAGGTAAGCATAAATCATTTCCTTGTAAACAAACAAGATCATCCAACTCTATAATGCTAATCATGTTTAAATCAACGCTTAAAGCATAACGCCACATGTTCGGACGCCCTTGGAGTGATAAATCACTTATGCTTTATCGTGTCACAAGTAATGCAAGCAATTCATATATGCATGCTCATATTCATCTTTAAAGATCAAAACACAAATAATTGACATGAAAAGTAATTCAAGATAACATACTTTGAAATGGAAGATAAAGAGATCTTACATATACATAGGGATAGGTAAGAGTATCCTACTTGGAATGAAAGATAAGAAGATCCTACGGGCGGTGAAACTCCAAATCTGGACCGAACTTCGGATGGCAGTAACTCGGTCAATCTTTGGCCGAATAGAGTCGTTCTTGGGTTGAAATCGAAGATCTCGAAACCCTCTACAACTCTCGTGAAGGAAGTTAATCCTAGAAACAACTTTAGGTTGGAGAAAAATAGGGGTAAAGCAAGAGACAGTAAGCTGTCTGGAATTTGGAAAATCCGAAATTTTACTGAACTTCGGATGCCAATATCTTGGTCATTTCTTGACCGATTGGGGTGATTCTTGAGCCTAACTTGAAGCTCTCGAAGTGTTCTACAATTTTCCCGAAGGAAGTTGGTTCTAAAAACTAACTTAAGCAAGAGAAAACTGGGAATTTCCAAACGGACAGTAGGCTGCCCAGAAATGGTTTCTAGAGAGAAGGAAGAGCAAAGCTTTGAAGGTGTGAGTTTTGAAGCTTGGAATGGCTTCTATTTATAGGCAAAACATTGGCTCTCTCTCCTCTTCTCCATGGCTGGCCCCCCTCTCTCTCTCTCCCTCTCTTTGACACTTGTCATGAATCTTGGAAGACCAAAGGCAAATCCAATGGCTAGGATTTGATTCTAGGAGACTTGGTGGGCAAGGAGGTGTGAACAAGATTAAACTATTGGTAGTTGTACAAGAAGTACCATGAAAGAATATATTCTTTGGCTAGGAAGTATAATTCCAAGGACTTTAAGTACAAGGGAGATCAACCAAGGTACAACCAATCTCCTTCCTTCCTCTTTCCTTTCTCTCTCTCCCTCTCTCTCCCTTTCGGCCTCTCTCTCCTCTCTCTCTCTCTCTCTCTCTCTCTCCGGCCTCTCTCTCCTCTCTCTCTCTCTCTCTCTCTCTCTCTTGCTCAAGTACAACATATATGTATATATGCAAGCATACAAATAGAATATATGTACTTTTGTACAAAAGATCAAAAGACTAGAAAGACTAAGATTTTCTCAATAAACAATTAATTGGGCACATGGTACTTAAGGCAATTAACGAATCAACCATGTACTAGAATGAGATATACTTGGATACACATGTACTTAGGAAGATCAAAACCCTAATAGAAAAATAAATAAGGGTACTACAAGAATCTTGGCACCAAGTACCCTACCTTTTAAAATAATGCAATACTTTCACATGGTTTAAAAGAAAAGTTTATTTCAATAAATCCACATGGTACTTTGAAAGACTAAGCTTTTACCCAATGGGTAATAAAATCCCTAACTTCTATTATCCAATGGATAATAGTTATTAGGCCAAATAAATAACAAAATAAATCTCAAAAGTACCTTAAAGTAATTAAATAATATTTTTCTTAGCACTTTGACCAAGTATACATTTAAAATAAACAATTGGGGTTCTATTATCCAATGGATAATAGTTTCCCTAACAATCTTTGTCCAATGGACAAAGAGTAAAACCAAAATAATTAAAAGAATATCAATACTTGACTAGGGTAAAAAAGGTTCACATGGTCCAAGAGGGGCAAAACGGTCATTTTGCGGTTAGAGAAAAGTAACTAGATAGCTTCCTAGCTTAGTTACTCCAACTAGCCGGTTAGAAGCTAACTAGGCTTGCTAGATAGGGCCTAAGATGCAAGAAATCAAATTTCAAGGGCTAAAAATGTAATTATGACAATTTACAAGGAAAATAAGGAAATTCAAATAAAATTCAAATATTTAACGAAATTTTTAACGACCAAAAATCAGGGTCGTTACAATCTATCCCCCTTAAAACAATTTCGTCCCCGAAATTGGCACGCACGTACAAATTAGGCTAGGTCGCTAGACCGGTCGACTATCCCCCTTAAAAGGAAACGAGTCCCCTCGGGGTATATGCGGTCACCATCTTCCGGGTAAAAATTGAAAAGGGGCGGTTTAATCTACCAAATTGATTCTTTGAAAAAAAAACGCTTCCTTCTAAGGGTCAAAAGTAATTTAACAAATAATATGCAACGGTACTCTTTTAAAAATAAAGCAAGTTTTTCATAGATAAGAAAACATACAACATAGCATAGAATTCTACTACAAAGCAAGTAGATTTAAGGCAAGATTTCCTAATACATTATGAAATACGATCCTAATCTTCGACATCCTACATCCCGAAGGATTACAATGGTTACTAGATCGGCCTAAGATATGCCGAATTGGCGTCCTCGGTTTCGGGTCTCGCCTTCCTCTACCATCTTTCGTTGAAAGCTTGGCGCAAACGACGTTCGTACTCCTTTATGATCGCGGCGAGTGCGGCGGCCACGACGAGAGCCCAATACCAAAAGGTGTTGGCACGGTTATTCACGGCGAACCACCGTGGCATGGCTAGTGTGAGCACTCCACAAAATATGATGAAGGCGAAGAGTTGCAACCAAAGGCTTTGGATGATCAAGCGAATTTCGGTTCGCTCGATGTCTCTGTTTACGTCCTAAAATATGCCACCCAATAAGAAAATTACACGTGGCACCAAATAGTGTGTTGACCAATCAGAACACATCTTAATTGAACCCGAGACACAGAGGATTGCGGGGTTTAATGATGATGTTGTTTTAGTACTATACGGTATCGTTTTGATTGGAACCGACGACGTTTGGACAGTAATTAAGGATTGTTTGGAAAACGGTTTGGTTTAAGCCATTGATTGATCTTTGGAAGCATCGAACGGTGCCATTACTATCTTGGTTTATAACGGATGTTGGGCATGATTACAGGGAATTATTCTGAGCCAGACGTGTGACACTAACCCACGTTGCTTGGAAGTAGGAACCGTTATTTGAGCATGGAGCCACGAATACCATTATCGAAGCATGCAGGGGGGAAAGGATTCTAGAAATATCAAGGTAACCGTTCGAAGACCCCTCTCAGCCGATTTATGCGGCCAATATGGATATCAATCGAAGACGTGGGGATCGAAGGCAAGTTCAGCGTCTATAAATAGAAGAAGCAAGTGAAGAGAGAGACAACACAAAAAAATCCATATCATCTGACAATTCATACAAAATGATTGCTCAGAGATCTATCTTAGATTAGTTTTAGTTTAGAATAGGGTCTTTTTTGTAAGTTGAAGGCTTATTTGCATGTAAGACTACTTTCGATTAAATTCAAGTTCTCTTATTTCCTTTAAGTTTTTTCTTACCAAAGAATAGTTGTTTGCAAGTTCGCTTTTGATTAAATTCAGTGTGCTTGCATTTCTTTATTATTCTTGATAGAATCTTAAGAGTGTTGGTATACAAACTTACCTTTGATTAGATTCAGGTTTGTTTGTGTTCAATCATCTTTTCTGATTTCGAAGCGCGTCAATCTTTTATTTGGTTGATACCTTAAGGAAAAATCCTCTTAGTTGAGGTAATCGGACAGATAACACAATTGCCTGATTGAAATTGTTTGTTTCAAATCATTTGAAAAGAGTAATTTCTTCTTTGAAGTTATTTCTTTTCTGGCACGCCGGCACACAATCATTTGTCAATTGATTTGAGCTAATTCAGCCCAAACAATTTTTGGCACGCCCGGTGGGACCTCGAAGGTGCCAGAATGCCAAGGCTTCGAAAGCAGATTGGGACACCTGTTGGTGGTCAAGTGCCAGAGGAACAAGCTGTGCCAGAACAGGCCACGGAACAGGGAACGCCTATGAATCATGAGTTCCCCCAATTGGCTTCCGAAATGGGAGAGCTTCCTTATGAGGAGCCTTCTTATGAAGTACCTCCTTATGAAGGGCCTCCAAATTTCCAAAAGGGACAAGCCAGCGGTAAAGACCACGATAAGGAGGAAATGTTCAGAGAAATGATGATAGCTTTTCGAGAGATGGCTCAAACCCAAAGAGCCATGATCAAAAGCATAAGAAGTAGGTTTGCCAACCTAGAGGTAACAAGAAACAGTCCAGGGAATATTGGGCTAGATGATCATGCTAATTCAACGACTCACCAAAATCCCTTCGAAGGAAGGCTTGGAGAGGATGTTGGTCAGGGTAAGATAAGGTCTAGAAAGGGTAAGGAGAAAATGTATCCAGAGGAAATACCACAATCTTGGTATGAGCCGTTGAAGCCTACAAAGCCTGTCTTCGAAATCCCAGACCAATCTCATGGAATTCCTATTGGGATTCCAAGAAATGCCAGAGACAGGCAAAGCGTTAATCCTCTTTTCGAACCCACACTTGGGGGATGGGAGGATGATGTAGAGCTAGAACGAGGTTATAGACCTGAGAAAACGAGGGATAACACACAGCCTTCTAGTCAAAGTCTTCCAAATACCAAAAATCCCACCACAGCGGTTTATGGAAGCCATAGGCCTGCTCGGGTGAACACCACGGCCGACCCAATGCAGCAACCCTGGAATGGGAGACTTCCCAGAGAAAACCAAGGGGATTTTAACACTAGAAGGGAAATGCATAGAGATGACTTGGTGGAACCAGATCCACCAGTAGGAAATCAAGAACAAAATTTCCTTGTAGGTAACCCAATACTGAGAGACCAAGTTATGGATCTCATACAAGAAGTTTGTGGGCCTCAAACTCGGGGGGTACAACCTCAAATCTATAGGAAACCATATCCAGAATGGATTGACACAACATTTCAGATCCCTAGAGAATTTAAAATCCCAGACTTTACTTTGTTTTATGGGGATGGGAGACAATCTTCTATAGAACATATTGCTAGGTTTTCTGCCCAATGTAAGAACTTGGCTCAGAATGGTTTCATGAAGTTGAAATTGTTCCCAAATTCTTTGTCTGGGCCAGCTTTTGCATGGTATACAAATTTGCCTGCAGAGTCGATAACAAGTTGGTTTCAAATGGAAGAGGCCTTTCATGCACAATTCTTTAATGCTGAGCCTGAAGTCTCTATGGCAGACTTAGCTAGGCTAAAGCAGAAACCGGATGAAAAGGTAGCAGATTTCATATCTAGGTTCAAAAGGGCTAAGACCAAGTGCAAACTCCATCTGCCAGAGGCAGAGTTTGTGAGATTAGCACAAGATGGTTTAGAAAGGGAGCTTCGAAAGAGGTTTGATTCCACAGAGTTTAGGGACTTTGCAGATCTAACCTACAAAGTTGCTAGATATGAATCACTGCTAGAGGAAGATATGGATAGGCATAATTCCTCTTACCCAACGTACTATAGGGATCCTAATTATGAAATAGATGCTGCTGAAATTATAGAGTACGATCCTTGTGTGTGTGAGCCCTTAATTCAAAAGAATGTCTCTCTTGGGCAGAAGTTCAAACAAAAGGAAATTACTAAAGTATATTCTTTTGATATATCTAAAGCTGATGAGATCTTTGACTTCTTGTTAAGAAAGAAAATCATTAAGCTGCCTTTGAATGTGAAACTGCCCACAGTGGAAGAAAAGAATGGAAAGACCTATTGCAAATGGCATGATTCTTGGTCTCATTCAACTAAATCTTGTAATGTTTTTCGTGACAGGATTCAGGAACAAATCAAGAAAGGAAGGATCAAATTCCCTGAAAAGACTATGGGGATAGATGCAGTGCCTTTTCCAAAGGTAGAAGAGGTCAACACCAGGGTGCCCTCCTCACTGGCTCGAACTGTCAAGAAATATTGGCAGGATAAAGAAGCACCAGTGAACATGAATACTGTTCAATATGGAAGGGGCAAGCCATACGCTGGCCACCCTCGAGGCATGGGAATGAGGCCAAGTTCCTATAGGCGAACCAATGATGGTTTTTCTTTGCAAAAGTTCCCAGGTAATAATCACCTGCCTATGTTAGAAGCCTCATTTTTGGAATGCCTGTGTGTAGGATGCAGGGCCAACTATTTGGTTTTCAAGGACTTGGATAGAAAGGGCGTGAGTTTTTTCCCAAAAGAAATGGGAATGAAAAGAATGGCCCCAGTTCAAGCAAAGCCAAGTGACAGCAAGTCTTGGTTGGCATCAAAAAGGGACATGCCTACTAGCCCTGTTCCAACTATCCACAGAAGGGAGCTGCCACCTTCGAAGAAAGCCAATATTGGCCAGACATCAAAGGCGCAAGAAGAGGCCAAACAAGAGGAATTCACCTTGGTGAAAGGGGTTCCTGACTGGTTTCTGAAGCAAGTTAAACCTGATTTGTTCCAAGGATACAAAGGTTCAAACAGAAATGAGAGCAGAACTTTCAAGCCACCAATTTCGAACTCTGGAAACTGGGTGTTGATTAGGGATCCCAAGTCTCAAGTACCACAGATGGTTCCATTGCTCTCAAGAACTCAAAAGAGAAAGCTCCAGAGAAAGTATACGCTCTTCCAGTCAGGAGAATCTTCAACGGGAGAAGAATCAGGCAGACGAGCAAAACCCAATCCAAGGTTCGACAGGGTCGAAAGAGACCCAGAGGAGTTTCGAACCCAGTATCACGAGAGGGAAACTTTGGAGAAGGTTGCCTCCGCTATGCTCGAAGAGGATCTTGACCCGCCTTCTCCTAACTCACTGGCTAGTTATCAGTCTGGTTTGCTCGAGGCCATGTTGGTAGAACAACAGGGGATGGAAGGAACCTCTTCCCCTATGGAGGTATCGACACAAGAATCCGAAGAGAAGGGTGCTAAGGAGATCGAAGCAGTTAAACCAATCAAAGAAGTGGCTACAATCCAATTTGGAGGTCAGCCAGAAGTACAAGTTAATATGGTTTATCCAAGCTCTATGGATTTCTTCTCAAATGGTCAGATGTTCAAAGATCAAGATACTGCTTGGTCGAACTTGAGCAAGCCAGAGAATTCTGAAGAAACTCTGAGTGATAAGGAGTTAAATATCATCTGCAACGACTGTGACTTGAAAGAAGTATCTCAGATCGAGAGGGACGAGAACTTGGTACGTGAAATTGAGCAGCATCAAGAGAGTTTGGAGGTAAGCTCAAAAGAAAGTGCTTGTTTCGTGGCAGATTCCATGTCCGACGTTGAATACCCCTTGGTAATAGATTTAAATTATGTGGAAATTTCATATCCATTTAAACTACCTACTAATGCAATGAGACAACATTTGCGTCCATTGTATATCACTGCACACTTTGATGGAATCCCACTTAACAGAATCTTGGTGGATAATGGGGCTGCGGTGAACATTTTGCCTTTCCAAACTTTGAAAAAGTTAGGAAAAGGAAAAGCAAAATTGATTCCAACCAGCACATCCATTGCAGGATTTACTGAGGAAAGCCAACATGCCAGGGGAATTATCTCCATTAGATTGGCAGTAGGTGGGATAGAAACTGATACTGCTTTCTTTGTAATTGACACATATGCTAAATATAATGCTTTATTGGGAAGAGACTGGATTCATGTTAACGAATGCATTCCTTCCTCTATGCACCAGGAATTAATGATTGTTAAGTATGACAAAGGCAAAGAAGTGGGTGTTGAAGGAGTCAAAGCTGATCCACATCCATTCGGTGCCACGACAAATTTTGCTGAAGCAGAAATGTACAAATCAGATGTAGTTCCTTTGAGCGAACTATTTCAAGCAGCCACTTACCCAACCAACGAGATGGAACTGGGAGAATTGGCGGAGCTAAAATCGAAGCTGAAACAAACTGTTGATTATGAATCAGACACCCCAAAAGATGATGCTGCTTGGATGTAAATCCAAGAGAGAGGCTGAAGAAAAAGCCAACTCATTGGCTTTAGTAAGATATGTTGCTCTGGGGATCGAACAGAAGATCCAAGAAGAGAACATATGGGAAGAGGTTATGCAGAACAATAACCCTCATGTGAAAGAAATCCAACTCACTTCTCAAGAACAGGTTGAATCACAAGATCTGTTGGAAGAAGTAAGGTTGGGAGATGCACAAAACCCCAATCCAGTGTTTATTAATAAACAGCTTGAACCTGGTATGAAAGCTGAATTGGTGGCACTATTAAAAGCAAATAAGGAATGCTTTGCATGGAGTTACAAGGAACTACCTGGCTTGGACAGGGGATTGGTGGAGCATAGGTTACCTATCAAGCCACAATTCAAACCTGTGAAACAACCAACCAGGAAGATGAGTCCAGAAACTATTGCAGGTGTTAAAAAGGAAATGCAGAGGCTTCTAGATGCAGGCTTCATTAGAACAGCCAGGTATGTTGAATGGCTATCTAATATAGTTCCAGTCCCTAAAAAGAATGGAACTATCAGAATCTGTGTCGATTTTCGAAACCTAAATACTGCAACTCCTAAGGATGAATACCCAATGCCTAATGTGGATACACTTGTGGACAGTTCTGCTGGCCACAAGATATTGTCTATTTTAGATGGGCATTCAGGGTACAATCAAATCTGCATAGCAGAAGAAGATGTGCATAAAACAGCATTTGCCTACCCAGGTAACATTGGCATCTTCGAATGGGTTAAAATGCCATTTGGGCTAAAGAATGCTGGGGCCACATATCAGAGAGCAATGAACACTATTTTTCATGATTTAATGGGAACTTTTTTGGAGTGTTACATAGATGATATCATTGTAAAGTCAAACTCTGATGAGGATCATTTGCAACACTTAGAAAAGGCATTTCAAAAATGAAACGCTATCAGCTGAAGTTAAACCCAGAAAAATGTGCTTTTGGAGTATCAGCTGGGAAGTTTTTAGGGTATCTAGTTCACAGCAAAGGAATACAAGTTGACAGGAACAAAGCTAAGGCCATCATTGAGGCTAAACCACCTTCTACTAAGAAGGAGTTGCAAAGGTTTCTTGGTCAATTAAATTTCCTTCGAAGATTTGTATCTAACACTGCAGGAAAAACTAAAATTTTCTCTTCTTTGTTGAAACTGAAGGAAGGGGAGGAATTCAAATGGTCAAAGGAGCATGATGAAGCCTTCGAAGCCATCAAAAGATACTTAGCCAACCCTCCTGTATTGGCGCCTCCCATCGAAGGAAAGCCAGAAAAATTGTATTTAGCTGCAACACAAGACTCAATAGGTGTTCTGTTGGCTCAAGACAATGAGGATGGCAAGGAAAGAGCAGTTTATTATCTTAGTAGGTTTTTAAACTCTTGTGAATGCAAGTATGCTGCAGTAGAGAAACTATGTTTAGCTTTATTTTATGCTTCTAAAAAACTCAGGCACTATATGTTGCCTAGAATAACTTATGTTATTTCTCAAACTGATGTAATTAAGCACATGCTTTCTAAACCAGTGCTTAGTGGGAAGATTGGGAAATGGATAGTGTCTTTAATTGAATTTTGTCTTGAGTATGTGCCTCAAAAGTCGATAAAAGGCCAAGCATTGGCCAATTTTTTGGCCGATCATCCAAACGAGTATAAGGCACCAAAAACGTTGGAGGCTAGTACGGTTGAAATCAGGCCATGGAAACTATGGTTCGCTGGATCAAGAACTATTCAGATGGCTGGAGTGGGCATAATTCTGGAGTCCCCCCAAGGCTTGAAAACCAAATATGGTTTTCGACTCAGTGAGGGACAATGCTCCAATAACCAGGCAGAATATGAAGCATTGATTATTGGACTAGAAATTTTACTTAAATTAAGGGTTAGTGTTGCTGAAATCTTTGGAGATTCTCAGTTAGTAATTAACCAACTAAATGGACAGTTTAAATGTACCAGTCCAGCGCTGGTAATTTATTATCAACATGCTAAGAAGTTGATGGATCAATTTTATATGCTTACTTTAACTTATATTCCTAGGTTCTTTAATGAAGAGGCTGACGAAATAGCTCAAAGAGCGTCTGGCTACAAAGTTTTATCCGAATTTGAAAAGGAATTTTGTCAATTAACATTGAGGAAATCCCTGCCTATGTTATGCAATAGGTTGATTGACTTCGAAGTATTAGAAGTCGATGCTTTAACTCATCGAAATGCTGATTGGAGGCAAGCATTGATTGAATATCTAACCAAGCCAAACAATGTTACAGACAAGGCAACCAAATTGAAAGCAATGAACTATATAATGTATAACAACGAGCTGTTCAAGATAGGAATGGATGGCCTTCTTTTGAAATGTTTGAGCAAGGTAAATGCATTTAAAGTAATGGCTGAAGTGCATGAAGGAATCTGTGGAGCACATCAAGCTGGCATAAAAATGAGATGGTTAATAAGGAGGTATGGGTATTATTGGCCTACCATCCTCAAAGATTGTATAGATTATGCAAAGGGGTGTCAACCCTGTCAAAAAACAGGTCCACTCAAGCATTTGCCAGTTACAGATTTGCAATATGTAATAAAACCATGGCCCTTTAGGGGATGGGCTATGGACATGATTGGGATGATTTATCCTCCTTCATTGGAAAAGCATAAATTTATCCTAGTAGCCACTGATTATTTCACAAAATGGGTAGAAGCCCAAGCTTATCAGGAGGTCAAACAAACCCACGTCATAGATTTCATAAAGGGGATCATATACAGGTTTGGGAGTCCTCAAACGATAACAGTGGATAATGGTTCCATATTCGAAGGAAGATTGGTGAAGGATTTCGCCACGAACCATGGAATTTCATTAATATATACTAGTACTTATTATGCTCAGTCCAATGGTCAGGCCGAATCAACTAACAAAATTATCAAGAAGGGGATCCAAAAAATGGTGGATCAAAACCCAGAAATTTGGCATGATCTATTACTTGATGTGTTATGGGCATATAGGAATACAAAAAGGACTAGTACAGGTACCACACCATTTGCATTAACATATGGACATGACGCTGTGCTACCCATGGAGATCACTGTAAGATCCCAGAGAGTAGCATGTCAAAATGATTTAGACACAGGATCTTATCATCAGGCCATGCATAAGGAATTGGAAGATATTGATGAGGCTAGAATAAAAGCCTTAAACCAGATTATGCTACAAAAGGCAAGAATAGCCAGAAGCTATAACAAAAGAGTGGCTCTTCGAAGCTTCGATGAAGGAGACCTGGTATGGAAAGTTATCCTCCCTATCAGGGATAGGAGAGTTAGAAAGGATGGATTAGGAAAATGGGCACCAACATGGAATGGGCCTTTTCAAATCCATAGGGTTTTAAAAGGGGGAGCTTATCATTTGAGAAATTTGAATGGTTATGTTCATCGAAGGAAAATAAACGGAAGACATCTGAAAGCTTATGTTCCTTCCATATGGGAGTCCTTCCACAAGAGGTAGCATAAATAAGTTTGGTTGCATTTGGTATGGTTCTGACTGGATGATTTAGTGTTGAGTGGTTCGATGCTAAAAGCTTTTCTATAAAAGTTACCTTATTAGCATTCGAAGTCACAGCCAAGTTACCATACTACCAATCGAAGCTATAAAGAATCAAGAGTAGCCAAGCAAGAGTTCCATTTCATTAATATAAAAAAAAAAGAAAAGACCCAAGCAGGTCTAAGTACAAAACAGACCCAAGTAGGTCTGAACAAAAAAAAGGGGACCAACTCTGGTCCCAAAAAAGCAAAAATGAAGACCATTGGTGATCTTCATAGTCCCAAAGGAGAATCTTCAAGAGGATCCTCCCTCTGGGGGACTCTTTGCCTCATGGGCCGAGAGGACGGTCGAAAGATCATCCCAGGTCCTAGCCAAACAGAGGCGTGAGGCTGTTTCCACACACACCAGCTGGCTTCGAAGCTGAGTGATCTCACTTCGAAGGGCCTGGGACTCAGCATGGACATCCCTCTTCAGCTCCATGATCATGTTAGTCAGGTTGGCCAATTGACTCGTGAGATCAGCAAGATTTGGGTGGTTCTCAGCCATGTTTGTTTGTTTGAAAGAGATGCTGTGATCTATTGACGTTTAGGTGTATTTATAGCCCAAAGAAATACAGGGAATCCGTCTCATTTATTACCATTATTAAGTCGGTTGCAGACGCATAAAGCCTGGAAGGTGAAGGGTTTGAGAGCGTTAGGCATCATATGTCAAGAGTACATGATCTTGTACAACTTACGAGGAGACGGCTAAGAAGCTACTGGAATTAAATGAGTTAGTTGGAACGATTGGAATTACATTAAATTAGTTTTCGAAGTAACAACATACTTCGAAGCAAAAGTAATAAATAAACATGGAGTAAAAGAGCACAATATCCAGAGAATGCTTGGAAGGAAGGTTTCTGTTTGCATCTTCCTTCACGCTATCATGTTTTCATTAATAACACTAAATAGAAAGGGATGGCTAAAAACACCAGTTTATTGGTCAAAGCCATTAGAATAAGATTGATACATTGATAGATATTTTCTTTGCTCATCACAGTTATATAGAAGGTTACATTGGGGAACCTATCTAGGGCCTAATAATACCATGGAGGAGGATCTCTAGGGATCAACCAACCGAGATACAAAGACTTGAACCTAGCTTCATTGGGACTTGATTTTCTATCTCCTTACAAGCTCCATTGGTAGGGAGATAGAGCTCAAAGCCCATTCTTGTCTTCGAAGCAACAGCCCGGTACAGACACATCATGAGTGCTGATGTGTCTATACCTAGGGGCTTTAGTGTTCAAAGGAAATATCATGAGGGCTGATGTGGCTATGTTTCGAAGTTTTTCTTCGAAAATACAGGATGAGGCTTCATGATGATCATCTTTCTTGTAGCCTTACTGGAAAGTGTGGTTTGGATGTTACTACAGGAAGGAGAAGTGAAGAAGATGATCTGTGAGTTTTCTTTCCCCAGAGACCTCTATTTATACTAGTAGATAGTCATTTATGACTCTTTAAGATACGGTAGGTGAGGAGTTGGCACAGTAAGCTTTTTTGAGCAAGGAAAAGTAGGAACTAGTGTTGATTTTAATTACGGTTGTACTTATCCCAAAAAATTAAATAAAATAAAAAAAAGTACGAGCTGCGTGAAGTTACAAAAAGGGGCTTATTACATCACGAATGTTGGTTAGTAGTCCTCGAAGAGAATTGGAGTTAGCATCCAAAAGTGAAATATGGACAGCTTTTCTTCTCTGTTCCTCTCGAAGGGAAGGAATAAGCTGTGGAAGCGTTGACTCATCCCGCAATGCCTCATCTTCAAGCTCTGAAAAGCCATTCGAAACTTCAGCTATCTCTTCCCTGACCTTCTTCATTTCTTCTTGTAACCACTTCATCTTCTTGTCAAGTTCTGAAAGTTTATCCCTTCGGGCTTGATAAAGAGACAGACGAGAAGCAGTCTCAAGTGCTTTGGTCTCCAATCTGATGGTCTTCTCAATGGTTGTGCCAATGCTCTCAGACAAGAAGTGATTATAAGCAATCAATTCACTAAATTGCTTGAGGTGTTGTTGAAGAGTGAAGTTGATTGAAGAAGGGAGTCTTTGGGAAAGAGACAAGGCCTGATAGCATACCTCGAAGTGATAAGTTAAACTGTGGTCAATCAAAGCAGGAAGTCCTAAATGATTCAAAGATTGTAGAAAACTTTTTAGTGTTAGAACTTCTTCCTTTGAAAGAACATGTTTAATTCTAAAGGAAGGTAAGTCAGAAGGCATGGAGGGGCTCAAAAGTTGTAGAAGGCTTTCGAGAGAATTCGAAGAGGTAGGAAGGATGGGATCAGCAATCTGGTTACAAAATTTTTCCAATTGACTTTTGAAGAAAAATATATCAAAAGCCACTAGGGGTAAGTCAATTGGAGAGGAGGAAAATGTAGGCTTGTTGCCAGAAATAGGGGCTACTTCTGTCACCTGTATAAGGATCATAATTGGAGATTAGATAGATTAAGAGGCAGGAGAGGCAGAGTATGTTCAGTGACAAGAATACCTGATTTGAAGAAGAGAGAATCAAGTTTGAGTTTTGTCCCCCAACATTTCTGAGGAAATGGCTATTCGAAGCCAGAGAGAAGTCTCTTCTATGAGATGGGAATGGCCTCATAATCTTCGAAGAAGCCAAATTAGCCATGGCCTGTGCAAAGGTAGGCTCGCTAAGGAGTGACAGCAGAGTTTGCATGTCAGTATCCTCTCTAACAATGTCTTTCTCCATGGAGAAAGATTGAATAGGAGATACCTGGAAAGACGAGATGTAAGTTAAAAATGAATTCTTTCATAATTCGAAGAGATGAATATTCAAAGGATACCTTGTAGGAGGCATCCTCTGACATTTGTTGAGAAGACTTTGTCACTTCTTGTTGGAGGCAAGAAAGGGATAAATCCAGTGCCTCAACTGGAGGTGCCATTTGAACCTACATAGAGATCAACCATGAGTCACAAGCATAAGAGATACATAAGTGTATCTCTGAGTCAGAAGGAGTGAGATACCAAATGATTGCTCATAAATGTATGCATAACTAAGGTATACATTGCCTTACCTCCTCTGAGCCAGAAGATTTCCTTGGGATTGGAGATTTTGGGAGATGTACTTCTTTTCTCTCGTAGAAAAGAGTCTCTTTTGTGGCTGCTTTTGATGTGCCTAGTTCGAACTCACGAGTCAGGATGGTGAAAGAGTTTTTAGAAGACACTTATTATACATAAAGGAGGGACTTACCCCTAGGGATTAGGCTCTCTTTATCAGTTTCAGTTTCCTCATCACTGGAAGAAACTTGGGAGCGCTTTTTGGTGGTTCGAACTCTTTTGGAAGCTGAAAGAAAATAAATGAGAAGATGACTCAATTAAACAATGATTAAGAAATATAAAAGACGTTTAGAGGACACAGGAAGCAAACCTGGGAGTTCAGATGAAGGCTCGATGTAGCGTTTGGTTGGGATTATTTCTTTTGGTTGAGGAGGAGCAGCTTTACTTCTTTTCGAAGTATTTTTTGGAGGAGAGATTGTACCTACAATTCGGTTCGAATGGCAATTAGGTTTGTCTTTTATGAAAATACAATTTAGAAACAAGTACCTCTTTTTTTGCCTCAAGGACTGTCTTTTTGGTAAAGGAGGAGGGATGATCATTGCAATAGGAGAAGCGTCAGTAGGAGACAATTCTTGTTCAACCGCACCTGCAGCGATGTCTTCAATCCCTCCAGCCAGTCTAAATTCATTGTCTGAGGAGAAGGAGGAGGAGTCATTGTGTCGCTTATGACCAAATTCAGACTGGTTGAATCTAATGTTTTCGAGGAATTTCTTAAAGGGGACACACCCCATGAGGAATGAGCAATTGCTGTGCCACCAATCATCGAATGCAGGGGTAGTACGCACTTCAGGTTCTTTGAATTCTTGGACAACAGTCTTCCTCAATAAATTCCTGGACTGAGCAAACCAAGTCTGATAATTCCGGCCTAAAGCGGAGCACCAAAGCTTTGGCTTTCCTTCGAAGCCGAGCCTCCTTTGTTGGACGCTTCATTTGTTGCCTTTTGAAGCACCTTCGAAGCTTTTTATCAGCATGGCCAGGCACCACTTCGAAGGACTCAGTAGTGAAGTTATGGATTTGGTCATGCAGCTTCTCAATCCTTTCCTTAGTAAGAGCATAATCTTGAAGGGTTTGATCGAAGCCATACGCAGCGGTGTTGGCTTCGAGCCATGACTTGATTACTGGTAAGAAGTCCAGGAAACAGTGGATTTGATAAGAAACCGTGGAGGGGATGGAACATAGTACCAATGTCTCACAAGCCCACTTAAAATTAGTTAGTGAAACTTGTTTTTCCAGGATAGAAATATCCAAGAAAGAGAAGGCTGCCAGGAGTTGTAGAGCTTTACTCTTGTCAGCAGGGTAGATGGAATAACCATATTGCCATTGGAAATGAGGGGTGTTGATGGCAAGGTTATTCACCTCATTGAACCAGTCAGGCTCTTCAGGAAGAGGAGCCAGCTTGTTGGTTTCCTCGAAGTCAGCTGGATAATGTGGAGTTTGCACCTCTGTAAGCCAGAGGGACTGTTGAGTTTGGGCCATGCGTTTGAAGTCGCAGTAGGGGGCGGGCCCCAGGTAATTTTCCTCTTGTTTCAAGAAAGGGGAAAATTTGAGAGAGGAGTAGATGGATTCAAGCATACCCATGTGAACGGTGTCGTTACCACTCAGGGGTAGGAATTGACTTGCGAACAGAGTTCGAAAGTGATGAAATTTGTGGGGTGTAGGATCAGGTTGATCGAACCGGACCAGAATGGTGCCAATGTTGTTATTAGTAGGATTTTCTTCCCATGAGCCCCAATTGGACCCATCGAGCGAATTCGAACGGGTTAAAGAGGAGTCCCAACCTGTGGGAGATGGGTTAGGGGTGTGGAATGTTCGATCCGAAAGGATTTTGCTTGCCAACATTCGAGGAGAGTTTGGAGGAGACATTTGAGGAGAAGGGGTTTGGCAATCGAGATTGTCTAAGATAAGATTGATTTCTGGGAGAGAGTCCATAAACGCAAGATTTCTTAGCAAAGGAAAACTCGAATTCGAAAGGGTTTGTGAGGGGTAATGTGATTCGTTAAACCCTATCATTAACTGCCATTTATAGAGAAGTAATTGTGGCTATCCCTGGGAAGTTCAATAGACGTGCATGGGAATAGAAGCCGATCGTGCTTCATGCTTCCAGTTTTGAAGGGACATGGCCAGAGAACGTGTGCCATTAACATTTATTTAGCCTAAATAAAATGTTAATGCGGGGGGTGTGTTTACATCCTAAAATATGCCACCCAATAAGAAAATTACACGTGGCACCAAATAGTGTGTTGACCAATCAGAACACATCTTAATTGAACCCGAGACACAGAGGATTGCGGGGTTTAATGATGATGTTGTTTTAGTACTATACGGTATCGTTTTGATTGGAACCGACGACGTTTGGACAGTAATTAAGGATTGTTTGGAAAACGGTTTGGTTTAAGCCATTGATTGATCTTTGGAAGCATCGAACGGTGCCATTACTGTCTTGGTTTATAACGGATGTTGGGCATGATTACAGGGAATTATTCTGAGCCAGACGTGTGACACTAACCCACGTTGCTTGGAAGTAGGAACCGTTATTTGAGCATGGAGCCACGAATACCATTATCGAAGCATGCAGGGGGGAAAGGATTCTAGAAATATCAAGGTAACCGTTCGAAGACCCCTCTCAGCCGATTTATGCGGCCAATATGGATATCAATCGAAGACGTGGGGATCGAAGGCAAGTTCAGCGTCTATAAATAGAAGAAGCAAGTGAAGAGAGAGACAACACAAAAAAATCCATATCATCTGACAATTCATACAAAATGATTGCTCAGAGATCTATCTTAGATTAGTTTTAGTTTAGAATAGGGTCTTTTTTGTAAGTTGAAGGCTTATTTGCATGTAAGACTACTTTCGATTAAATTCAAGTTCTCTTATTTCCTTTAAGTTTTTTCTTACCAAAGAATAGTTGTTTGCAAGTTCGCTTTTGATTAAATTCAGTGTGCTTGCATTTCTTTATTATTCTTGATAGAATCTTAAGAGTGTTGGTATACAAACTTACCTTTGATTAGATTCAGGTTTGTTTGTGTTCAATCATCTTTTCTGATTTCGAAGCGCGTCAATCTTTTATTTGGTTGATACCTTTAGGAAAAATCCTCTTAGTTGAGGTAATCGGACAGATAACACAATCGCCTGATTGAAATTGTTTGTTTCAAATCATTTGAAAAGAGTAATTTCTTCTTTGAAGTTATTTCTTTTCTGGCACGCCCGCACACAATCATTTGTCAATTGATTTGAGCTAATTCAGCCCAAACAGTGTGATCATGAGAGCCCGGTAGGTCCTGAAAGAATGGTAGGCGGAATCATGACTCGGTGTGCGTGTGTGGCCTAGGAGCCCGGTAGGTCCTGAAGGACGGTCAGCGGAACTAGTGCCGAGTGTGATGAGAAATGTGAAATGATTAAAGACTGAGAGCCCGGTAGGTCCTGAAAAAGACGGTCAGCAAAATCAGTGCTTTTGGGTGGCAAAATCTGAATTTAGACTGGGAGCCCGATAGGTCCTGAAAGACGGTCAGCAGAACCAGTGCTTGAGAAAATAAGATGAAAAGTGGAATCGATACTTGAAAAATGAGGACACGGATTACGATACGCTGCGATGATGATAAACTCTGACACTGACACTTTATCTGTTGATTTGATTTTTTTTTTTTGAGATGAACTGTTGACTCCTGAAATTTATTTATTTTTTAAAAAGTTATATGTTATTTTTGTTAGTGTAAGGGATATAGGGGTAGGAGTTAGCTACTGAGCTTAATTGCTCATTGGATCTACTTTTGTGGACCTGCCATCTTATGCCAGATAATAGAGACGAACAAGAAGGGTACTACAATCTGGAGGAGTTTGGTGCAGGACAGATGGTTGCAGAAGAAGATGGATGCCCTGAAGAGTAGAAATTATCTTAGTACCCTTTTCGAAATTTGGATTGATGTAATTTAAATTTCTAAGACTAATTGGATTGTAATGACTTAATTATCCTCTTTATTTAAATAAATGACAAACTATGTTTTAAAATTTATTTATTTAATGTTCCCAAAAATCGGGGCGTTACAGGAGGAGAAGGAGGGAAAGGGTTGTTGGCGGCTAGGGTTTGAAGATTTAGAGAGAGAGAGAGAGAGAGAGAGAGAGAGAGAGAGAGAGAGAGAGAGAGAGAGCGCAAGCCCTATGGGGACATGTGTTAACAAACCCATATATGTGTAATAGTTATTGCCTTTTTTTTTTTGCTTTCATGGAGTCAGATGCCCCCACCCAACGGCCTGTTTGTTAGCTTCATAAAAGAGGAGAATATGACTTTGCCTTGGATATAGATATCTGGGATGTCTATATTCCTTGTTTGTTTACAAAAGGGAACCCAAACTATTTAATCCCAGTGCTATCTAATCCCCGTCCACCCTCCTTATTTTTGGACACCCCTCCCCCCTATCCAAAACATATCCCCCTCCCCTTTTACCGAAATATAATTGTCAGGCCTTACACCTGTAGATGCAGAAAGAAGAGAGGAGAGAGCAGAAATTGAGATCTCTCTCTGGGCTGACGGATTTCGGATACCAATTTGCCCTAACTACGCTTTCGGACTCCCCTGTAAACTGGGTGTTTGTTGTTAATAGTAGTGAGTTGGTTTGACAAGTTTGAGACCGAGTTTGGTAAGGACTGATCAGTAGACCCAACTGACGATAGGAATGAGGTTTTAGTTGTTTTAGTTCCTCTGCTGAATTTTGTGGTTTGTACATTGAAGAAGATTGAGTTCAATTTCATTAACTCATTGATAGGTAGTAACAAGGAGGTCTTTGGCATGTCCAAGAAGAATATTTTGTGGTTTTTTTTTTTTCCTCTTCATATTTTTCCATATTTTCTTGTCAAGTGAAATTAAAAAGTTAAATTTTTTGATAAAAATTGAAAAAAGTGCACTCATAAAAAGTTTGTGTGTGGGGGGAGAGAAATTTGGTTTATCTCAAAACAAGGGCAAAATAGAAATTTGACACAATTTTACATTATTCACCCCTTTATATCCCCTTCTAAAAAAAAAATAAAATTAAACAAACCAGGTAACTTTTAATACCCCTTTCTTAAATAATCCCTTCTCATTTCATATGCCACCTCTTATTATATCCCCTTCTCCCCTCTCCCTCTAAAAGATATCCCTCTACCAAACGAACCGCAAGTGTACATAGCATCACCAATGCTTGTAGGACATTCAATTTGATACCGTCATCATATCTTGAATGTCCAAATCTCACTATTAATCAGCATAATCTAAAAGACTTTGAATTTTGTATGTCATTAAGTAGATAGATTTCACATTCACCAGATTCTTAATTTCTTATGATTCATATCCGGTAAGACAAGTAAAATGGCAGGACATAACTATACTTTCATGCAGCCATAGAAGGGTTTCTTATGGCAAATTAAAAGTATCAGTCTAAACCTCGATGCATTTCAGATATTCGCATAATTTTTCAAAATTTACATATTTTTCTACTGGCCAATACATAGATCTTTACACTATAGCACGAGATGTATGTATGTTTATGATGTACTTCCCTCAATCCCATGTTTGACCTGTATGGAATTGTATGTCATTTTAGATTCCTTGTATCTTTTAATTTATAAAGTTTTATATGATTTTGAAAATTCTATTTAATAGAATTTATTAAAATCTATTAAGATTCATATTGCATATTTTTTTATCATTCACATTAAAAGATACAGTATAAATTATTAAAAATGACACTCTATATAAAAAATATCTAACATTTTGGAACGAAGGAAGTATAGTTTACCCTAATAAATGTGACCGTACTTTTTTTTACACGCCATATGATATTTGCATTATCTCGTTGACTAGGTCTTTTACTACAGTAGTTTTCAATTTATAAAACACAAATGCACATATATAAATACAAAAAAAAATTAGGAAAAATCCCCTTAATTTCTTAAGAACTTTGAGAGTGGCCCAACGCACTACTATAATTTATTACTCTTCACGGACCGGGTCAAGGCCCAAGCTCATACAGTTGGGGATGCTCTGAGTAGTTTCCAGTCGAGCGGTGCAGCGGTCGATCCGATCGTTCACCTCAGCGCGAAAAGGTCAGACCGAATCTAAACACATACAAATTTAAATTATCCGTTACTCGGTTAACTTCCAAGCTGTCGAATGTCGATATAAGCGTCTGAATCGATCGCTGCGCACTGCTATTACGTGTCCAAGCTTTATGCCCCAACCAAGGAAGAAAAACCCCATTCCCATTTAAATGAAAAACCAAATTCGAGTACAGCCGAGTTACAGCCCACCAAAGGGCCCCACACGCAGATCTTCTCCTTCTCCTTCTCCTCCATATTTTTTTTTTTGAACAGATCCTCTTCATCTTTCATCCCTATGTCATCAAATGAAAAACCAAATTCGCTTTCAATCTCCGATGGGTACTCATGGCAGGACTTCTACTATCTTCTCCCTCTACATCTCCTTCTCTCTCCTCTCCTTTTCGATCGCCTTCGCCTTCTCTCCCACCGACCACTACCTCCTCGACTGTGGCTCCCCCAAACCCACCACCGTCGACAACAACCGCCGGTTCACCGGCGACTCCTCCGACTCCGGCTCAAAATTCTTAAAATCAAGTCGGTCGATCTCGCTCCGCAACTCAAACCCGTCGCCTGGTTCGTCCCCGCTCTACCACGCGGTTAGGGTTTTCACAAGACCCTCGAAGTACGCGTTCGAGATCAGAGACAGAGGGACCCACTTGGTACGCCTTCACTTTCGCCCGTTCGATTCGTCAAATTTCAATACCTATGACTCTAAGTTTCACGTTTCCGTTAATGGGTATTTGTTGTTGTACAATTTCACCGTTGGGAAATCCCAAGCACCCATTATTAAGGATTATGTGATTTGGGTTGATGCTGAAGAGCTTGTGATTACGTTTGTACCGTCGGAAAAGTCGGAAATTGCGTTCGTTAACGCAATCGAAGTGATTTCTGCGCCAAAAGATTTGGTAGCTGATGTAGCCATGTTAGTGAATCCTGATAGAATTGAGAGAGTCAATGGGTTGATGAAGAGTGCGCTTGAAACTGTTTATAGGGTAAATGTAGGAGGCCCTAAAGTGACGCCGTTTAATGATTCTTTGTGGAGGACTTGGGTCCCCGATGACGAGTTCTTGAAATTGAGTGATGGGTCACAGAGGGTTTTGTTTAGGGGTCGGGTTAAGTACCAGATTGGAGGGGCAAGCCGAGAAATCGGTCCTGATAATGTCTACAATAGTGCTAGAGTGATCCGTAGTTTGGATGATTACGTTCCCCATAAGAATATTTCATTGGAATTTCATGTGATTGGGGGATACGAGTATCTAGTTCGGTTGCATTTCTGTGATATTGCTAGTATGTCGCTTAATTTGCTTTACTTTAATGTGTACGTAAATGGGAATTTGGCATATGAGAATTTGGACCTTTCGAGCGTAACAACCATGGCGTTAGCTTCTCCTTTCTATGCCGATTTTGTGGTGAATATGGAGAGTTCAGGGGTTTTGACTGTGACTGTTGGACCTTCAAATATGAGCATGTCACACACCATCGATGCTATTCTCAATGGCGTTGAGATCATGAAGTTGAATAATTCAATGGGTAGTCTTGATGGAGAGGTTTGTGCAGCTTCAGTTTTGAAAAATTGGACAAGAAGGAACACTGGTGGTGTGGTTCTTTTGATTGCAGCTATGTGTTTACTCGGAACTGCACTCATGGTCATGCATAGAAGATGGGTTAGGGTCAAGAATTCTGTGGGATGGTCACCAATACCTGTGGATGTCTCCGAAGTGAATTTGAAGTGAGGGAATCAACCATCCATAGGGAAAGCATATTTATGTGCGTAAATGTTGGATTTTAAGATTTAACATGGGCATGTCATAAGAAGAATGTTACATACCAGTTGTTTACTTGTGGATATCTGCAGTTATGGTGACTACAATTTGCACCTCTGAAGATGTTCGGACGCATTGGTACGTTGAACTCTTAAGTATTCTGTACTAAATGATTTTACTTTCATCTGCATTTACTGTTTCCCTTTCCTCGCTGGTTTTATGTTGTTGTCTAGTTGTTTGATTCTGAAACAATGATGTTTTTGTTTCTTAATCCATCTACAGCAGCACAGCTTTACTATCCCTATTTTCATCTTATCTGAGTGTCATTATGCTTTGTAACATGCTGATTGGAAGACTCCATATGCCTTGGCTTTATTTGCAACATTTGGACTGGTTATCCATATCTTTCTGATAATACATTACAAACCATGTGTAGCTGAATGTTTTGTTGGTTAAAAATATTGCACGCTGGAGCTGGAAATTTCGAGGGGTACTCGTAGCAGTGAAAGTGTGCACCCATCAAGGATTACACTTATTACAGTTCTACCATAACAATATCTAAGATTTGGATTTTGGAGTATAGGTTATGTCTTTTTACCAGTATTTTCTTTTGAATTATATATAATAATAATTCTATATCTTTTTAGTTCTATCCCCTAACTATACAATTTTATCCCAAGGAAGGGGAGGTGACAAAAAATGCCAAAAATATGCAAAATGCTGCAGGATATAGCCATATGGATAAAAATGAATCAAAATGAAATATTGGGATTCTTGTGGGATATAGCCCGTTGGAGTCGTGAAATAAGCTGTTAAGTCGGGTTGATCGGTTGGGTGTTTGCCCCTCTATGGGCGGTAGGCCCGGAGATATCCTTATACTAGTATTATGATTTTTGCACTCCCCCGCTTACCGCCCACTCTCTTTTTTGAAAACTGAGACCAGTTGTTCATGCAAGGATACTAATGCTCATTTTAAGTTCTATGAATTGCCAGTCTGTAAATTAGTTGTGTAAGCTTGGTAGTATTGTCCTAAGATTTGCTCATTTAATCCATACATGCTTCTTAGGTTCCTTAGAGCATCCACAATGTAATAATCAAAATCAAAAGGTTTCTAAAGTTAGCAATGTTTTTTTAAAAAAGTGCTCCCATTGTAATAACCAAATTTAGCAACCTCTTCACAACTCATCAAATCTTGTCACAACTCATCAAATCTTGTCACAACTCATCAAATCTTGGCCTTTGAATAATCAAAACTAGTAACCTTTTGCCAATAATCGAATCTAATGGTTCCCATATTTTCTCAATCAAGTATATCTATCATTACATAGAACCTTCTCTCTCTCTCTCTCTCAACAATGTTTTTAGAAAATTATTTTTAAAAACTATTTTTTTTCAAAAACTAAAAAAAAAAACAGCATTTACAAAAAAAAACTTTTTTTTTTTGTTTTTACACAAACTGACGGTTTCTTGAAAAACTGTTCTTTTAAAACTGTTTTCTTTTTGAAACTAACTATTTAAAAAAAAACTATTTTCTTAAAAAAAAACTGTTATTTTTTCAAAAAGAGTATTCAAATTATTGTCAAAAATTTTAGTTTTTAGAATTTTGTAGTTTAAAAGGTGATGTGGCAACTTTTGGTCATCCAATTTTGATTATTACATTGTGGACCTTTTACATTGCTAACCTTAGCAATGTGGATAACTAAAAGATGAAGTGACAACTTTTAGTTATCCAATTTTGATTATTACATTGCGGATGATGCTCTTAGAGCATTCATAGTGGAATAACCAAAATTATAAGGTTGTTAAAGTTAACAATGTTCCCTCAAAAAAGTGCTCACAGTTGCATAACAAAACTTAACAACCTCTCAGCAACTCATCAAATTTTAGCCATTGGATAATTAAAACTAGCAACTTTTTGCCAATAACCAAAACCTTCTCTATCTCTCTCAACAATGTTTCTAAGAAAAATATTTTTAAAAGAAGTTTTTTTTTTTTTTTTTTTTACAAAAAGAGTTAAACTGTTTTTCAAAAACTATTATTTAAAAGAAAATTGTCTTTTTTTAGTTTTTTCAACTACTTTTTTGGAAAAGTGTTTTCAAAATAAAAGTTTTCAAAAAATTATTTTCTATTTCTAATAACATGTTTTTATTAGTTTGAAAACTATTTAAAAAAAAATGTTTTATATGGTGACAATTTTTAGATTTTTATAGGTTGAAAAGGTGATGTGGTAAGTTTTGATTATTTAATGTTTGATTATGCTACTGTGGACATCTACATTGCTAAACTTAAATGGATAATCAAAAGGTGATGGCTTTGTTCGGCTTCCAATTTAGTTTTAGTTTCAGTTTTGATTTCAATCATTACCCTACTTCTTTCTCCAATCATTACCCTATTTCTTCAATTATTACTTTCTCATCTCTCTCCAATCATTACCCCTATTTTCAATCATTACTCTATTTCTCTCTCTACCCACTACCAAAACTAAACTAAACTAAACTCTCAACCGAACACTACCGATGTGACAACTTTTGATTATTCCACTGTGGATGCTCTTAGGCTTGGTAGCTTAGCCATAGGATTCTGTTGGGTCAGCTGGTGCTTGACCTTACCCTAGGCATGGATGCTGGGATTTGAAAATCACCAAAAAAGAGAGGATAGTATGTTCAATTTTAGGGTAATCGTAATAGGGAGAAAACCCATTAGGGTTAATTTCATGCAACGTAGAATATATATATATATATATATATATATATATATATATATATATATATATATATATATATATATATATATATATATATATATATATATATATATATATATATATATACGGGACGGTTCAATGGACAACTATTTAGACACCTAAAAAAACACCCCAAATCTTAATCATATAGTTCCCGATCAAATTTTTATGATCCGAACCGTTCAATGTGTGCAGAATATGATTTTAAGGGTGTCCATGAGAATTTAGAAAAAAAAAATGACAGGGATGTGCTGGTTTTAAGCAGTTTTTAATTGAACCGTTCATTAAATCTAAACTAAAAACTGCTCAAATCAAGCCCTTTTCGGCCTTTTTTTTTTTTTTGCTGATTTCTTATGGGTACCCTTAATATCACATTCTGATCACATTGAGCGGCTCAGATCATCAAAATTTGATCGGAAATTATGAGGTGTTTTTTTAGGTGTCTAAATAGTTGTCCATTGAACCGCCCCGATATATATATATATATATATATATATACACACACACACACACACACACACAAGCTGTATAATAATTGCACTACGGTCCTAGATACTTAAACTAATTACATGATAAGACACATAATTATACTAGATACAAATAGATCCATCATCTAACACTCCCCCTCAAGTTGGTGCGAAGATATCAATCAAGCCCAACTTGAACACAATAGGATGAAAACTCTTGCTATCCAGCCCTTTTGTGAATATATCAGCTAACTGATCTCCAGATCTCACAAACGGCATACATATCAAACCCTCGTTCAACTTTTCCTTGATGAAGTGTCGATCAATCTCTATGTGCTTCGTTCTGTCATGCTGAATGGGATTATGAGCAATGTTAATGGCAGCTTTATTGTCGCAATAGAGTTTCATCGGAACACTGTCAGCAAACCCCAAATCAAGTAACAAAGTTTGGAGCCACAAGAGCTCGCAAACACCATGAGCCATAGCTTTATGTTCAGCGCTAGACCTGGCGACTACCAATTGCTTCTTACTTCGCCAGGTAATCAGATTACCCCCAAGGAAAGTGCAATAGCCAGAAGTAGAGCGTCTATCATCCACAGAACCAGCCCAGTCAGCATCAGTGAATGCCTCCAATTGCAAATGGCCATGATTAGAGAACAAAATTCCTTTCCCTGGAGTTGATTTCAGATACCTCAAAATACGATAAACTGCATCTAGATGTGAAGTACGAGGATCATGCATAAACTGACTAACAACACCTACTGCATAAGTAATATCTGGTCGAGTGTGGGCCAAATATATTAGTCGACCCACAAGTCGTTGATACCTCTCCTTATCAGTACGCTCCCCCACATCTCCACTAAGATGATGATTCGCCTCAATATGAGAATCTGTAGGTCCACAGCCCAACATTACCTGTTTCTTCCAAAAAATCAAGTATATACATGCGTTGGGAAATAAAGATACCTCTATTAGACCTTGCTACTTCCATTCCAAGGAAGTATCTCAATGATCCCAAGTCCTTATTCTCGAACTCTTGAGCTAGACGAGACTTAAGGTTATGAATCTCACTCACATCATTGCCTGTCATTATTATGTCATCAACATAAACAATAAGGACAACAATCTTACCATTAGTTCTCCGGATGAACATCGTATGATCTGCATGACTCTGCTTGTAACCAAAACTCAACACAGCCTTAGAAAACCTGCCAAACCAGGCTCTAGGTGACTGCTTCAACCCATAAAGTGCCTTCTTCAATCTACACACCTTTCCTTCACTTGCAGGAGAAGAGAAACCTGGTGAAATATTCATATAAATTTCCTCTTCTAAATCACCATGGAGGAATGCATTTTTCACATCAAATTGTTGAAGAGGCCAATTCAAGTGGGCAGCACATGAGGGAAGAACTCGCATAGAATTCATCTTTGCTACCGGAGCAAACGTCTCCTCATAGTCAATACCATAAGTTTGAGTAAAACCTCTGGCAACAAGCCTTGCCTTGTATCTCTTAACTGTACCATCAGCCTTTTGCTTAATAGTGAACACCCACTTGCAGCCCACTGGTTTCTTCCCTCCTGGAAGTGACACTAGATCCCAGGTGCCATTCTTTTTCAAAGCTGTCATCTCTTCTACCATAGCTCCTTTCCACTTGGGTATCTTGAATGCATCCTGCCAATTCTGTGGAATAGATATAGAGGAAAGAGAAATGAAGGAGACAAATGGTCATAAGAAACAAGCTGTGAGATAAGATGTTGAGTACAAGATCTAACACCTTTTCGAATAGCAATAGGAAGATTGTCAGGATCCATAGGAGGAGGTTCAATAAGAGAAGAATCATTACCAGAAGAGTCAGCTGAGGAATCTGGAACTGAAGTGGGTGATTGTGATTGACAAGGTGGTAACGTACATGAAGACTTTCCATTTTTCCGTCTAGCATACCTCTGTAAGCCAGCTCCCTGCAGTCGTTGTCGTGCAGGTAGTTGTTCTTCAATGTCACCACCAATATCATGTGTTTCCATTCAACAAATATTGGTTCCTCTCTAGTGTTTTCCTTCTCCCCCTCACTATGATCATAGAACAATTTCTCTCCCTCACTATGATTATAAAAGGTAAACATCTCTTCCTCTTGCTGATGCTCCCCCTGAAGAGATAGTTTGGAGGGAGAATAAAAAACCTCTGTTTCCCAAAAAGTAACATCCATGGAGACAAATATCTTCCTCGAATAAGGATCATAACACTTATAGCCTTTCTGGGTTGGAGAGTACCCGACAAAAATATACTTATGGGCTTTATGTCCCAGCTTGCTCCCAGAAGGTTTGGGGGCATGAACAAAACACACACAACTAAACACCCTAGGTGGAAGAGTCGTAACTCGACAACTGCTTGGCAGACACTCAATGGGTGTTTTAAAATTAAGGACACTGGATGGCATACGGTTGATAAGATACGTGGCAGTTAAAATAGCTTCTCCCTATAAGTATTTAGGAACATTCATAGTGAACAAAAGGGATCGAGCGGCCTCAGCAAGATGACGATTTTTACGTTCAGCGACTCCATTTTGTTGTGGAGTGTCAACGCAAGTCGTTTGAAAAATAATACCATTATCATCTAAATATGTCCGAAAAATCTTATCAATATACTCAGTCCCATTATAACTCCGAAGAATTTTAATATGTGTATCAAACTGAGTGCACACCATCTTGTGAAAAGATTTGAAACAGGAAAATACTTCATTTTTTGACTGGAGTAAGTACACCCATGTGGCACGAGAATAACAATCAATAAAAGTAACAAACCATCGATAGCCTTTTAAAGAAGTAACAGGAGAAGGACCCCAAACATCAGAATGGATAACCATAAATGGAGAATCACTTCGTTTATTAATAGGTGCATAAAAAGAGCGTTTATGTTTCCCAAACTCACAGGCTTCACAAAAAAACTGATCCCTAGGACAATGTTTTACTAAAATAGGAAAGAGTTCTCTAATATCCCAAAAGAGGGATGCCCCAATCTACGGTGCCACCAATGTAACAAAGAAAGAGTGGAACTCATATCTGCCTGTTGAGCTTGTCCACATGATAAAGATGACTGAGATGGATGAGGTGCGTTCTCCAGATAATAGATACCACCATGTGCTTTACCACTGCCAATCACCTTCCCCGTTTCCAGTTCCTGAAAAACACAGTGAGTAGGAAAAAATGTCACAAAACAGTTTGCAGAATGGGTAAAACTAAACTGAAAGAAGGTTAGTGGCAAAGTTTGGAATATGGAGGACCGAAGAGAGAGAGAGATAGTGGGAGAATACTGAATGGAACCTTTCCCTGAAATAGCAGAGAATGACCCATCGGCAATTCGAACCTTATCCTTACTAGAACAAGTAGAATAGGAATCAAAAACAGAGGAACAACATGTCATATGATCTGAAGCACCAGAATCGATAATCCAAGGAATACCAGCGGAGGCAGTAAATGCACTAGCTGGAATACCTGAATGAGCAAAATAGGATGCAGTAGGAGCTGGTGTGGAAGTAGGAGCTATAGTAGAGGAAGAATCAGCCCAAGCCATAAGACGCCTGAGAGCTTGCCTCTCCCCCTGAGAGAAACCGCCAACAAAATCAGAAGGTGACTGAACTCCTGTATTGAATCTAAAATCAGACAATGTAGCAAACTCTGAAACATGCGCTTGAGCCTGAGAACGCCCAGGACCACGACCTCGACCTCCATGTCCACTGCCTCACCCACGAGAAGGACGACCATGTAACTTCCAACAGAAATTCTTGGTATGTCCATTGTTGTGGCAATAATCACACTGGAGTGACATATGATCTATGGTCCCTCTGGTAGTACCGGAGTGAGACTTTCCACTGCCAGACCCAAACTGTCCCTGCGGAATAGCAACCAAGGCAGAATGATCAGAAGTAGGAGCTTGTAACATAGCACCCCTTCTGCTCTCCTCCTGCTGAACAATGACATAGGCCTCTCCCAAAGATGGAAACGGAACACGACCCAATACCTGCACTCTAATTTGATCATACTCCACATCAAGACCAGTAAGAAAGTCATACACACGCTCTTTCTCTATTCTTTTTAACTAAGCACCAGCATCAACGGAGCAAACTGCCTGAAACCCCTGATAATAATCAAATTCTTGCCATGCCCCACTGAGATCAGCAAAGTAAACAGCAACAGATTGATTGTGTTGATCCATAGTACGAAGTCGCTTTCGCAACTCAAAACACTGAGCATCATTGCCTTGCTGAGAATAAGTCTGTTTGGCAATAGTCCAAATCTGATATGGAGTGTTAAGAAGCAAGAAAGGACTACGAATATCAGCCTTCATAGAATTAAACAACTAGGTCATGGCTAAAGATCGATGAGACTTAAACGTCTTGAGTTCAACATCAGAAGTAGGCTCAGTAACAGGGCCTTCAATGAACTCAGACATTCCTTTAGCTTCAATAGCTAATGTAAAAGTACGAGACCAAAGTAAATAATTTGTGCCATCCAGTTTGATGGGACAAATATCCAGTGGAGAGTTATCCAGAGTCCATACACGACTCAACTCATCCTTGCCACTAGCGAAAATCTGTTTTTTCTCTTCTGACATCTTGAAAGCAGAACAATAATGCCAAACAAACAATAAACAAATTTTCCAGCAGCTTTAGCACTCCAAAAACAATAATAAAGGTTCCAATAGCTCTAGAACCTCAAAAAAATCAACTGAATACCTTTGGATCTGATTGAAATAGTGTTGAAACTTCGTGCGAGAAGAAAAAAAATCGATCTGATCGGCGAGAAGGGAAAAAAACAGATCTGAAATACTGTTCACAAAGCACTGTTCACGCGACACTGTTCACGAAGCACTGTTCACCGAAGTACTGTTCACGCAGCAACGAGAAGAACGTCGTAGGTCGCCAGGTTCTATCGCTCTGATACCATGTTCAATTTTAGGGTAATCGTAATAGGGAGAAAACCCATTAGGGTTAATTTCATTCAACGTAGAATATATATATATATATATATATATATATATATATATATATATACAAGCTGTATAATAATTGCACTACGGTCCTAGATACTTAAACTAATTATATGATAAGACACATAATTATACTAGATACAAATAGCTCCATCATCTAACATAGTAGGAATTCATCGAGAATATTAATCACTTTAAAATCATGGTCGTTGGCTATTGGTGAATGGTGATTTGTTTTTGATAGAGCATTTGATCTAAACGTGCTTCTGAAGTGGACTGATTTGCTCTCTATGTAGCACGGACACGGAAACGGATACGGACACGGATACGGACACGGACACGGGACACGGCAATTCTAAAAAAATGGGGATACGGACACGGCGGGGGACACGCCACGTGTATAAATAAATAATAAATAAATATATTTACATATATATATTAAAAATTATGAACCATTGTATATGAATAAGTTCACAAATTGTATAACTTTTTTTTAAAGGAAAAATTACAGTTTAACCCAAATATTTTGAATAATTTCATATTAACCCCCAAAATTTTAAAAAATATTACATTTTGACCCCCAGCCGTGTCCCCGGCGTGTCCCCCGCCGTGTCCCCAGCCGTGTCCCCGCCGTGTCCCCTATCAAAAAATAATAAAAATTATTGGACACGCCACGTGGCGTGTCCAATACGTTTCCCCGCGTGTCCCCGCCGTGTCCCCGTGTCCCCGTGTCCAATACGTGGACACGGCGCCCTTTTGGAGTGTCGGTGCTACATAGTTTGCTCTCCATTTTCATCGGAATTTGAAGATAGCTCATTATTGGACCGATTTGCTCTCGATTTTCATTTCTCAGTTAGTAAGAACTTAGGGATATTTTGATGTTCTTCTCTTGCACAAAAATGTTGCGTTGAAAATCATCCGAGAAGATTAGAGCTCTGTATGAAGGCGTTTTGGGTCGGGTGGAATTGGTCCGGTTTTGGACATTTTGAAGCACCGAACCCGTTCATTCGGTGTGAGATATGTGAAACTGGTTTCGGACCAGTTTGTTGTTGGATTGGGTTAGTTCGGTTGTAACTGGTTCCATCGGTTTTACCGGTATCTACTGGTTTAGAAAATCTCTATTTTGCTTGGGCCACAAGATTTAACTATATTTCTCTTTCATCTGGGCCAAAACCAAGGCAATAAGCCATTGTTGACTACAGATATGGCGACTACAAGTTGCATCTCTGATGATGTTAAGATGCATTGGTACAATGTACTCTTAACTGTTTCATGTGATCTCGAGTGCAAGACATTTTAAGGTGCTTTTTAAGTTGTCACGTGACATTAGAAGCTACATACAAAGTGAACTTTTACCAATGATGTTATCAATTCATCGAAAGTCTATCACCTGTTTGATTGATGTCCTACATGTTGAAGCAATGTCATAATCTTTTCATATCATATTGATCAAAAGGTGATTATTTGTTCTCAAACTGTATTAGGTGCTTGTTGACAAATATTGGATATGTAGCTGTAATATCTTTTGCGTTTAGTTGGTACTATCGATTCTCTTCGAGTAATATCTTTTGTCTCTTTGGTAATCACAACCTAATCTTCCATCAGTATGCGATTGTTAGTCTTTGGTCTTTGATGTTAACATTCTCTTTCGAGTTTGCCTTAGATATTGCTATTAGGTATGCCCTCGATACCACAGAGCATACCGTACAATTATCACTGATGTTGCTGTACATTACAGCTGAGACTGTTGTGTCAACCACTACAATACATTTGCTAAAGTATCATTCATTTGTCCAATCGCTAGTGAGGATATGTTGGAATTGTTTACTTTACAGTCTGGATCTCCTTGTTATGATCTAGGACCCTAAAGATCTATAGGAAGATGTGTTTGGAGTTGTTTATATAATAATACATACTTATAAAAAGGCACAAAATTGAGCTGACATAATTGGATCAAAGATAAGTCTTGAGAATGTTGTTCATAATTTAAAACTTGGTCTCTTTGATAAGTGATTGAGGGTCGGAATATTTTACTTGAGTTATGCCTTTTCACTTGGTGGCATGATTTAATTATCTTTTGCCTCTGGTCTATTTTGGTATCCAGTTTGTTCTTGAACTTAACATCTCTATGACAGTTTGAAAAATTTGTGCTGTGGGATCTGAACATTATCTTTAATCTGCAAAGAATGATTACAAATAGTCGTTTGAGAAATTGCACACTGATTACTAATACAAGTGAGTAATCCATAAGTGCCTACCAGTTGTGGTCATGACAGCCCAACTTTCTTCCACTTTCTCGGGGGTCAAATAGGTCTTCTCGTATTATGATGTTTGTACAATTCAGTGACTCAGGTGACTCTTTAGAAATTCTTCTATTTGGAGCTTCTTGAGACAAACCATGGAAATCAAAACTCACCATGGAATCTTCTGAACACGGAAAAGATAAAAAAGAGGTTGACATTATTCGCTTGAATTATCTGATGGTGTTCTACATGATCACATGATTGGTATTCCTTAATCCAAAGGCTTTGGTACCACCTACCAAAAATCCTTTGACGTCCGCTGCAAAATACTTTGATCTGAATCTCCAACCACTAGAGGTCTGGAACGAGTCACAACTCCTGATTCACTTAATTAACAGGTATGCGACTTGTTAGCTTCATAAACTAGAATTCCATAGTGCAAATCCCTCGACTTGTTAGCTTCATAAACTAGAGTTCCATAGTCCAAAATCCCATCTTCATTAGTTTGAAAAATCTCTTGAGCTTTATAAGTCTTATTTTCTTGTGGTTCGGGCCCGTGGCACTAGCCTATGTTACATGGACTAGAGTGCGAGTATCGGGTGCGGGTGCAAATCCAAGCATCAAACCTTCCCAAACTTAAAATCTTAGGATATTGGGATATGTGTCCCCTAATTTGGTATGGATACAGGGACACGTTCTGAACACTTGTTTGTAGTATATATTGCATTATTTTTTCAGACTATGTAGCGTAAATTATATTTAGAAATGTATTTAAACAAGGGGTTAAGGAAAATATGTTTTTGCTATTTCCCGTTCATGTGAAATATTCGAATTATCTCTTTTATAGCTAATTTGATATTCTTTTTTGTAAATATTATGGCAATTAGAGGATCTGAGTGTCCAAAATGGATACGGGTGTCGGACACATTGACACGAAAACTTAAGCCAAAATGAAGAATTCATGTAACTTAGACGCTATCACCTCTATAGTATTTTGCTTCATCTGTATTGTAGATAAGGGTTCGGCAATTTAGCAAACTCCTGTAGTCTTATCTATAAATTGTGGATCTGGGAGTGCCGTAGTGCACTCTTGTGTAGTGTGCGTGTAAGGCGGCACGTAGACCGTCGATCTCATCAATTAACGGTTGCGATGTATTTTAAAACTATTACCGGTAATGGATTATTTTTAATCTGAACCGTCGATTGATGAGATCAACGGTTGTGTGTGTGCCACACTACACGCTGTAGTGCACCAACTGCACTACAACGTTTCCCAATCCATTGATTGCACGGTCAATACATTCTGTGGTGTCCCCTTGTTCGTTTTGAGACCCTCAACCTGCTGCTTCGCTTGACTCTTCGAAATTTGAGAAGAAAGTTAAAGGAAAGAAAAAAAAAGGACAGACGGATAGAATCTACAAAATACACTTTCGAGCTGTCTTTGATTCTTGTTCCTTGTTTATATAATGAAAACAACTAGGAAAAAAAAAAACATCATACTCCGTTTTACCTTGAATACTGCAATATTCTGAAATGAGTTAATAGATGTCATATGACCGTCTGTGTTCGATTGTATTCTTTTACTCCCTCCGTCCCTTATTTATAGTCCGGTATTCCATTTTGGGCTGTCCCTTAATAAGTGTCCATTTTATAAAGTTAATGGGTAAAAGTTGATGAATTGTTTATTTTGTCCCTAAAAGTAGATTCCATTTTGAAAAATAAGTGAGTAAAAGTGTAATGATGATGAGTAAGTAGGGAAAATAGAGGAAAAAGTTGATTTGAAAGGTATAATGATGATGTCTTTTTAATAAGTTCGAGTTACGAAGCAGGACACTTAAAAATGGACGGAGGGAGTATCTTTTTTGGGAGCCTGATTTTGGATTGTGATTATCTATTGTCCAACATTTGAGAAAATTACCTCTAAGAATAGAAACAGTGCACTTAATTTCTATTAAGGATGAACTCAATTTTTAATTATCTCCAAGTACAACCTCATGATAAAATTACCCTTTTACCTTTCAAATACTATTAAAATTCACTAAATATATTCATTATACCTTATGAAAGTGTCTAAATTGTAGGGTATCCTACGATTCAGGCACTTTCATAATGTTTAGATTGCACTTTCATATTATAGGGTTTTAGTTAGACTTGGGTAACAGGTTGTGTCAGGTTGTGTTTGTGTCGTGTTAGTCGGGTTCGTGTCACAAACCATCCAACCCGAACCCGACCCATTTAGAATTTGTGTTTTTCGAGTCGTGTTATTTTCGTGTTTCGTATTAGAAATGCTCAATCCTAATCCATTAACTTCGTGTCCGGTTCGTGTTGTGTTATCGTGTCTGTTGCCCAACTCTATATAAATTACAGATATACCATATATTATATATATATGTTCGTGTTAATGGGTGACACAGATTAATAACCGTGTTGGTCGTGTCAATTTCGTCTCTCGCGTGTTCAACCCGACCCATTTAGAATTCGTGTTCTCGAGTCGTGTCATTTTCATGTTTCGTGTCAGAAATGTTCAACCCTAACCCGCTAACTTCGTGTCCGGTTGGTGTCGTGTTATCGTGTCCGTTGCCCAGCTCTAGTTTTAGTGGGTTAGAGCATCCCCAATGGGGATGTAAAACCAGGTGCTATACTTATAATAGCACCCATATGTAAAAAAAATTGCTCCATTCCCCCTCCAATGGGAATGGAAAATAACAAATTTGGAGATGGAAAATAGCACAAATGGAAAGGGGGATGTATATTTACATCCCCTTTTGGCTGCAGCTATAATTTGACAGGTCATCACTAACCGATTGTACCAGAATTTTGGACAGCCGGAGGTTACCTGATTTAGTCGGAAAATCGTCGGAAATTGGTAGAACACGCCGGAATCCGGAGATGACCGTCTCCTACCCCGATTCTTAACGATCCATGGACGACACAGATGCATGCCGCCGGCTGTGCCCTTCTGAAACTCTCGCCGGCTGTGGCCCTCCGGCTGTGATTTCCCTTCGTTCAGAAAAAGGGAGAGGAGGGCTGGGTTCTACTGCACAGAGAGAGAGGGAGAGAGAGAGAGAGAGAGAGAGAGAGAGAGAGAGAGAGAGAGAAACGTCGCCTGGTTTGAGGTTTGAGAGGGGGGCGTCGGTCTGTGTTGTTCGTAGAGAGAGAGAGAGAGAGAGAGAGAGAGAGAGAGAGAGTAAAGTTGGGTTGGGTTGGATTGGAATCTCATCCAATCCGACCGTTGGTTTGTATTTTTTTTTTTTTTAGGATCCGACCGTTGGTGATCCAACGGTTGTTTTGGTGGTGGAAAAAAATTTCAACGGTCTCTTTTTTGCACTGCCTATAAATGTGTGTTAATAGTATTTTAGACAACAAAAATTTTCTTCATTCTTCACAAACACCCTCCAAAAAAAATAGTGTATCAATTATGGCAGAAGGAAGTCGTAGTGCGAGAGGAAAATCGTTCAACTCCGATCAAGATAAAGCAATTTGTAATGCTTACTTGTGCATTAGTCAAGACCCGATTATCGGTACCAACCAACCACGATCTAAATTATGGGATCGGGTTGCAAAAAAATATACCGAATTCACAGGAGGCGATGTACGATTGGATGCTTCTATCAAGTCTCGATGGCAAGTCATCCAGCAGGCTTGCAACAAATATCGTGGACATTTAAGGCAAATTCAAAGGCAACATCAAAGTGGAATGACAAAACAAAATGAGTATTATTATTTTTGTTAATATTATTATTTTGTTTTCATAAGAATTTATTTTCATAACAAAATATATTATTATTTTGCTACTATCAAGTTTCTGTTTTCATAAGAATTTGTTAATATTATTATTTTGATAATTAATTAAATAATTTTGCTATCATGTGTATAGATTGATCTAGCGAAGGAACATTACAAAGAGACTGAGAATAAACCTTTTGCCAATTTGGATTGTTGCTGGGCAATCTTAGAACACAGTATGAAGTGGGCGGATTTAACCCCACCCCGGTCCGACCCAAGATCTTCACAAATTGATACGAGTTCGGTCCCTCTATCTTCTGATTTCTCTCAAAATCAAAACTTAGAGTCTCTTGATTTCTCTCAAGTTCCAAACACAGCAACTACATTGGAATATAACAATCCTACGAGTGGAGGTAGTGTTCAGTCTCCAAGAAAGAGGCCTCCTGGATGTAAAGCATCAAAGGCAAAATTATTGAAGACCAAAAAAAAGAAAATGAGGAACGTGAATGGATAAACTTGATGGAAAAATTCAACAAAACTACATCTGAGAAGGAAGGTAGGAGAGCTGATATAGAAGCAAGAAGAGTCGCGGCTTTGGAAAGGACTACGACAAATGATGAGAGGAGGGTGGTGCTTGAGGAGAGGAAGGCAGCAATGCAGGAAAAAGAGATGGAAGATAGGATTATGCAAATGGACTTGGATTTGGTTCAAGACCCCCAAATGAAGGCTTATTACCAGTATCGCAAGGGTGAAATCTTGGCTAAATGGACGGCTAGCTCAAGTTCGAATGGTTATTTTCCTGTTCTTCCTGATTATTGATTGTAATAATTTTTTGTTGTCATATGTAATAGTCTTTAGCAATTATGTAATAATCTTGACTTTGATGTAATCGTTGGGTACTATTCGATAACAAAATGCATTTTATTTAGCTAATGAAGTACACGACTCGAAAATGAAGTACAAGACTCGAAAATGAAGCACAAGACTCGAAAATGAAATACAAGACTCTAAAATGAAGAACATGACTCGAAAATGAAATACAAGACTTGAAAATGAAGAACAATACTCGAAAATGAAATACAAGACTCGAAAATGAAGTCCAAGACATGGGAAGCTCATTCTTCATCTCCATTACAGGCCCATAGGTGTTCAATAAGATCATTGCGGAGCGAATGATGTGCCTCATTTGATCCAATCCTGCGGATATTTTTAAAGAAATCAAGCAATGCAGGTGTGACATCTCTCGATACTTGAATTGGGTTGGAAGAAAGAAGTTCAGTAATTTCATCACTAGCGTCGTGATCACGTTGGTCTTCAATTATCATGTTATGCAAAATGACACATGTTTTCATGATGTAGCTTAGATCCTTCTCATTCCAGAATCGCGCCGGTCCTCTCACAATTGCCCAGCGTGCTTGGAGTACGCCAAATGCCCTTTCAACATCCTTGCGACATGCCTGTTGCATCCTCGCAAAGTGTTGCTTCTTTCTTCCTTGCGGTTGAGCAATGGTTTGGACGAGAGTCGCCCATTTTGGATAGATACCATCAGCAAGGTAGTACCCCATGTCGTATTGACTCCCGTTAACAACAAAATGGGCTGGAGGGGCACGACCGGCACTGAGATCATCAAAGAGATGAGATTGATCAAGTACGTTGATATCGTTGAGCGACCCAGGCATGCCAAAGAAAGCATGCCAAATCCACAAATCATACGATGCAACTGCTTCAAGTACGAGAATGGGTTTTCCGCTGCGACCGCTGAAGAAGCCATGGTAAGCAGTTGGACATTTGTCCCACTGCCAATGCATACAATCCAAGCTGCCTAGCATTCCAGGAAAACCACGTTGATTGCCCACATATAGGAGCCTTGCAGTATTTGCTTCATTTGGTTTCTCAAGTATTCTGGTTCAAAAATGGAGAAACACCTTTACAGAAGCTTAGAAGAGAGTCAACTGCAGTGCTTTCCCCAATCTTGAGATACTCATCAAGACCATCAGCAGGCGTCCCGTATGCCATCATCCTCAGAGCTGCTGTCATCTTTTGGATGCCAAAAAGACCTGGAGCTCCCGTAGCATCATTCCTTTGGATGAACGTCACATCATATTGCTGGAGTTGACCCAAGATCTTTTCAAATAAGGGTTGACTCATTCGAAAACGTTGGCGAAACAACTTTTCGTCATAGAGTGGATACTCACAAAAGTAATCAACATTGATTCGTTGGTCGGCACCAACTCTGTCACGGGGGATCCAAGCTCGACTGCTTGTAGAACCAACATGACCTCCTTGTTGGCGTCTTCTTTGAAATTTTCGGTACTGCCTGGCCATGATCAATTGCGCCACTGCAATCTCGTCATCATCGGAAGAAGATCCGTCAAATTCTCCCAATAATATTCTTTGGGTTAAATTGCTCATGATGAATTTTTTTTTTGAACGAGGAGACTGTATATAGATTTCAGTGTGGGAATGAATAATGAGGAGGATAGGTCTATATATAGATGGCTGAAGTAAATGGTGTGGTTGGGGGTGGATGTGAGTAAATTATGTAGTTGAGAGTGGATGAGAGTAAATAATGTAGTTGAGAGTACATATGAGTAAATGACTGAGTGGATTGGAGTAAATAATGTAGTTCAGAGTAGATGAGAGTAAATGATGTAGTTGAGAGTAGATAGGAGTAAATGACTGAAGTAAATTGTGTAGTTGAGAGTAAATGACTGAAATAAATGGTGTGGTTGAGAATGGAGAGTAAATGGATCAGGTAAATGATGTTGTTGAGAGTTGATGGGAGTAAATAGATGAAGTAAATGGTGCAATTGAAGTGGATGAAAAGTAAAAAAAAATTTGGGACGCAAGGTTTTTTTTTTTTTTTTTTTTTTCCGGAATTTTTTTTTTTTAAGTCCTTGATTACCGGATACTAAAATTATTTTTCAACGGAAGTAGTACTTGAATTAGGGTTGAGAAAGTTGAGAAAAAATAAGGAGGAGGGAAAGTTAGTTAATTATCCATCCCTGTTTTACATCTCACCATTGGAAAGGGGTGGGTTCTATTTTACAACCAACTAACTTTTAACCACTTTTTACATCTAAAATAACTATCCATCCTCATCTAAAATCCATCTCCATTGGAGATGATCTTAGGTACTTTCATAGGATTTAGGATTTTAGGCACTTTCATAGGCTACTCTAAGGTTTAGATTTATGCACTTTCATAGGGTATTCTAGAGTTTAGGTTTAGGCACTTTCATAGGGCAATTTTGAGAAATATTTCAGAAATCCTTAACGATACATTTATGTTTTTTTTTGGAGTGCGCGGGAAGGGGTCCAAAACAGGAGCTACACGTAAAAACCCCTCAATATTTTCTGTTTGGCAGCTGCATTTTGAGAATGGATTCTTTCACAATGCATTATGAAAACTACATTTTGGAGGCACAATCTGCGAATAAAAAGAAGTAGGATAAAAAGAAGTAACTACCCCTGACCTTTTTCAATTATTTCATTTTCCCTCTACGTTATTGAATTGGAACTTCTTCTTTTTTGTTAAGGTATGTAATTTGTGGGTCATTTTTATTGTTCTTATAGGCATGGTACTCTCTAATTTTTTATTGCACAATCGTTGTTTAAACTTTTAATTCACCAATAATTAAGATTTTTACATGCCCAACAAAATTTGAAGACTTTTGTGGAGAAATTTATGTAGGACTGCTTTAATTTTTTTTCCCAAACTTAAAATGGTTATTCATCAACCATAATATCATAATAAGGAAGGGCAACATGGTAAAAAATCAATTCATAATCTATTGTGAGCATTATCCTTCCAAACACTACTCTGTTGCAAAATCTATTCAGCACATATTTTCTAAAGACACTACCAAATTCATAATATATTCTAGCCATAATCCAAAATCAATAACTTACAATCCAAAATGGAAAATGCAAAAATAATTAGGCTCCCAAATGGGCTCAAAAGCTTTTGTCATATCATGTGTTTTTATAGAATGTATCAGTGAAATTCAAACTGCATGATAGTAATGATCTAATAGTAGTAAGTTCCAATTTTGTTTTTTTCTAAGTGACTGGGGTGGTGGTTTTGAATATCTTGGTGGATAGATCAGTGAGCCTCCTTCCCCTTTCCAAGCAAACCTACAAAAAAGCAATCGTTAGTGCCACTTGGTTGGAATCAATCGGAGTGCACTCCGATGCTTGAGTTGTACCTGGAGGCGCACTCCAATGCTTGAGTTGGTAGCTGGAGGGGAGAAGATTAGAGTAGAAAGTAGATCTCGGATTTGGAACAGCTTACCTCCCTTAGGGTTTATCTTTGGGCTTATGTAGAGTGAGCGTGCTCCCCCTCCAAGCTACTTGTACACGACACGTGTGCCTGGCGTCACATGTAACCGACTCAGTTAATGGCATCATAGTGACGCTTAGTAGACACATGGCCGGACCCATGTGCTAGGGGTTTGACACCACGATAATATCTCCATTTGACTTCAAGATCTCGGGTCGGGCAACTGTTTGGCCCGGCCCGACTCTGGAAGATCTGGACTGGGCGTTTGGTCAGTTAACCCCTGAGATTAAAGTCCACTTTGCAATAATATATGTATCTTCTTTTTCTTTTTCTTTTCTTTTTTGCATCAATCTTTGTATTGATTGATTCGTTATGAGCTTTGTTCTGATAAAAGAATCTTATGTTTGTAAGAAATCAAGTACATAAGAAATATTTATCCAAAAAAATGAACACAAGAAATTCGATGAGGTGAACAACTCATTTATGTATTGTTAGAAAGTCACAAATTGAGTCACTACATTGAACCTCGCCTTCAAATGAGACCAGAGCAAGAATCATTCTGGTTGTGAAATCAATGTGTAATTCATCGTAATTGAAAAAGCAGTCTATGAGGTATATAGCTTTCTATTGTTGGAAATACTTTGGACTACCATCTATTGTGGGGAAGTCAAAAATTGAAGTCTTCCATTATGTTCAGGACTGAATCCTAGTGAAGTTAGCATGCTGGAGGGACGACTTTGAAGTTAGCTGGGAGGGAGATGATGCTAAAATCAGTGCTCTTGACCCACTTCTCGAGCAATTTCTGAAGATTAGGAATCCTCCATATACCATGACTCCTTTGACATAGATATCAATGAGATGGTCCGTCGATGGGGTTTCTATTATCTTCTTCAAAGTATTTGTGCCCAATAATTCTTGTCCATGGGGTTTCTATTATCTTCTTCAAAGTATTTGTGCCCAATAATTCTTGTCCATGCCTCACTTTTTAAAGGTACTTTCAAATGCTAATTTTATCAAGACTTTCGGATGAGGCTGCAAAGCACGCTGAATGACCTTAGTTGAAGTAGTTTTTCCATCTTTTGAGCTTATCTCCCGCCGCTCAACATAAAATCGACAAATGGTAACCGAATAGGAAAACGAAATACTCATAAAGGGAGATCCTTTCTATATTCCATAGAAAAGCGTTCTAGCCCTGTGTACTCCTCCGCCATCAAGGAGAAATAATCAACACAATTCATGGCACCTGTTGGATCATCTCCATCAAGTGAAAGCAATAATTTACAAATTTTTAGTGCAGAGCAATGGCACTCACACTGGTCAATGCTACTTATGTGAGAGAAAAGTGAAGAGAATAATAACCTGTTACTTTCATGGCTATATTTCAATTGATAATTTCCTCGCAAAGGGGTTGAACATTGGATGCCTTGCACATTCCAAGGCATATAGACACTTCACAATCAGATTTGTCAACATTTGCAGGGAACAATTTTGTGCAACGTTATTGATGACAGACACTTGTACACTGAATTGATGTACACAACATCACACTATCTCTTACGAAGAAGAATGACTCTCACACAATATTAAGTACACACACAATCTAGAAAGCCACTTAACTTAGGACAAAAACTTTTTAATACTTTGGACACCTTACTCTACTTGGAGTCTCTTTTGCACTCTTTTTTGCATGCACTCTTTGTTACACACCACATCTCTGGGGGACCCCTCCTCTCCTATTTATAAAGACCAATGGATGCTTCTAGATTAAGACATAACTCAATACTTCTAGGAGCTTCTAGCTAGGCTAGTAAGTTTCCATCATATTTCAGAACATTCTAGTAGAACCCCAAAGCTTCTAGCACGTTCCAGTACTCAACAATATTCTGGAAGACCTAACATCTTCTAAAAGATTCTGAAGTCTAGATATTTCCGGAATCAGTGTTCTAAAATAAGGAATTAATTGGCGATTAATCGTTGGCGGGGCCCATTTGATTAGGTCCAACTAATGATTAATCGCCGATTACTAATTAATATGCACCGATTAATTCGATTAATCGCTCGAAGGTGACTGACCGCCTGACTAACGCCTAGCGACTTTTAGAACATTGTCTGGAAGTATTCGAAAGTTTCCGGAGAGATATGGAAAACTCTAAAAAATTCCATGAGACTCTAAAAAATTCCATGAGAGTTGGTGATGTTCTTTAACGTGCAGTTCACCCAAGAATTGAAAATACACTGTCATTGTTCTCAGTGAATCTAAATGATAGGGATGATGCAATAGAATGATTTCTACACCAATCAAATCATGTAAAAAACGAGAGCTCCTCTCTTTAACCCTAAAAACAGTCGCCACACTTTTCTTCCTCCTCTCCTCCCCCTCCCTCCCCCTAGGGTTTATACCCATAAGGGGCAGCGGGAGGGGAGAAATCAACCCCTGCCTTCAGATTTGGTTTCCCTTTCCCCTTCTCCACCCTAAAAGCTTGCTGTTTCGCCGCTGCTCCGCTTCTTGGTTTGTTGCTGTGAGGTCGACGATGGTTTATTGGGTCGCCAACGTTGGAGCTTCGAACGGTTGGTAGTTAGGCATGAGAAGGGCTGCTAAATGATGGAGGGGAGTGTATATCTCTTGTTTGTATTTTCTGTTGTTTCTTGTCCCTCTCTTGTTTTGGAGAGGTATGTTCCCTGCGTGAAATCTTTTCTACCCTCTATGAGTATTTCTGTTCCTTCAGTGAGTTGCGCGAACGGGAGGACGGTGAGAGTGGTCAAATTACCTCTGCTATCTTCAATACTGTTCGTGTATTCTCCTTGCTTGAAACTTCTCTTCGTTTACTTGGTGAGTGCCTACCAAACCCACATGGATAACCCGAATGTTGTGGTTTTATTACCCAATGGAGGGCTCAGGAATTTGGGCGTTCGTAGCCTCCGGACAGTTTTTTTTTTCTTTTCTTTTTCAATTATAAGCATGATTGTTGTTGTTCAAAAAATAATTCGATCATGTATTGATATAGCCACTTGAAATGCTCTCTGACCTTGACTATATGAAGATACGTGTACGTACCTACATGATCACAATACATGAACGCGCTTCAGGGATTGGGAATCCAATTTGAATGCGCTTCAGCTGCGCTCTCAATTTTATTCCCTAGTAGTATCTTGATAACGTATATGCGTTCATAATTTACTGTATTATAGTCGCACCTATAAAGGTGGTGATTGACTGTGAATGAGGACGTGATTGGAGTTGCTCTTAGCTCCATGATGTCTGCACTTTCAATCACATTAATTGATTTTGGATCGGTTACATTCCCCTGACCCCTTTTTTGTGTGGTGTTATCTTCTTTTTTGTGGAGAGCTAACTGACAGTTTAGATTTAATAAAAGTCTCTTATTGGTAAGATTCTTGGCGAAAGGAGACTCCTCACAACTCTTAAACTATCGATTGCTGAAATGAACCAGCGAAATCTTGTGTAGTAATTGAAGTTCTATTTATTTTTTGTTTTGTGTTCATTAACCAATGCCTTGAAGACACTTGCTAAAAAAAGAGAATTTTTTTTTTTCAATTCCTTTCGTCGAGACGGATCAAAAATAAAAATAGTTGACGAGCCGAGAGAAAAATTTAAAAAAAACAAAAAAGAAGTGAAAAATAATAGGGTTAAATATCTACTTGCCCCTTAAACTATCCAACCTTTGCTTGTCCTCCCTTCCCCCCCCCCCCCCCCCCCCACTACCAATTAACATACTGCCCCCTACCAAAATGTTATACCATCCATCCAATCCCTCACTCCCGTCCACATCCCAAGCGGAAAACAAAACCCCTCATCGCAAAGTGTGGTTTTGGCGCCAAAACAAGGGCACAACAAGGGTAAGCTGGCCATTCCAGATTGAAATCCTAAAATCCGATCAACCCTAAAACAAAGCTCCAAAAAACGTAGAACTTAGAGAGAGAGAGAGAGAGAGAGAGAGAGAGAGAGAGAGAGAGAGAGAGAGAGAGAGAGAGAGAGAGAGAGAGAGAGAGAGTGGTGGTTTACAGTGGCATGGATCTTTAGAGCTCCAAGTGGGAGAAAATCACAATGTAAGGCTTTTATTAATTGAGTTGGTTAGTTTAAGAGGCAAGTAAATATTTAACTCAAAGATAATACTATGCTAAATTTTAAGTGAGACCAAATTAACCATGACTTTTATCCAATATGAAAGATGGAGGAAGAACCAGGGTAGATGGGGAGTTTAACATGAGTGGAATCTACATAGACACTATATTCACTGAAGATAGCTTGATCAAAAAAACCGTTTATTATTTTAACATTAATTGATTTGTTCAGTTTTTGTGTGCTCAAGGCCCAATTTGTGAAAGCAATCCAATAGCCGACCCTATCTCTCTCTCCCTCTCTTTCAACCCTAGCCACCACAACTCATCTTCTCCCTTCCCCTCCCCCCCGTGGGTTTCATATCCGCGTGCGGCGGCGGGAGGGGAAGGTCATGGTACTGTACCAAGTCCATTTTTTTGCTTGTTCCTTTTTTTCTTCCGTGTCTCCAGATCAATGACTTGTTGTCTAATCTGTGAGAGTTTTGTCACTCATTTTATGAGAGTTTTTAGTTTCGTCTTTGGACGAATTTTGTCTATAGATCGGGTTCTCTTAATTGAGGTTGCTTCCTAATGATATCTGTTCTTTAGCGTTCTATCCCTACACGATGTCTTTGGTGGGACAACTTGTGGTGGATTGGCAGATTTGTAGTTATTGGGTTCATTGGTGCATTCATCCTTGGTTGGAGTGCATCTGATTGTCTCGGTATTTGGTGTCTTTTGTCTTTAACTTTGCACTTTTTTTTTGTTTGAGACTGTTAATTAGATGTTAGACAGTTTAAAAGTGTTGTTGTTGCGTTAGGCCATGCCTGGGTTAGGATGAAAGACATCGATTGCCTGGTGATTTACTCGTTTTGTATTTGTTAGACAATTAGTTTGGCTTTGTCCAAATTCTTTGTAATGATCTCCGTTTTGTAAGTACCGCTGAGCGTTATCAATACAATCTTCTCACTTTTGACAAAAAAAAAAGGCCCAATTTGTTAATAGTAATTGCAGAGTTCACACACATAGTTGGATCCTCTATAACTTGGGTGAACTTAGGCTAGCTCCATTCTCCTTAACTTTTTTGTTTACTTTGTTTTGTGTATTTTGTTTGTCTTTTTTGAATTTTTATTAGATTTGCGTTATATTTTTTGGATTAAGCATCCATCTCAACAAAGAGAAGTTTATAAAGTAAAAATTGTGACGAAAAGCAAGAAAATAATCACTAAAGAAAAGAAAAACGAAACAACTATCTTATATGAACTTTTTTCAGTATCAGTCTAAATTTTTATAATTTTTAATTCATCTCATCGAGACGAATGATTAACCCTAAAAATTACGACAAAAAACTAAAAAATATGAAAACTAAAAACTACCGCAAAATTTTTTCAGACAAAAAATTAGAAAGAATGGAGCCTTAACAATCATACACGAGAGTTTATTCTATTTATTAGATGTGAAACTTGACAATCATACATGTTCTTGGTGCCGGCTTTGCACAATCATATACGAGAGTTTATTCTGCTTATTAGATGTGAAACTTAACAATCATACATGTGTTCTTAGGGCCGGCTTTTCATTTATTAGATGTGAAACTTGACAATCACACATGTTCTTATGGCCAATTTTTTTAGTTAGACCCACTTAAAAAGCTTAAGTCTGTTAATGATGAAGCATCCAATATTAAGACCCAATCTTTATTCTTTTTTTATTAGATGTGAAAATTAACAATCATACATGCTCTTAGGGCCGGCTTTGCACATACTGAGGATGTGGCCATATTGAGCCTTCAAATTTTATTTAAGTAATTTCGAGGCCCCATATTTTTATACTCTTATTTTTTGTCTACACGAAAATTAGCACGAGAGTAATTTAATTACTACTCTGACCTTTAAAAAGTCAAGTATAGAGATGCTTAAGTAATAACATTTGAACTAATGATATGAGGGGGTGATAATGCCAAAACGATTTTTGTTGGTGTCAAAATTTCAGCGCATAAAAGTCTTATAAACTGCACATGGTACAAGCTTTTTGTGTACTAAAGTTTTAGCACAAACAAAAACAGTTTTTTGACATTATCATTTCCCTATGACGACTATCAAGTTTTTTGTACTTATGTTTTTGAATGAATTCTTGTCATATTTCTCCTTGAAGTTGATTTTTATCGTTTCAAGATATTTTATTTGTGAATTACATAGACTATGGAGGGGCCCGTTTAAAAAATTCATATCGACCCTCGAATATCCAAAGTCAGACCCTGCATCTGCATGTTCTAACAATTACAATGGTTGTGAGCTAATCCACATAAAGCGCGAGCATTTGCGGGTGCACAAACGCGAGTGTGAAAGTATCTATCAAAAACCTTCAAAACATCTAAAATTTGTGATGTGAGGATTGTGAGTGCGAGCGTAGGCAATTTTAAAGAATTATGTGACCAAACTTGTAAGCGCCTAGTGGTTAATTCAATAGATAGATACTTGAATTTCCTCGTTCAAACCTTGAGTTTAAGCCGATTAGTGGCATAAAGACATACTCTTTAGCGTATAAAGAATGAATTGGACCTTTAAAGTAATCATCAGGCATACATATTGTACAAATGAATTGTTCATACTTTCCTTTCATCTAAGGGCCATCGTACGTAGAGGAAGATAATTACATTTGTTGCTGGTGGTGAAAGCTAGGTTTTGGCCCCAATATAATATAGATGCGGTGGCCTCCAGATAGACATGTAGTAATGAGAACTACGGCCACTGACAAATACCATATCTGCGCTTATGGGAAAGGTTGCATATCTATACCAAGTAATTAGGAGTTGGTTAATAGTGGAAACTCAGGATTTAGTTAGACAAAGGCCATGTTCGAGTCTCTGTGGGCCCTTAGACCAAGGCCTAGTTTTCTTTTTTTCTGTTTTATCCTTATTCAATATATATATATATATATATATATATATATATATATATATATATATATATATATTTTTTTTTTTTGTATATGTGTTAGTATTGCGTCAAACCTTTTTGAATTGTTGAAAAGCGCTAAATTTTAGATGTTTTTGAAATTTTTTGGATAAAAGTCATAATTTTTTATTTTTCCAATTTCTTTCGTTAAGACCAACAATTCACAAAAATTTGACGTAAAACTAACAAATGAGAAAAAAAATTGAATAAGGGCAAAATAGAAAAAAGCCTAGGCTTTTTTTGTTCTTTGGAAAACTAGGCCTAAACATACCCCTAACATCACTTACACGTAGTGTAACTTTAACTTCAGATCTGAACTTGAGCAAGAGCATCTCCAACAGGAGAGGCCAAAAGCGGAGATGTCAAATTATTTTGAAGGCTTATGTGGCAATTTGATATCTTCAATTTGACATCTCGCCCTCCCTCTCCAACCCTTATGTCAAATTATTTTGAAAGCTTATGGTCAATTTTTGAAAATTGACAGTGTAGAGGTTGATGTCAAAGTTGACATGTTGAGACTTCCCTTCAAAGCCACGTCACCTCCCTTTAAAACCATGTCACTTTTGGCATAATAGAAGTCATCATGGTTGGATGGCGACTTAATGCCAAAACTATCCGTTTGATTGTCCATCTCAGCTTTGACATCTCCGGTTAGAGATACTCTAAGTGCGATGAAGTCCCTAGGTATGACAGAACAATACTCCATGACGAAGTGACAGTTCTCATACCTTGCACTTTCATTTGTTAAAAAACAAAAAAACAAAAAAGAAGGTTGCATATTAGGCTATAAGCAAGGACGGAGCTAGGGGCGAGTTTTAATTTTTTAATTTTGTATAATTGATTTTGAATATTAATGATAATTATTCGTTTACATATAGCTACTTATAATCTGAATAATTTTAATTTGATTTGATAAAAAATTAGTTATTTTACATTCTCATTTTTTAATTTTTTAGAAATAAAAAAATTAAAAAAATACAAAATGATTGATGTACTTTAACTGCATTAAGTTAGAATCATTTCATACAAACATAATGTATTAAAAAAATAAAACTTTATGATACAATAAATATACTTTTTGATAAAGAATTGTTTCCCACTTTTCTGCCGCATAGGCGTGAGCGAAAAATCAATGGTGTGTGCAGTATGAGCGTATGCGTGCCAGGACTTGTTGTTGTCCAACGTATGAAAAGCGTGAGCCCCTCGATCTGACTTTGTATGTAGTGCGACTGCGTGTGACCCAAAGGGTGAGACCACAAAGAGATTTGTGGTTTGACGAAGTGGACTTAGAATTTTCAAACCATGTGAGGAAAAGAAGTAACAACGTAAAAAGAATTTTACTAACCCTGTAATAAAGTTTTGTGTACAACGGGAAAGTAAAAAACCCGAATTACTTGAAGAAGTAATTGTTGGTACAAGAAAAGTAAAATAGGTGCTTTGCTAGAAAAACTTTGATTTAAACGCTGAGCTTTGGCCTTTGAGGTGTTGAACCCCTTTTTTTTTCCCTTGAAAACTTGTATTTATAGACCAAACATCTCCACGGTTTTGCATGCAAGAGTGTTTGTTGTCTTCTCCTTGAGTTGACAAGTGTCCCATGCCCTCTCCCAATTTGCGTGATGGCTAATCATGCGTGGTTCTGGACAGTTAAGAGAAGTTAAATGGGAATCATGTGCTAACCCATTATCTTTTTCCGTGGGCTTCTCGGACAATGGGCAGTTACATGAAATTCTTTTGCACCAAACACACCCACGTTTCATGCAACTAATTAAACTCCTAAAAAACAGGATCAATTAGCCACTGATCAACCCAATTCCACGTGTTCCAAAATAGATGTGGGCTTGACTTCCTTCGGTAATAATCCAAGTGGGAAAATTATTCAGTGTATCGCGTTTCAGTTGGGTTTTGATTAATTGGGAATTGCTCCAAAACGAATTTAATGCAAAACTTCTATGATGCTCCAAGTGGTATGGGAGCATCATACTCTCAATAAATATGGACCATTGGATTGAAAATAGCCAAATCACAGCCCTTGGATCAAAACCAAAAATCAAAAGTTGAGTGGTTTTGATAAAACCGAGATGGTTTTGTGAACTTTGACAAAAAAAAAAAAAAAAACTGAAGATTACTTATCACAGAACAGACAATACTTACCATTGACTAAGACAACACTTACTATTGTATAAGATAACACTTACCACACAAACAGATAACATTTACTACAACCAATTGGTCAAGTAACAAATTACCATTAAGTTTAAAAAAAAAGAGTACCCGATTTTTTGACGGAAAAATATGCAGATTTTAGGGATTTATATATTAGAAGAATTATCTAAAAAATGGTGTTCATTTATAAATCTAGTTTAAAATTTTAATTTGTTATGAAAATATAAAAATTTGAAAAATATTTTCCATAATTTCCAAATGACATTATAAATGTATTTAATTAATTAATTTTCAAATAATCATTTATTGTAGATATATTTTAGTAACTTAGTTTTAAATATTGTGGAAAAAACAAGATATTTATTAATATTTTGATAGCTTACAAATTTAGTTAATATATATTATAAAATAACGCTACAAGTTGATCGTTAAAACAAAATTGAACGATAAATATATTTTTGTTTAATAGCTATTGAATAATTTTGTAGGATTCTCAATTGAATTTGTGGTAGTATTTAATAAAATTAGGCTATTCAATTTCATTAATATAGTTTGTAGTGATCAATATGATATATTTTGCAAATCTAACAACTAATAGTGTTGATACTAATATACTTGACAGCGATCAATCAACGAGAATTGATTCATTTGTAATTGATTGATTTGGTTATATGTTCAACTAATTGATCAAACAATTTGAATCGATTAAGATCATAATTGGCAGATGTATTAATATAATTGGTTAAAGTAGGCTGACTAATTTGTTTAATTACTTAACCACAGATTTATCTATTTCAATCCTTCAAGTTATACAATTAGCAAATTTCAAAAATGGTTAGTTGATGGTTGACATTGATCACTTGGCAAATAAAGGAGTACCAGTGTTTGAGGTTAACATTGATCACTTGGCTAATGTGGGAGGAACTACTAGTGAATCAGTAAATTGAAATATCTTATTTATTTGATCTTTTTTTAAATGTAATTTTGTTAATATAAATGTTTTTATTTAATTTATCATAAAAGTAAAACAATAGATCCAAATAAAATTTAATGTGGTAGGTAATATGACATTAATGAAGATATACATAAATGTATACCTATCCGTCATTAATGTCATACTTACTAGTATAGAATAAAACTTGCTTACCAAAACATAAGGCTAGAGATACCACAAAAACTGAATTTTTACGAAGGACAAATATTCGTTGATAAAACTTACTACGTGGTTGACAATACTTACCATAAAATAAGGGCAAAATAGCTATATGCTTAAACCAGTTTTACCACACAAGCTGGTTTACGTTTTGCCAATTACTTTGTTTACCTACCAACAATTATGAAATTAATGGTACTAAGTTTCTCCATGCTTACTGATGAGCACCCAATATTGTAGATATTTGGTGCGACTAGTCCCAATTTATGTTGTTTTAACTTGTGTTTATTTAGCTTCATAGCGATATTGCACGTAATGTAGGTTTTTGTGTGTTTCAGGTAAAACGTGCAAATAAGGCGCATTTCAACGCCATGAATGGTCCAAGTGCTTCCAAGTACCTGAATATCCTGTCGGCCCCTTAAAATCTGTCTAAGTATGGAAAAATGACTTTGTGAAAAAGTTTCGATTTTCGAGATAAAAAATGGCGGTAATTGATTCTTGAATTTTTCTAAGAGTAACTACAAAGTTGCAAGGTTTTATTTGAAGAGTAAGGTCATATTTTGAGCCATTTTCTCTTGAAAAAAATGTGCAGTTTTCTGTTTTACACTAAAAATGAGGGGTTGACATTTTGATTTAATTGGAATCTTGAAATTCTGGTAATGCCATTGTTTCCAAATGGGGGGTGCTTTCTTATTTTCATTAAATAAATTAAAGTAAAGAAAAGGTAAAGGAAATGTTTAAAGTGCAGTCTTTACTTAAGTTTAGAGAATAAAAATAAGATGCTGAGGAGCTGTGACGTTGCTGGGAGCTGTCTGCTGAAGCTGAGGCCAGGATGGAGGGATAACAATGGAGTATCGATACGGGAAATAGAGTATCGATACGGTTTCCAAACAGACAGCAAGTCAGGTTTCAGCGTATCGATACGGGTCGTCTACGGAGAATCCTTGGTTTCAGAGCAAGACAGCTCAGTATCGATATGGCTATGGAGTATCGATACGGGAGGCTTACCGACTTACTTTTTGACAGCTTTTAACTTTCCATAAGTGAAAACTTTCTACTTTTGGTGTATTTCTGGATATTTTGGAGGAGAGAGTCAGTCTTTTTGTATAAATACTCTTCTTCTCTCTCTCACTTGCAAGAAGTTGAGTAGTTAGTTTAGTTTAGGTTAGTCTTTTGCTTTAAGTTCCATTGTTGTCTTCTTCAAGCTTTCCTAGCAATTTCCTTCAAGAACACTTGTAAGTTTAAGTTGTTTGTTAATTTCCCAAGCATTGCTTTGTTGCTACTCTCTAGATTCTCCTTTAAATCAAGTTTATTTTCGTTTCCGTCGGTTAAATATCATTCTCATTTTTCTATTAAGTTTTGTTTTATAGCTATGGTTGAGTAGTCTTTTGGCTAAGTCTTGGACTACTCTTTCCCAATGACTTAGGTGGTTATTGGTTCTCAAACATTCGGGCTTAAAATCACGATTTTCGGATTTTCATTAACCTAGCCACTTTGGTCTAAGCGAGGGGTGTTAACTCCTTAATATGTAGTTTAGTCAAGCGGTCTTGGCAAGCGGTATATTGAGGGCTCGTGGCCTCCTATGTGTTAGATGCATTAGCGAAAACAGGTTGGTTTAGTTCCGTTTAATCACATCTTTTGATAAATGTAGTCGTTAAAGCTAAATCTTTCTGGCGTGAGTGCGCGGTTGTGTCTCTTGCTTGAGTTATAATTGAGAATCGATAATGGCCTAAGTCAAGAGATGGATGATCCCCAGGCTTGCCTCTTTTAAATTAATTAGACTCTTTTCTAGTCGTTTGCCTTAGAATTTTCTCTTTCAAACCTAGTTGGCCGTCTTGAACGCCGCGCTCCACCTTATAATACCTATAATCCGATTAAGCTATCTTCAAATTCTCTGTGGTACGATCCTGGTACTTTCGATTTATTATGCTACCGATAATCTAGCCTACGCTTGGGGTTTTCTCAACCTTATTTGAAGGCGAGGTTTGGAGGCTTAGCACTTACCTTAAACCCTGCAAACTTATCCACTCTAGCTTGCATTCATCTCTCCTCTTGTCCAAAAAAATTAAGATTTAAGAAAAAGCTCCATAATAAGTTGAAGAAGTTCACCAAGTAAGTTTTTTTGAAGAACAAACTGAATTTAGTTGTGATGATTACCTCATACCAACTTATCGAAAGATTATAAGTTGAAGAATCTCGAATAAATGTTTCGCAAGAACCTAACGAAGCTTCCATACGGTTTTTACGTTTTTTATACCTATACTTACCATTTCTTATGGCCATTTATACCACTTTTTTATGATATTTTCTACAACAACCCTGATTTTCAGTAAATAAAAATTTCGTTAAATATTTAAATTTTATTTTTAATTACTTGATTTTGCTTCTGAAAATCCTTTTTAATTTCTAAAAATCCGTCATAATTGGATTTGAGATTTGTAAAATTATATCTTTTCGCACCAGACAATCTAGTCATTTTCTAAAGACAAGTATGCTTATGAAAGCACTTGCATATTTTTCTAGTGAGTGAAATAAATTCTTTAAAATTATATTTCTTGGCTGGAAATCCTACATGGCAAGTAGAGTTAAATTCTAGCTGACTAGTTGGAGAAACCAAATTACCAATTCATCTAGTACCTTTCCCTAACCCTAGATGAATCCTAGTTAAACCTTTTTATATATATCCATTGGGTAATAGAAATTAAGAAAAATATTGTCCATTAGGTATTGCATGCCTTGATTACACATCATTTTACTTTTGACTTGTCATGAATAGTGTGACATGTTTACCTTGTCTATTGGATAATAGAATGTAGAGAAATTATTATCCATAGGTTAATAAGATGACTAGATATATATATATATATATATATATATATATATATGTCATTGTACTTTTTCTCTTCTGACATCTTGAAAGCAGAACAATAATGCCAAACAAACAATAAACAAATTTTCCAGCAGCTTTAGCACTCCAAAAACAATAATAAAGGTTCCAATAGCTCTAGAACCTCAAAAAAATCAACTGAATACCTTTGGATCTGATTGAAATAGTGTTGAAACTTCGTGCGAGAAGAAAAAAAATCGATCTGATCGGCGAGAAGGGAAAAAAACAGATCTGAAATACTGTTCACAAAGCACTGTTCACGCGACACTGTTCACGAAGCACTGTTCACCGAAGTACTGTTCACGCAGCAACGAGAAGAACGTCGTAGGTCGCCAGGTTCTATCGCTCTGATACCATGTTCAATTTTAGGGTAATCGTAATAGGGAGAAAACCCATTAGGGTTAATTTCATTCAACGTAGAATATATATATATATATATATATATATATATATATATATATATACAAGCTGTATAATAATTGCACTACGGTCCTAGATACTTAAACTAATTATATGATAAGACACATAATTATACTAGATAAATTCTACCTGACTAGTTGGAGAAACCAAATTACCAATTCATCTAGTACCTTTCCCTAACCCTAGATGAATCATAGTTAAACCTTTTTATATATATCCATTGGGTAATAGAAATTAAGAAAAATATTGTCCATTAGGTATTGCATGCCTTGATTACACATCATTTTACTTTTGACTTGTCATGAATAGTGTGACATGTTTACCTTGTCTATTGGATAATAGAATGTAGAGAAATTATTATCCATAGGTTAATAAGATGACTAGATATATATATATATATATATATATATATATATATATATGTCATTGTACTTTTTCCAATCCATGAGCCATTGTACCTTCCCCAACTTATATTATATACCTCCCTGAATCTATGTATTGTCTTGTCTAGAATAATCTTGACATCACCATCACCCTTTCACCACTAGGTAACAAATTGGAGGGTAGATATTAACCTTTGAATAAGAAATTGTAGGAAAAGTTCAAACCTTTGGGTAATAAAAAATAAGATTGCCCATTGTCTAGATACTAGTACACAAGATCTCCTAAAGATTTCCCTAGATATTCTTATACTTCCTTGATCATGTACTTGAAAGACTAATGTACTTTGTTTGACCACCTCATAGTCTATTATAAAAATATAATCATTTCAAGACTTTATTCAAGAATATCTTCTCTCATTTCTTTAACCATTGGATAATAAATATTAAGGGAATTTTTATCCCATGGATAATAGAAAACCTAGACTTGCTTCCAAAGATATTATCCCAAGATTTTTAGGTACACATATATGTTTATATATATGTATATATACCCTATAAAGTCATCTTCCTAGATTTTCTAAGTGCACATATATGTTTAGATATATGTACTTCTTAGCTTAATATATTTTTAGAAATCTTGACCATATCTTCCCTAGATTTTTTGAGGTACTTAATGTATAGATATATGTACCAGGCATGCCTATATATGTCTAAAGGACATATAGACTTCCTAGGAAAGTCTTAACCAATGGTCAATAATTACAAGGGAGAATGTTATCCCTTGGGTAATAAAAAGATAGTCTTGCCACTAAATATTTAAATTTCATAGGTACTTGTATGCTTTAAAAAAAAAAATAGAGATATGTACCTCATAATCTTTTATAAACATGACTAAAGGACATATAGGCTTTCGAGGCAAATCTTGACCATTTTTTTTTAATTGACACTTACAAGCCTATTTTTCTAGACTAGACCACATAGTACTTAAATATACTTATATATGCATAGTTATATATATAGGTACCTTGTACTAGTGAGAGATGGAGAGATATGGGAGAGATTTGGAGAGTACATTGACATGATTTTCTTACATCCTTACAACCCATTACTAGACTTTATTTTGTTCTTTCTTGCAAGTAAGCCATCCTAGGACAAGATTAGACCAAAAACCCTTCATGATTTGCCACTTCAAGGCCATACCTATCATAATTGCCCATATACCCATTGGACAATAATTGCCCATATCATAACTCACACCTTCACCTATCAACTTCTCTCTCTAAGAAAGTCTTGTATTCTTGCCTTACTCTTGCTTTGTTCTTAGTGTTCTTGAAGTTCTTCAAGAAACTCATCCTAGGCCGCCACCAAACCGCCACTCGACCACCCTTTCGATCCAAAAGTTTTAGTAGTACTAGTCAAGATTTAGTTTCGAGAGAAACCTTTCTCTTTCAACGCTACCGGAAGCTACCGTAGGAAGTCACTCTGTCCGATAGTCAACTTACTTTCCGTAGCCGTCCTACCGCCAAGAAGAACGGTAGAATATCTCTACTTACTTACCTTAAGTATACGTAAAAATTTCCTTATCCATTAAACTCTACGTATATTGTATGATGCTTATATGTTAGAAATGTATGAGAACTTGGAAAGTACTTTTTCTTAAGGATGAAAAGGAAGGGGAGTATGTTGAACACATCAACTTTATTTTTCGAAAAAAAATACATGTTGTTTTGAACTTCCCTTAAAGAAAGAAAGAATGAGTATTGAAATAATAACATAATACTTGATTGTAAGTATTCGTATTTTGATCTTTAGAATGGTTATGAGAACGTATACATGTTTACTAGGGTTACTTGCATTACTTGTGGTTGTATGATAAAACATAAGTGGTTTCCACTCTAAAGGCGTTCGTACATGTAGCGTTATGCTTTAAGTGGTAATTTGAGCATGATGAAGTAATATAGAGTTGAATGATCTTTCTAGTTTAGTTTCAAGATTACAATGAATGATTTACATTTGTTTACATGAAAAAGTCTTACCGTAGAGTCTGTGCATGAAAACGAGACACAGAAATCGAGAAAGTTAGAAACATGACACCTAGGGTGTATTAATACAAGGTGTGTTTTGGAAAGAAGATATTTTTGAAAACCGCAATGTGGCCGGACTTGGTAGCCCATTGTGTGGTGCATGTTTGTTTGTGTGCCAATGGGAACCTAGAGCAGCGGAACCATTGTGAGGATACTCGAGAATCTGGAGTGGCGCAACCGAGGCTGAGTGTGTGGCTTGGTATCCGTAGAGAGGAGCCAATGCAATTGTGTGCTAATGGGAACCTGGAGCGGCGGAACCATTGTGAGGATACTCAGGAATCCAGAGCGGCGGAGTTAAGGTTGGGTGTGTTAAAAACGATTTTGGAAATGTTGATTTGGTAAAGGAAAGGTGAAAATGGTGACACTATCTACGATAAGTTGCGTAGGAGAAACACAGAAGTCGTGGACACCAACGTTACCAGAATAACGTATGTGGATGTGTCATTGTTAACTGTTTTTGTTAAACAAGCATGACCTGTATGGAAATCATTAATTTCATGTTATTAAGTTATGGGTTAGCAAGTTAGGGTTATTCTATTGAGCCTTTATAGCTCACGGTGTTACCTTTGGTGACCCTGACATATTATATCGGTGGCGACGCTGGTATAACGTGTCAGACCTCATAGATGAACATGGTGAACTCTACACCTTGGAGGCATTTGAAGCTGAAGAGCTGGTTAAGATGGAGGAGCAGGCGGAGCTGTAGTTAGGAACCCTAATTTCCCTCCCTTTTGTAATGAAAGTACTTTTATGGAGGTTGTGATATAATAATGAGCCAGACTCTATTTAGATTTTCAATGAAAATGTCTATTTAACGTTCCCAAAATTCAGGGCTTTACATTTTCATTTTGGATGAAAACTGTATTAGGAAGTATTTGGAGAATAAGTTCTCTATATTTGTGGTAAGCATATATAGAATTTAGTAAAAAATCTTGTATTTGTAGTAAGTATGGTTATTGAAATAGTAGGTACTCTTCGTAGGTAATATAGTTTTGCTTGTCATACCATAGGTAATAGTATTTGTGGTAAGCATATCTATGTTAATATATTTTTGCTTAATAGTTATTGAATCATTTTGTAGGATTCTTAATTGAATTTATGGTAGTATTAATTTAATGAAATTGGGCTATTTAATTTCATTAATATAGTTTATATCGATCAATATGATATAATTTGCAAATCTAACAACTAATAGTGTTAATACCAATATACTTGGCAACGATCAATGAACGAGAGTTGATTCATTTGTAATTGATTAATCTGGTTATATGTTAAACCAATTGATCAAATAATTTGAATCGATTAAAATCATATTTGGCAGATGTAGTAGTTAACAATGATATTGACTGATAGTGATTAGCGAATAGTAATACAATTGGCTAAAATAGGCTGACTAATTTTTTTAATTGATTAACCACGGACTTATCTACTTTAATCCTTCAAATTATACAATTAGCAAATTTCAAAAATGGTTAATATTGATCACTTGGCAAATGAAGTCGTAAACAATCTTTGTGGTTAACATTGATCACTTGGTCAATGTAGCAATAACTACTAAAGAACTATTAAATTGAAATATCTCATTTATTTGATCCTTTTTTAAAAGTAATTTTATTAATATAAATGCTTTTATTTAATTTATCATAAAAGTAATACAAGTAGATCCAAATATATTTAATGTGATAGGTACTATTAAAAATAAATAAATATATATATAATAAATGATTATTTAAAAGTAAGTTTCTTAAAAGTAAATATATCTATTATATAGTTTTCCATAATATTTAACAGTAAGTTACTTAAAAGTAAATATATCTATAATATAATTTTTCCATAATTTTTAAAAGTAAATTATTTAAATATATCTATAATAAATGGTTATTTTAAAATCAATAAATTAAATACATTTATAATGTTATTTAGAAATTATGGAAAATATTTGTCAAATTTTTTGTTTTTAGATAATTCTTCTAATTATATTATATCTTCATAACAAATTAAAATTTTAAACTAGATTTATAATTGAACACCATTTTTTAGGTTTTCCACTACCCAATTCTTAGCAAAGAGGCGAAATATATGGCGTATATAACTTAAAGTGTCACGTCATCGATTTTCAACATAAATAAATAATACATTTTAATAAAGAACCTCGCGTGTCATACATATTACCCAAAAGGATTTTCCACCAGTTTAATTTACAAACAATTTCCCCTGTTTAAAGAGATACAACAATAGCACCACGGCCCGAATTAACTTAAATACAGATACGACATGTTCAGAATGTTACAAACGTTGGTCAAAAGATAATTCATGAGCAAATTAGTTACAAAGCCATCTTTGGCCAAAAGTAAGTCTATTACAAAGATGAATAAATAACTAAATAAAATTAGCTTCCAAAAATCTTCATGTCCTGGCACACCATAGCGTGCAGTCTATTGCCCGACATTCGAACTTGAAAAGAAGGATTTTGTTGAGCTACACTAGCCTAGTAGGAAAATCTTTACGAGTTTTCACTACAACACGAAAGGCTTGTAGCGAGGATTTAGTTTCCTCGCTAAAAAGCTGATTTCCTCGCAAAATGTATTTGCGAGGAAATTTTTCCTCGCCCGTTTTCCTCGCAAAAGGCTTGTCGCAAAAAGAATTGCAAGGAAAAAAATTTCCTCGCAAATTTTGCCCCAATTAGCGAGGAATTTTTTCCTCGCTATAGTTTTTCCTCACTAGATTAATACAATGTTTACAAAATAGGAGAGGAAAATTTTCCTCGCTAGACTAATTTTTTCCTCGCCAATTATAGTTTAGGCGAGGAAATTTTTCCTCACTAAAACTTTTGAAACTAAAAATAGGTAGTTCTCTAGCTCATTTGCTTCCGCGCGATTTCGAACCTGGGCCTCCTGTATGGAGGCATTCACTCCATCCATCACACCAACTTCATTTCCAGTTCAAATCCTTTTGTATATTCTTTCACCTCTCTAAGTTTGTTTCTTTAAACATTTTTCTCTAATTTTAGTCTCTTTGTAGTGTTTCTTTAAACTTGTTTTTTAAATCATTAACATTATTCACTTTTATTGAATTTTTTTTATAATTTAATGTTTTGTTATATGTCTTTAATAAATCTTTATAACTTTCTAAATTTGTTTATTTTATACTTCGTTTTAATTCTCTCTAAATTTAGTAACCTTTTGTAGTGTCTAAATTAGTTTGAGCACTTTAAATTTTTGCAAATACGATATTTTTTTTTGGTGGGTTAATCTGTTCTTACTGTGTATATGCGCCCATAACAATTTTAACTCAACTACAATATTACAATAGTAATAATTTGTTATGTCTCTTTTTAAATGGGGTTAATTAACCTTACATTTTTTGAAAATAGATTAGTGATATTTTGAAAATACATTTTGCAATTATTAAGTACTTTATCCTTTGTTTAGCTTTTCATTAATTTTTTTTGTATGAATTAATAATCAGTTATCTCTACGAAAAGCAATCCATATATCCCTTGCATTCTTTTTTTGAAAAGCACATCATTCATCCACAAACTTATAATCCCTATGTCCAGATTGAAACGTAGTGATCGAACACGGGAAGACGCAAGTCCTTTTGTATAAAAATATCGGCAATTTGATTCTTGGTGCTAATATATTGGACGGTTAAATCACTCCGAGCGACTTTGTCATGCACAAAATGATAATCAATTTCAACATGCTTTGTGCAGGCATGGAAGACGGGATTGGCTGTAAGATATGTTGCACCAATATATATTATCACACCACAGTAATGGAGTGGCAGAGATATAAAGACCAAGTTCGAAGAGGAGTGACTGAACCCAAGTTAATTCGGCGGCCACATCCGCAATAGCCTTGTACTTGGATTTAGTTGAAGAGCGAGCAACAGTGCGTTGCTTGCGAGAGGACCTCTTTTCTTGATCAACTGATCATTTGCACTGATTGGTTGACAATAACTATGGAATGAACTTTTTTTTAGCATGTCCTTAAAATTTTTTGTATTCAAACAATAAATTTTAGTACAATTTGAACATACTAACATTGTTAACAATTAATTTCAGTTGGGGAAAAGTGAATTCATATAATTCGTGCGAAACATATTTTTTATTTCATCAATTCAATGCGATTGGCAAGGAAACAATTTTTTTCCATTTATCACTTTTTTATTTTAATAAATTTGCTAACGATATTGAACTATGTAGTTGATTATTCCTTACCATCATGATATTAAAGATACATGAACATAATTAATAATGACTTACATATAAAAAATTTAATGAGTCCTAAAAAAGGTAACAAAATATTTTTTGCCAAAATGTTACATTTAGCAAGGAAAACAGATTTCCTCGCTGAATGTAACTTTTTAGAGACGAAATTGAATTTCCTCGCAGATTGTGTACTTTTAGCGACGAAATCTCTTTTCCTCGCCATATTTCCTCGCAATAGGCCTTCCGGGTTGTAGTGTTTATATGCACATATGATGAAAAGTGTGAAATAAGAGGACAAGGAGACAAGGTTCAAGTAGAAGATAACTATGGACTCATTGGTATATCGATAATCATTCCGTTTGTTTATTATAAGCCAACGTCATATTTCATAAGACTCGAACACTTCTCCAATTGCAAACCGATTTGCTACCCCAAAATCTTCACCTTCGGTATTTCCACCCCATGCGTTACCGTATACACTACGAGGATTACCATGTTACCACCCCATGCGTCATGGTGATCCCTAACGATTCGGTTCACCGTATTACCACCACTTGCGTTACGGGATCCGTCTAAGTTTCCCTATTACCACCACTTGCGTTACGGGACTTCCTAATCCATCCCTCGACTCATTCACCTACCCTCATACTTTACAAACCAACTAAGACTCTACCTTAATCACACGTTCACACGAAACGTCATACGGTGTTCTAACAATGCTATTAATATGTCACAAACATAACCAAGAATAATCAATTTATCAAAAAGACATATTTTTAACAAAGTTCCAATTAAGGAAATCCTTATTCGGTTCTAGCTAACGGAAAGTTAACGGACCAAGGAATACATCAAACTATCATAGAAAGTCAATTAAACATGCTTGAGATAGCTTAGGAGGTGTCCAAAAGGGTTTAGAAATGATCAGGGGTCAAAACAATGAAATTTGGAGCAAAATAGCAAAAGATGATTTTAGGCCTGTTTGTATCGATACTAGCGATTTTAGTATCTGTAGACACCCCAATCCGATTTCCCAATCATTTTACTTCTTTTTCAGTTTCTTGTTCCCCCGATGATGAATTAGGTTGAAAACAGTCTTGAGAGAACGGAATGGCTTGAGTTTGGTGTGTGTGTGGAACCCATCCTTGACCCTAAAACCCTTAAACCCAAACCTCAACTGTAGGTTAGACCATCGCGCGACCCAATGGGTCCCTCGCGCGATGCTTCACTTGCCAGGTGGTGGTCAAAGTCAAACTTTTGACTGTTGATCGTCGCAGGGAAGCTAGAACACTCGCGCGATGGTCTCACTCCATCGCGCGATGGTCGATGCCTGTCGTATCCACCTTTTTCCAGCTGGAGTTTGTGATGATCAGGGGTCTACAGGCCTGTGTAACCCCGTTTCATCGACTGAATAGCGTTTTGCAGGGCTACCCTTGCACCACCTCTCCCCCACTCTCCCATCAACCTTCATACCCCACTTTTCCACCAAGTAAGTGCTGCCAGCCTTGTTGGCTGGCTGCATTGCCTTGCATCACCACCAACAAACCCTCCTCTTTCTATAAAAAGCCCCCATGGTTTTCATTCCAAAGGGTTACCAAAAATTTTCAAAAGAGAAACAAGAACACAAGCTCTAACACTCTCTTTTACTCACAATCACTCCCATATACTCGTTTGTCAAGCTATACCACCTCATTCAAGCCATATTCAAGACACTCAAGCAAAGGTATAACCCCTTTTGGTTTACTGTTTTGATCCCTGAGGGGGGTTGACAGAGCCAAGGCTGGTAATCAATACCAGTCCTGGTTCTAAAGCCAGCAAATTTAAAGGTTACTGTGGACAGGCAAACCCACGTGCGAGGTACCCACTCCATCGCGCGATGCTTCTAGCTCGTGTGATATGGTTCTCGTGGGGATGGGATTCTTGTCCTTGTTTAGTTATATGGTTTCATGTTTTCCTGTCTAATGATACTTGGCATATTCCACAGTTTTGCATGCTAAAACCAGTAGATTAGTTCATTTTACATCTCTACTTACTTTGGAATGCCCCTGGGTTGCCTCTGAATATGTTTCAGAGCCAAGGCATGCAAAACAATTCCTGGAAGTCCAATCAGAACACTCACGCGATGATGTGACTCCATCGCGCGATGGTTTGGCCATTTCCAGTGATTGCCCTTGCATGGGCAGCTAGGCCCTTGGCCTCTGTTTTGATACCCTCACTGTTTAAGGGTTGTATTTTTTTTCAGTTAATTTTGATTGTAATAATGACTTACTTTCAGTACATATGAATTGCTTGGTTTGACCCTGGGTGTGCACTGGTCCTTCCAGAGCCCAAAAGGGGATAAAATTTAACCTGTTGGTGGGATGTCGACACTCGCGCGATGGTTTGAGAGTGTCACGCGATGGTTTGATTTGCATGCAGGGACTTCCGTGCATGCAAGTTGGCCACTGCTCGCGACAAACTTAAACCAAGGCACTGTTTTGGCATCCTGAAATCAGTGTTAAATAGTATCTCATTTTTTCCTTATCATTTCGTTCATCCATGCTATTATCTATCACATCCTGCAAATTGTTACAGTTTTAATCCCGATTAACTGTTCCCCCGCCCTAATTGGCTAAAAACTGATTAATTAAATGGAATCGCAAAACAAACATTTTCGCAAATGCTTAAGTAGAGACCGATTTCCGGATTGGGCGAGGGGTGCCATAAAACCCTTCCCCTCTCGTAACCTGGCTCCCGAACCCAGATATGGTTATGACGGACTGGTTCCTTAAACTTTTTCAAAACAAAACAGCGCGACAAGTGCTTCGAAATACGGTTCCTTGGGTGTCGGACCTTCAAACCCGAGTGGCGACTCTGTATTTTTGCGAGCGCTTGTCGTCCAGCTTAAAGCGCTCCTACGAACCAGCAGCATTTCTCTCTTCTCAAGTAGGGGGGGGGGGGAACGAAATCTCTTCACCGAGGAAAGAGAAAAATCGGGCATCCGCATGCCCACAGTGGCGACTTTGCTGGGGATCGAACCAATATTAATCCATGATAGAGTTTAAAACACCTTTGAACAAATCCTTAAAAGTCTGTCAAAACGGTGAGCTTCGCGCTGCCGAAGGTTAGGATGGTGATTTAACAGGACCCTGTGTCTGGCCAATTTAATCTGGGACTTTTTCATTTGTTCAAATTGTGTTATTTCCTCTAAAAATGGACCAAATAAAGTGAGCCAAATTTGAAAACGGCATTTGCGAATTTGTGATTCTGTTCCATTAATCAAATTCTTTAGCATTTCATTTGCATCGATGTGGGATAAGCCTCGTTGGATCGTTTTGGCAATCCGGCACGATTTACCGTAGCCCGGGGACCCCGAATGACCAACAACCTTTGACGATGATGAGTCATTCTACCGTTCAACTATTGCTCTGCGATTACGCGGGCAGCGGGAGGTATATCTTGGCTCTAGTCCAAGGAACCTGTTTCAAGCCAAAACCAGCCTTTGCATATACAAAACACTAGCACTTTCCAAACTAGGACAAGTACCCGCAGGGTAGGATATACTTGCATCTAACCCCATATATTGTCTACGTGTTACTGCTTTCCCTATCACATGCACTGTACATACATACATACCGTTTTCACGTAGAAGCATGTTTAGGGCGGCTCCTAGGTTGTCTCCATTTCAAGTCTATCTTATGTTTAAAAGGACATTGCTATGGCCCGATGAGGAGTCGTGCATCTCGATGATGCACATTGTCAATTTTCAAAATCCTAAGATCAATTAGACTTTGGGAAATCAGGACTTTCTAAGTCTTTGGCTAATTACCTAATCGAGGTTTCAAACAGAAAGCAAGGAACAAACGGTGAAAGTGCCACGATGCTTACACCACCTTGGTTATCGTGCGAAGCATGTACACCGTTCAGGCTATGGCACTGTGCTGCCTACGCCGCCCCGGTTATAGTATCGCATCATCCACACCGAATTGTTCTAAGTTCAAAGCTAAAACTTTGAGAACGGAATAGTCAAAGGCTTAGACTGTTTTGACATCTCTTAGTGTTAGTCGATTCTAACAAAGGATACACCCCTGAAAAGATTTCTGAGGATCACTGGCAGTGTCCGAACATCATAAGACAGACTTGTTCTCCAGTCTTAGAGTTTAAGGGCGACACTGACGACGGTGACTGTGTTTTCACTTTAGTCTTTTATTTAGATTAAAGTTGCTGCAGGGACCTTATTAAGCCTTTTCTCACTTTCTGCAAGCAAAGTTCTGAATCATTGCACCGCCAAGGAAAGTATCAAGGCAGAAAGTCAAACCCACTTGGGAATGTCTGCATCGGAATCCAGTTCAGAGGCTAGTCAGATCTCAAGCCCAGTCAGTCACCACGGAAGACTCTCCGCGTTCTCTGCTCGCTGCTCTACAGTCGGCCTCGTATCCTATCTTAGAAGAAACAGAATCTCCGGGATCACCTATTTCGCCCTTTGCATCAAGTACCTCAGGACCACCAATCATGGCAGATCAACCGCAACCACTCTCTTTGGAAACCATTCTCATGAACATCCAGACTAGCATTACTGCTATAAAGCAAAGGGCCGCTCAGACAGATGCCAACATGACCCGCCTGAATGACCTCTTTAACACTCGTCTTCCTCCAGCTGTTCAAGACGAGGGTGAGGCCGAAGAGGACATGCATGAGCAGACCATCATGGTTGAAGATCCGAATCATCCAGGCGCTTGGTAGCTTTGGTCAACCCTAGGAGAACTCGAATCCCCGCTCAGAATCCAGGTGCTACTGTTGTTAGGGCCGCTCAGAACCCGGACATGACTGCTCTTGTTGCCAAGATGGCTAAGCTGGAAGAATCCGTTTCAAAGTCCGAGAAGATCAGTGCTGGAGGGATCGATTTGGATCGTCTCTGCCTCTATCCTAATGCTAAGCTTCCCGACAAATTCAAAATGCCTGACACGGCCAAGTTCGATGGCAGTGGCGATCCTAAAACCCATCTCTATGGTTACCATGCTGCCATGAAGCTCCTGTCAGTAGAGCCCGAGGCTATGTCTCAGCTGTTTCCTTAAACCCTCTCGGGCCCTGCTTTCTACTGGTTTTTGTCACTCGACATAGCCAAGCGAAGGACTTGTGTGGACATCGGGGCTGCGTTTATTTTGCAGTACAGCTATAATTCCCAGCTCAAAATGACTACTTGTGAGTTGGAGTCCTCCAAGATGGAAGCTAAGGAGTCCTTTGCGGATTTCGTCAAAAGGTGGAGGGCTAAGGCCGCTCAAATGACCGAACGCCCAAGCGAAAGGGATCAGCTTCGCATCATCTCCCACAACCTCCAGCCTGATTATGCTAGACACTTGGTTCTTGTTCAAGCGTCCTCCAACTTCGACACCTTCTTCGAGTCTGGCCTGGCCATCGAAGACGCGCTACAGAGTGGGATTCTATCGAAAGGGGAATCTTCTAACCCGCCAAAGTCAAAGCCTCGGGCATATTCTGGAAACTCCAATGCGCTGTTTGGGGGAGGAACTTACTCCAATACTGCAACCAGTGGTACCAATGCCTCTTCCTCAAATGCTGCCAACCACATTGCCGAGGTCCATCAAGTGCAGACCCCGCAGAATAACCGGCCTTGCAACCAACCTCGCAGCTTCTCTGCATTCGAGGCTCCATTGTCCCCAGTCATGGAGAAACTGGTTCAATCAGGACATCTGAAGCTCCTCGACCCAACTCCTCTACCTAAGAACCCTTCACCCAACTTCAAGGCCAATCTCTATTGCGCCTACCACCAAGGGGCCGGTCATTTTACAGATTCCTGCTTTCGTCTCCGTCATGCGATTCAGGATCTCATAGATGAAGGAACCCTTCATGCTCCATCACCATCAACTCAAAAGCCGAACATTCTTTCCAATTCCATGCCAAAACACAACAATGCTCCACGCATCAACCACATATCCCTCAGCTCCACTATATTCAACCCTACCGACCATATAACCTCAATGGATCAACCTAGGCCAATCGTGCCTATACCCTCTCAACCCGAAGCCGAGATTTCCTATATCCGCTCTGGAGAAGGACAGTCGTTCGATTCCGATGTACCCTCCGCGTGCTTGCAGAATGGAGCATTTGTGTTTAATGCTTCTATCAGGGATCTGTTCCACCAGTCCATCTCGTCTGTGCAGCTCAACTCTGCCTCTACCTTGGACAACCCGTATTTCAACGTGACGGATCCGAACCCCTCTCCAAGTCTGATGGACTGTTTTAGATGTGCTATTCCCCCTCAACCAGAGCAACAACTTGACATGCAAGTCGTGGGTTGGGCCACAGCTGATAATGATGACTATGCCACCCCATCATCAATGAATGGACAGAACTGGAGTTGGATGGTTTCCCGCAGAACCCTGAACAGGTCCCTTTTGACCATGCTTGGTATGATGCCTGGATGGCCAATTATGAAGCGGCTATGCTTGACCCTTTGGACATGCTATTTCAATAGCCTCAGCCTATTCTGCCCGAGGAGGAATACTATTGGGATCCCGAGCCTGCTTGGCAATTTCCAATAGGATTTGACCCTAATCCTCTCTAGGGTTACGCTCTGCCCAACCGTGAGATTCAATATCTGGAGGATGATCGTATCCAGGATGAGACCAGTGTTCTAGGGGAATGCTTCTTCCCTTCTACTGTCGACAGGCTGGTTAATTCGGTGGCCAACGCCGAGTATGATCCCACGTTCTACATCGTCGACGAAAACCTCCCACTCCCTGTAGTACCTTTCCCGCCTGAAGAGGATTGCAACATCATGGTTACGGACCTTGTACCACCGGCCGATCTTTGGGACGTCGACGATGTAGTCAATATCCAAGTTGGATCTGAGGTTTGAACCGTCAATCGTTCCTTTGTTGACGGAGGGCTTTGGGACGTCCCTTTTGTTGCTAATGTGGAACTTGCTCAAGAGACTGTAACCGTTGGGGATCCGGACATATGGGAATCACTGCTGATGAAAAATCTAACCGAAGACCTGGGCTTGGACATGGAAGTGCCTGTAGCCCCTCCGTCCTCTGACAAAGGGAAGCGCAAATTGGGGGAAGTCCCTGCTGATCTTTGGGATGATAGTCAAGACCCTCAAGTGGTGCCTTCTTTAGAGAACGTTCTTAACATTACAAGGAGTAGACGAATTTTTCATCCTGCTAATCTGCAAGCTGGGAGTTCGTCCAATTCTTCTAACCGAAAGAACGAACCTCCCATTTTCTCAAGGTCTGCACCATTTGAGGTACCTGCTGGCCCCCCGAATGATGACATGATTTGAAAGACAACTGGAGCGGATTCCCGCTACCATATCACTCTGGGGACTAATCTGTTCCTCCCGTGAGCATCGTCAGAAGTTCTGCCACACCCTTTCTCGTCTTGAGATTCGACCGGACGTCACACCTGAAGCAATGATCTCCCTTATCCTCCCGCCTATTTCTAAGCACACCGTGGTCTTCATTGACAAGGATCTGCCGCTTGAAGGAGTTAACCACAATCGCCCCTTGCATATCACAGTCAAATGCCGAGGACTCTGGGTCCCGACTGTTCTCATCGATAACAGCTCGGCAATCAATGTTTGCCCCTTAAGGGTGGCTTACCGTCTGGGACTAACTAAGAGAGACTTCGCACCTTCCAGCATGGCTGTTAAGGCGTATGATAGCACCCGTCGCCTGGTCGAGGGCACGCTTATGCTCGAGCTCGATGCAGAAGGATTCAAAATGGATGTCGAATTCCATGTGGTTGACATCCCAGCCTCCTTCAATCTTTTGCTAGGGAGGCCGTGGCTTCACAGATCTGACATCATGGCCGTGCCATCTACTCTTCATCAGAAGGTCATGCTAGGACTTCCTACTGGAACTTTAATTATCTGCGGGGATTTGGGCATTCGCCCGCTTAAGGAGGACGACACACCTGTTCTGGGCATCGCGCATGACAACGAAGACATAGACCTCGCGGGTTTCTCTTTTGACACTTCTGGCTCAGTTTCGGCCATCCACGTAGATGGGGACTTCATCATAAGCTCTGTCGCTCTGGACATTATGAGGAGGATGTCTTATCTACCTGGTCTCGGGTTAGGGATTCACCAACAAGGGATCCCGGAGTTCCCTACCTTTCCTTCCTGTGAGGGCCGCTTTAGTTTGGGGTAATCTTCCTCTGTCGAAGATGCCAAAAGAAGGAAATGCACGGGAAAACCTCGGTCCCTCTATGGTGAGCCCGATAGCTACTTTGTCCGTGAAAAGAGGAATGACATTTACATTGGGCAGGCCGAGCCTTTCATTGATTCGGTTACTGGGGAGCTGTTGCCTGGTTTTGAGGTCTTCGCAGATGATACCTGGTCTTCTAGTGATGAAGAGCCGGCAAAGACAGAATTTAAGAAGAAGCTTAGCCAGCCCAAGCTGAAGACTGTCTGGCTGGGATCTTTTGATCAGGGGAGCTTGGAGCAGCTGTTCTATGAGTTTCCTCAAGTGGGTTTGGCCAAGGAAGCTGAAGAGGCCGAAGTGTTCATGCTCGGGCCCGACGCCCTCGAGAACCCCATCTCTCTCATCATGGAAGCTAAGGGTAGCCTTAAAAATTGCATTTTCAAGCTACGCCTTACTTGCATTGATGATGTATCTGAGTCTGACACTGAGTCTGTTAAGTCTTCCGAGTCTAAGTCAAGCTTTGAGTTGGAGTTTGTGCCTCTCGGCCCTCCACGTCATAGCTTTTACTTCGAGTTCGACTCCCTTGTACTTGACAACCCTACAGGGTCTTATGAAATGAAAGACTCCTCTTCTGACTACTCTAATGATCTTTACATAAACTGCGTCGACCCCGATGACGAAGGGATAGATTTCGATGGGGATATTCCCAAGGAAATCTGTGCCTTCATCGAAAGGAAAGACGAAAGGTATGCTTAGCCATTAATAGAAGAAGTAATTCTTATAAATTTGAAAGATGAGAGTGATCCCCGGATGGTTCAAGTGGGCTCCACGTTAAACCAAGAGGAGCATTGTGGTTTCAAAGAACTTCTGATCGAATTCAGCGATGTCTTCGCATGGTCTCATCAAGACATGCCAGGTATCGATCCTGAGATAGTGGAGCATCGAATCCCTCTGTTACCAGATGCTAAGCCAGTAAAACAAAAACTTAGGCGGATGCGGCCAGACTGGGTACAGAAAATCAAGGAGGAGGTCACCAAACAGATTGACGCTGGATTTCTCGCGGTCTCTCAATATCCTACTTGGGTGGCCAACATCGTCCCAGTTCCCAAAAAGAATGGCCAGATTCGTGTCTGTGTTGACTTCCGAGACTTAAACAAAGCAAGCCCCAAGGATGATTTTCCCTTGCCACACATCGATGTGCTTGTGGATAATACTGCAGGGCATGCTTTGCTTTCATTCATGGACGGCTTCTCAGGCTACAATCAGATCCTCATGGCACCCGAGGATCGTGAGAAAACGACTTTCATCACTGAATGGGGGACTTACTGCTATTTGGTCATGCCATTTGGGTTGAAGAATGCCGGTCCTACTTATCAGAGGGCTGCCACGACCATCTTGCACGACATGATGCACAAGGAGGCTGAAGTTTACGTTGACGACATGATTGCTAAGTCGAAAACCCAGGAAGGACATATTTCGGTGCTGAGGAAGCTTTTCGAAAGATTCCGTAAGTTTCGGATGCGTCTTAATCCACAGAAATACACCTTTGGGGTCACGGCGGGCAAGATGCTTGGTTTTATGATCACTTCTCGTGGGATTGAGGTTGATCCATCGAAAATCAAGGTAGTACTCAAGATGAAGCCACCTGAGTCTGAAAGGGGAGTGCGCAGCTTCTTGGGGAAGGTTCAATTCATCAGCAAATTCATCGCCAAGTTAACCTTAACTTGCGAGCCGATGTTTCGTCTACTCAAGAAGGATACCCCGTGTAGGGGGATGAAACCAGTTAGTGCTCTGAAAGTACCAAACTGCAAACGGCCTCACGTGCCTCTACACCGAAACCCTAGTTCTTCGACGGAACCCTAATCTGCAAAACAGACAAGGGGTGAGTGCACCTTTGCCTCTCGTGGCAAAGGCCCTCCGATGCCTTAGTTAGTATCCCGTACTAGATGAACCCTAATTATCAGTAGGAAAACAATAAGAATGCTCAATCTTGCGTACCTTTTACCTCTAGGTTTGCCTCGTATTTATAGATTCACGGATGCTTGCTGCCCAAGCATCCCAGTTGCCCTAGGATTCCCGCCTCGTACAGGAAACCTAATATCTTATGGAATCTCGTTCCCTTATCTGTACAATATCTTTATAGGACTCTCAGTCCTTTTGGGACTCTTTCCCATAATTATCCGAACACCCCAATCACGCTGGTTTTCTAGGTTCGATTGTATACACTCTGGATCTTATCCTTTTGTGGAATATTACCATTCTAAAATATTCTTGCCACGTCACGACTTAGGGCAATCGTTTCCACTGTTCGGCTTCCTCTTAGCCGAACAGCCTTCTTGGACCAATAACCTCACATGCAATTGGCCCATGCTATTACATCTGGTCAAATGACTTCACATGCCCTTTGACCTTTATCCGCCGAACAGCTCGACTGGACCAACGACTTCTCGTGTCACTGGTCCTTACTGCCGTTCACCGTACTGATCGGCGGTATATCCTATCTAGGTACCACGTGGCCCCGTACATCACGTGTTCGGCTACCAAATGTATCTGTTCGGGAATACCTCCCTACAATTGCTCCCCAGCTTTATCCGTTTGCCACTGTTCGGGGGTAATGGGTGAAGCTTCTTTAGAAACAAAATATTCTAGCCCTGAGCATTTTATTCGTTTTAATACTTATTGATGATTTTGGCGCCCTTGTCATTATTCCTTTCGAGGTTATGACTCCACGTGGCATATTTCGTATGCTGCTCATTAATTCTGAACTGACGTTCTACGAAACGGCGTCAGAACGGCAATTGCTTTCCGTTACTTTAATTTGTAACGGCGTGGGGGGAGACGTTTCGTCTCCGTTCCTCGCCCTTAAACCCCTGAAAGGGTGCTTTTCGGGTTTCCACCCACAACATTTAAACCTCAGTACTTCTGAAATACCTTCTCTACCATTTTCGCCATAGCCGCCGCTTTGGAGCTCTCGTCCGTACTTCCTTCCATCGCTGTTGCAACCATTGTAAGATTCTCGTTCCTTCACTTCTCATCTCTGAAATAGGATTTTGCTTCTTGATTCATCCGCTCCCTAGGGCTTCACTCGTACCCCTCTCTAGATTTTCTTTCTTAAATCGGGCCCATCCATGGCGGATGATGGTGAGAATCGTCTGAGACCTAGTAAATTTAGGAGACTGTGTGAAACCCCTGCCGCCACGGCGGCATTTAGGACGAAATACAATATTCCAGACAATGTTGGCCTCGAACTCGCCCCCTTGGGTGCAGATAGGGACGGAGGTTCATGGGATAGAATGTGTATCCCAATAGTCGCTATCGTTGAAGGAGGAGTTCGATTCCCCCTTCACCCACTACTCCGTCAAATCCTGAGCTGGTATCGACTTACACCGATGCAGGTTTCGACTAACTTCTTTAGGGTAGTGATGGGAGTAGTGGCATTGAACAGAATCTTAGGGACCCAACTGGGGATTTGGGACATCCAATGGTGGTATAGCATCGTGCTAAACCCTGAATACAACACGTACTATCTCAAGGTTAGGAAAGCGGACAAGCGTCTCGTGCTCAACTTGCCAGACTCTGCTCGTGACCACGAGGTCGATTTCCTCTACGTAACGGGAGCTTTCGAGCCAATAGGGGAGGATGGCCAAGTGGTGGGTTTGCATTGCCCCCACATATGGGGTTACCCATGTATGCTTCTAATTTTGCTTTGTAATTTCTCGTTTTACTGTTTTCTTTTGCTTTCATATCTTTAATCCGCCTTGGATTATGATTTTGCAGCTGACAACGCTAATAGACGCCCTAGACGTGTACCGAGTAACGTCCGAACAGAGGACATCAACAGGGTCCTGAGATACACAGGAGAGCCGGGCACTCGAACTGCTGGGTGCGGTCGTGACGCGCACGTCTTGCTAGGCTACAATCCCGCCTACAAGGGATTTATTGACAGGCGGTTAGCCCACCCGAGCACGAACGTTGCTTCTACCTCCACGGCTCCCCAACCACGAGTTTCAAGGCAACGAGCTAGGGTTACTCTTGCCGGGCAACCAGGTGAGGTAGCAATCCCGGAAGGCGTGCCCCAGACACGTGTGGTGTTCAGGAGGTCCGTGCGAAGGCAAGTCCCTTTCGAACAACAAGCCGAACAATCCACTCCCTTCTTTGGTACAAGCCAGTCATCTTCTTCAGGTTACTCCCAATCTCCGACCAACCCAGGTACGATGACTCGTCAACCCCTTGACCTCGCCTCACTTCTTACTGTGTCCACACGAGGACGCGGTGCCACCAACAGGGTGGCGTCAACTGGCGCTGCCCCTCCTCAATCTCGTCGTACGAGGGGGAGGTCTTCTTCCTCCCCTCGGGACAGCGCCCTCGAGGCTGGAGACGCTCACCAGGACAAGCGTCCCAGAACCGAAGGCCCTTCCTCCTCCGACATACCAGCTAATGTGGAGAACACTCAACCATCATCACCTCCCCTCCAAGTGCTTCCCCAGACATGGGCTCCCCCGCTCACTAGGGGAGACCGTCCCGTGCATATCGGGGACACAGCCAGCTCCTCTGAGACAGCAGTCGCACTTGCACAAGGGCTGTTGGTCCCGGTGGACATGCAGAAGGAAGCTGCAACCACGGCTGATCGGCTCGTTTCCACCGGTCTCGTCAGTGGGATAAAGGTAAAGTTGCCAGTTACTTCTTCTTTCGTTCCTATGTTGCTCTCTTCGTAACAACGTTTCTTATATCTGGTTATTTCCAGTTTATCCAAAAAATGGTGACTTTGGGGCATAAAGTTCAAGAAACTGAAGATGAGCGTAATAGGCTCATGAGGGACAACACCAGGCTGCTCCAGACAGTAACAAGGCTGGAGAGGGAAAGAGATACAGCGAAGCTGGAAACAGATACCACCAAGGCTAGGCTCAACACAGCTGAGGAGAGTTTTAACCAAGCTTTATCTGAGATCGATAGCACCAAAAAGGCTGCTTATGACGAGGGATACCAGAAGGGATTTGATGCTACGACTGCAAGCTACGTCGAGCAGATGCCTTCAATTCAGGATCAGATATGGGTAGCATGCTGGGAGACATGCTTAACCAAGGTAGGGGTTGCAGAAGATTCTCCCCGGTGGGAGGATAATGACTTGCCGAGCAGACGCACTCAAGTTGTGGACGAGTCTCAGGGAAACCAAGAGGATGACATTGATCGTCAGATCGAAGATTTTGCTGGTGCTGATGAAGATACACCTGCAGACGTTCTGGGGGTTGCTGCTGTAGGGTCACCTGTTCGGGAATCGACAAACGATCCCATAGTTGAAGGAGGAGATACTGGTGGTGATGGCATCCCATCAGAGTCTGTCGCGGAGGCTTCAATTCAGATTGTTCCTGAGGTCCAAGAATTGGACTAAGTGTGAGTTTTATTCCCCACTTTTGAAACAAATTGCGGGTCCTGTGTGACCATAGTTTTACTAGCCCTGCGTGGCATTTAAACAGCTGTTTCTGGTCGGTTGGTTTGTTTTGGGATATTTTGTTTTAGCTTAACACTTGTTTTGGGATATTTTGTTTTAGCTTAAATGATTGTGTCTAAGCAGACTGCATGCTTAAATTTCTTTATACCAGGAATACAGTCGTTCGTATGTAAGTTTCTCGTACTTAACCAAGTATTTCGTACTCGGGCTTGACTAAGTATGTTCGTACTTTATGTATCTCGTACATATGCATGAAGTTTTAAGTTTTTCATACTTATCATTTCTGCTTTCACAAAATAGATCTAAGTTTCTCGTTCTTAGATAAAATCATACATATCTCGTTATGTCTATTGTCCAAGCATTTCGTACTTGGACTTTACTAAGTATATTCGTACTTAGAAGATGGTAAGAGTTTCGTTCTTTTGAGTATCTCGTGGCATTCGTGCCAATCCCGCGCTCCCCAATATGAAAAAAGGGAGATAAAGCAAATCTCCAGATTCCATATTTCATATCTAAAAAACCAATATCTTCAAAAAACTGAATATACTGTGAAGAAAAGAATGTCTTTATTCATAGACTATACTCAAGGGGGCGTTAGTCATACCCCTTGCAACTAAGACAGAGTAATTCACAAATAGAATAAGAGAAAACAAGGAAATTTTATTCGTAATTCCCACACAATCACGTAGTGCAATCTAAAAGAAACTTAAATTCTTCTAAACAAAGAATTTTCTCAGATTATGAACATTCCATGGCCTTGGGATTGGGATGCCGTCCAGATCAACCAATCTGTAGGCCCCAATGCCCACAATCTCTGTTACCCGATACGGGCCTTCCCAGTTGGCTCCTAGCTTGCCTTCGTTGGCCACTTTGGTGTTGCCGAGCACCTTTCGTAGTACAAAGTCCCCAACACCAAATTCTCGAGGGTGAACATGCCTATTATAGCTCTTCATTAATTGTTCTTGATAAGAGGCCAAATGGACTAGGGCCCTTTCTCTCCTCTCCTCGGTGAGATCAAGCTCAATTTCAAGGGCTCTGTCGTTGCCCCCACTTTCAACCAACGCAGTCCTGTTGGTTGGAAGTCCCACTTCCAAAGGTATGACTGCCTCTGTGCCATATGCCAACGAGTAGGGGGTCTCCCCCGTAGACCTCCTAGGAGTTGTCCTGTGTGCCCATAGTACGAGAGGCAATTCATCGGGCCATTTCCCCTTGGCCTTATCCAACCTCTTCTTGATCCCGTCAAGAATGGTTTTGTTAGATGCTTCTGCCTGCCCATTGCTCTATGGGTAGGCTGGAGTTGAATAGTAATTCCGGATCCCATACTGGGCACAAAAAGCCTTAAATTTCTTCTGAAATTGGGACCCATTATCTGTGATCAAGGAATAGGGAACCCCAAATCGAGTAATGATACTCTTCCACGCGAACTTTTCTACCATAGACTCGGTGATTTTGGCCAATGGTTCTGCCTCAATCCATTTAGTAAAGTAATCTGTTGCAACTAACAAGAATTTTCGGTTCCCAGTTGCTTTGTGGAGGGGACCCACGATGTCCATTCCCCACTGGGCAAATGGCCAGGGGCTCGTCAAAGGTACCAGGTCTTCGGCCGGTGTTCGGATCATTGGTGAGAATTTCTGACATTTCTCACAAATTTTCACATACATCTTTGCATCCTCCTGCATATGTGGCCACCAGTAGCCTTGAGTAATTGCTCGGTGGGCGATGGATCTGCCCCCAGCATGACTTCCACAAGCTCCTTCATGTATTTCGTGAAGAAATTTCTGCACCATCTCGGGGTGTACGCACAGCAAGTACGGGCCTGTGAAGGACTTTTTGTAAAGCTTTCCTTCTGGGGATAGCCAAAACCTTGCAGACTTGGTTTTGATCTTATGAGCCTCCTTTTTATCAGTGGGAAGTGTTTCATCCCGTAAAAATTCCACGATTGGGTCCATCCAACTTGGACCTTGGTTCACTTCCAAAACTAACTCCACGCTATTTCCAATGCTCGGCTCTAAGAGATACTCAACTGAAACTCTTCGCTTGAGTTCGGTCGAGACCGCCGCAGCCAGCCACGCCAGTGAATCGGCATGTGCATTCTGTCCAGAACTTATCTGTTCAATGTGAACCCTCTCAAAGGTATCGAGTAAATCTTTGACGGCTTCCACATATGCTGCCATTTTCTCATTCCGGGCCATATATTCACCGGACAGCTGATTCACCACAAGCTGTGAATCACAATGCACCCTCACTCTTTTTGCCTTCAGAATTTTCGCACTTCTCAATCCAGCTAGGAGTGCCTCATACTCCGCCACATTATTTGATGCATTGAACCCTAGCCGAACAGACAGCTCGATCATTACACCTCCTGGAGGAAATATTACCACCCCAATTCCTGAACCAGTGTTACATGCTGATCCATCGACGAATAATTTCCATTCCGTGGGGTCCTGTTCGGCTGACAGCTGATTCTTCATGGGTGCTGGGTTGGATGCTTGCTCCTTTCTCGTAGGAGGTAAAGGTGCAACTGCAGGAGAAAATTCCGCCACAAAATCTGCCAATACTTGGCCTTTAATTGCCATACGTGGCTGATAATCAATATCATACTGACTTAACTCGACGGACCACGTCGAGATTCTTCCTGAAAAATCTGCCTTTCGTAGCAGGGACTTTAGTGGAAATTCGGTATATACCACAATCCTATGGCTTTGGAAATAGTGTGGCAGTTTTCTCGTTGCTGTCCTAAGCGCCAGGACGAGTTTCTCTAAAGGCAGATATCTCGTTTCTGCGTCTAGCAATGTCTTGCTTACATAATATATTGGGATTTGTTCGATTCCCAAATCCCTTAACAGGACTGCACTTACAGCATGCTCAGAAACAGACAAGTACAAAATCAAGGACTCACCTGGCTGTGGGGTTGACAGAAGAGGAGGCTCAGCCAGATACTTCTTCAGGTCCTGAAAAGCTTGCTCACACTCTACTCCCCATTTAAACCCTTCCCTTTTTTTTAATAACTGGAAAAAGGGCCTACACTTATCACTTGATTTGCTGATAAACCTATTAAGTGCTGCAGCCATCCCAGTTAACCTTTGAACCTCCTTCGTGGTTTTAGGGCTTTGCAGCCTTTGCAAGGCTGCAATCTGATCTGGGTTAGCCTCAATTCCCCTTATGGTGACCAAGTGCCCTAGGAACTTCCCAGAACCAACCCCAAACGCACATTTCGAGGCGTTGAGTTTCAACTTGTACTTTCTCAAAATCTCAAAGACTTCTCTTAAGTCTGTGATGTGCCCTCGTTTGTCTCGGCTTTTTACTACCATATCGTTGATGTAAACCTCCATGGTTTTCCCGAGCAGTTCTTTAAACATGATAGTCGCAAGCCTTTGGTAAGTTGCTCCTGCGTTCCTCAACCCAAACGGCATGACATTATAGCAGTATAAGCCCCGTGGGGTGATGAAAGATGTCTTCTCTTGATCGGGCTCAAACATAGCAATTTGATGGTATCCTCGATACGCATCAAGAAAGCTCATTCGCTCGTAGCCAGCTGTTGCGTCAACCAACTGGTCTATCCTTGGGAGGGGGAAACTATCCTTAGGGCAGGCCTTGTTCAAGTCTGTGAAATCCACACAGACACGCCACTTCCCGTTCTTCTTCTTCACGACCACGGTGTTGGACAGCCACTCAGGATAATAAACCTAACGTATTGCTTTTGCCTCAAGCAAACGATTAACTTCTTCAATAACAGCATCTACGTGCTGTACGGCCGCCCTACGTTTTCTCTGAATAACTGGCTTATGCTGAGGGTCAACATTTAAATGGTGGCAAATTATCTCAGGATCTACACCGGGCATTTCTTCTGGTACCCATGCAAATACATCAACATATTCCTTCAGAAACTGTATTGACTCAGCCTTTTCCTCTGCTGGTAGTGATTCCCCAATCAAAAAATATCTTTCAGGATCAGCCTCGTTGATCTGAATCTTTTCCAAGCCCTCGATCACCTTATCAGCCGGGCATCTTCCGACGTCCTCGATAGTCGGTTGATCTGGTACCTCCAATGTATGAACATGGTGGGCCTTTGGGGCCTTCTTAACGATGGAAATCAGACATTGTTGGGCAACTTTCTGATTACCTCTAATTGCTTCGATCCCATTGGATCCTGGGAATTTCACCATCTGGTGGTAAGTTGAGGAGACTGCCCTCATTTTGTGTAACCAGGTTCTTCCTATAATCGCGTTATAGGAAGAAGGGACGTCAACAACTAGAAAATCCGTCCTCAAAACAACTGATCCTGCCCGAACAGGCAGCGCTACCTTTCCAAGCGGCCAAACTGCTCCTGCAGCAAACCCAATCAAGGGTGTTGTGGACTGGTCCAAATCTGTTTGGGCCAGCCCCAATTTCTTGAACGCGTCGTAGTACATTACCTCCGTACAACTTCCAGAATCCACTAAAATCCTTTCGATGTCATATTCCCCAACTCGTAGGGTTATGACCAAAGCATCATTATGGGGAACCTGGACTTCCCCCAAATCTTCATCCGTGAATGCGATGCTCTCATTGCATACACCACTCTCTCGGCTTCTCTTATTTCCCAACCGCGTCACATGCTGGTCGTGCTTAATCTGCCTTTGCAGTAGCCTCACCTCATTTCTCGTATAAGGTGCGGCTAACCCGTGTATCATGTGGATTACCCCTTTAGGATTCTGCTCATAATCCATCTCCATGGCTTTCCCTTTTTCCTTCGGATCTTCCTGGATAAACTCCTTGAGATAGCCACGAGAAACTAGATCGTCGAGATGCCTTTTATACATTTCACAATCCTCGGTCATATGGCCCCAGTCTTTATGGTAACTGCAGTGCTGATTCGTGGCACGTTTCGCATTTTTATCTCCACCCAAACTTGGGGGCCATTTAAAGTACGGCTGATTCTTAATTCGATAAAGAATCCTGTAAATTGGTTCCTTCCAAACTGTTGTGATGGAGAAGAAGGACTTTGGATCGGGGGCTTGCTTTTCTTTATAGGGCTCTTTCTTAGCCTGTCCGTAATCCTTTCTCTCCTTGTACGTTTTGGGCTCTGGCTTATCCACCTTTTTGGCAGACAGTTTGGGCTGTTCGGTAACTGTCCTGCCGTCTTCACGGAGTATGTCATCCTCCATTCTGGCGTGTTGCTCTATCCGCTCCATCAACTTGGCCAGCGTTGCCACCGGATGTTTGTTCAATGAGCGGCGCAATTCACCCCGAACAGGTAATCCAGTTTTGAACGTTGCGATGGCGTATTCCTCACTGCAACTTTCAATCTCGTTGAAAGTTTCCCAGTACTTTTTTGCATAATCCCTGATCGGCTCGTCGTCTACCTGCTTCATCGTAGAGAGGCTTTCAAACGTCTTTGGAGCCTTTCTACTTGTTAAGAACCGAGCAGTGAATTCTTCTGCCAGCTGTCTCCATCCTCGTATGGAGCGCGGGGCCAGTTTGTGAAACCAAGATAGAGCCACCTTGCCAAGGCTTGATGGGAACATCCTGCACAGAATGGCATCATCGCCATCATGCATGAACATGGCCTGCTGGTAATGCTGTATGTGAGCCACAGGATCTGTGTTCGTCTCGTAAAGTACGAATGCTCCATGCTTTACTCTGGTCGGCAACCTAGCCTCTTGTAACCTTCTCGAGAATGGGGAAGCCGCTATATTGCTTACGGCCTTTCTAGCTGCTTCTCGTGCAGTTACTGCCCCATCCTCGAATTCTCTCGTCTTGTGAGCCGTGGCTTTGGCCCGATCAGCATCAGATCTTTCGTACCTGTCCCGGTGATGTTTGCTTCTATCCTCTTCTTCAGGGGTGGAACTCCGGTCCCTACTCCTCCTTTTTCGTGAGAAGGACCTTTGTCTTTCCGGAGTTCGGCTTCTACTTTTGTTACTCCTTTTTCGTGGAGAAACATTATATTGCCTCATAATAGGACTTCTGCTCCTTGCCCTTCGAGAACGGGCATGTCTATGGACTACTAAAGTCCGTCTATCTCTTTCAGGACTCCTCCTGGAGAGTCCAGAGTCTTCTGGGTGTTCTCGTACCCGCTGCAACTCTTGTATTTCGTACTCTCGTTTTTTAATTAAACGAGCGTACTCCTCGATCTCCTTCCTCTTTCGGTCGAGGAGATCCTCACTGTTGTGTATACTTCTTGACTGTTCCACCGACGCCTCTCTTCGGTGAGATTTGCTCCTTCTCGTGGAGCCCGTGGGTGTCTTGCCCTGCCTTCCAGTAGGCTTTTTCGGAGCACCTGGTGGAGATTTATCTCCTCCACCACTTAACTGGTCCTTTGGATTAAACGGCGTGACTGGATCTTCTTCCATCATGATTGTTTTTCAGAGAATGGGTTCGTTTCCCACAGACGGCGCCAATTGTAGGGGGATGAAACCAGTTAGTGCTCTGAAAGTACCAAACTGCAAACGGCCTCACGTGCCTCTACACCGAAACCCTAGTTCTTCGACGGAACCCTAATCTGCAAAACAGACAAGGGGTGAGTGCACCTTTGCCTCTCGTGGCAAAGGCCCTCCGATGCCTTAGTTAGTATCCCGTACTAGATGAACCCTAATTATCAGTAGGAAAACAATAAGAATGCTCAATCTTGCGTACCTTTTACCTCTAGGTTTGCCTCGTATTTATAGATTCACGGATGCTTGCTGCCCAAGCATCCCAGTTGCCCTAGGATTCCCGCCTCGTACAGGAAACCTAATATCTTATGGAATCTCGTTCCCTTATCTGTACAATATCTTTATAGGACTCTCAGTCCTTTTGGGACTCTTTCCCATAATTATCCGAACACCCCAATCACGCTGGTTTTCTAGGTTCGATTGTATACACTCTGGATCTTATCCTTTTGTGGAATATTACCATTCTAAAATATTCTTGCCACGTCACGACTTAGGGCAATCGTTTCCACTGTTCGGCTTCCTCTTAGCCGAACAGCCTTCTTGGACCAATAACCTCACATGCAATTGGCCCATGCTATTACATCTGGTCAAATGACTTCACATGCCCTTTGACCTTTATCCGCCGAACAGCTCGACTGGACCAACGACTTCTCGTGTCACTGGTCCTTACTGCCGTTCACCGTACTGATCGGCGGTATATCCTATCTAGGTACCACGTGGTCCCGTACATCACGTGTTCGGCTACCAAATGTATCTGTTCGGGAATACCTCCCTACACCCCGTTTGTATGGTCAGATAAATGCCAAGCAGCCTTCATTACAATCCAGAACTATCTGCAGAATCCGCCCGTTCTCATGCTGTCAGTGCCCGAGAAGCCTCTGATTCTCTACTTATCTGTGAATTCCACCTCTATGGGATGCTTGTTAGCTCAGGAAGGGGATAAGGGAGTTGAGAAAGCCGTTTACTACCTGAGTAAAAAGATGGTCGGATCTGAAGAACGCTATACTGCTTTGGAAAAGACGTGTTGGGCTCTTGTCTGGGCCTCTAAGAAATTAAGACACTACATGCTGCTTACCCAGTGAATTTGATTTCTCGAATGGATCCTCTCAAGTATCTATTTGAGAAGCCCACGCTCACTGGCAAGTTAGCACATTGGTTGCTTCTCTTGGCGGAGTTTGATCTCGAGTATATCAAAAGGAAATCTGTAAAGGGACGCGCCATTGCAGAATTTTTGGCCGACCACCCTGTGGATGGACCGGAAGATTCAGATTTTGTGTTCCCAGATGAGGAAGTGCTAGCGGTTGTCGAAGACGTTTGGACTCTTTACTTCGATGGAGCAGCCAATCTGAAAGGGTTCGGAATCGGGGTTTTGCTAATCACCCCTGGCGGTTCTCACATCCCGCTTGCGTTCAAACTCAATTTCGATGTTACCAACAACCAAGCTGAATATGAGGCCTGTATTATGGGCATGGAGGCCGCACTCACGCTCGGTGTTGAGAAGCTTGAAGTTATCAGAGATTCTAATCTCGTTGTGTCTCAAGCCAATGGAGACTGGAGGGTACGCGAAGAGAGGTTGAAACTGTACCATCAGGATTTGGAGGGGCTAATTCCTCGTTTCAACAAAGTGACCTTCACTCACATTCCCCGGTCGAAGAACCACTTTGCCGATGCGCTTGCTACCTTGGCTTCCATGATCGAATTGCCTTTGGGAGTCAAACTCCGCCCTATCCTAATGGAACAACGGGACTGCCCTGCGTATCAATGCGTCAACGCCATCGATGATGTTGATGATGGCCTACCCTGGTACCATGACATATGGAACTTCGTTGAGAGTGGCTCGTATCCGGCTGAGGCCTCTAAAAAGGATCAAACTGCGTCACGAAGGATTGCTGCTCACTACATCATCTGTGGAGGGAAATTGTACAGGAGGTCTCATTGTGGAATGCACAAGCTCTGCGTCAACTGCACCGAGGCTGTCAGAATTATGGAAGAAATCCACGAAGGGGTCTGTGGTCCTCACATGAGCGGCGTCATGCTCACTAGGAAGATCGTGCGTCAGGGCTACTTCTGGTCTACTATGGAATCTCAGTGTGTGGATTACGTACGGCGATGTCACAAATGCCAAATCCATGCTAATTTGATGCATGTTCCACCCTCTCACCTATTTGGCATGGCTTCGCCTTGGCCTTTCTCTGTATGGGGTATCGACGTCATTGGCATGGTCAGGCCTTCTGCTTCGAATGGTCATAGGTTTATCCTTGTAGCGATCGACTACTTCACCAAGTGGGTGGAAGCTGAGTCGTACAAAACCTTAATAGCAGTTCAAGTCGCTCATTTCATCAGGAAGAACATCATCTATCAATATGGGGTTACGCAGGCGTTCGTGTCAGACAATGGGAATCATTTCAAAGGCAGGGTTCTAGAACTCTTCGAGGAATTCAAGATCCAAATCCATCACTCAACTGTCTACTGCCCTTAAACAAATGGAGCAGTCGAAGCGGCAAATAAGAACGTCGAGACAATCATCAAAAAGATCGCGGAATCTGCCAGGGATTGGCACGAGCAACTGCCTATATCTCTTTGGGGATATCAAACATCGATCCGAACGTCGACAGGGGCAACCCCCTATTCCTTAGTCTACGGGATGGAAGCAATTCTCCCTATAGAGCTCGAGGTACCATCTTTGAGGATCATGGTAGAATCGAGACTCTTAGAATCTGAATGGCTCAGTGGAAGATTTGTCGAACTTATGCTTTTTGACGAGCAGAGGCTCCGAGCCTTGTATCATGTTCAGGGGTATCAACGGAGAATTGCCCGGGCATTAAACAAGAAAGTGAAGTCTAGAGACTTGGTTGAAGGGGACATGGTCACGAAGGAGATTCGAGCGCCAGTATTCGACCCCCGTGGCAAATTCTGACCTAAGCGTTCCGGACCGTACATCATTAAGACTATCCTTTCTGGGGGAGCGGCTCAGCTTATTGATCTCGACGGCAACGAGTTCAACACTCTGGTTAACCTGGATCAACTCAAGCATTACTATCCCTGAGAGAAGCTTGTTGGACCGAAAACCACAAGGGTGGGCGGTTCCAAGCAAAAAAAATTAGAGCAAGCCTGCTAGACCGGAAACCTGAGAAGGCGGCTTAGGCCAAAATAAATAGGCATCAATCAAAGCTCGCTAGACTGAAAATCCGAATGGATGGTACTAGGCAAAAGTTAGAGCGCAAAAGGAGAGCTAAAATACCCGAGCGAACCATAGCCTGAACTATGTGCTGACCTGATTCCTTGAAAAGGAATACGTAGGCAATCTCTCTGTGAGATTCGGTCACAATCAATCAACTTGATCCACGGTTCCTTGACCAGGAGTGCACTCAATGCTCGAAACAATGCGGTGTTCAACACTTGGATCAAAAGGAGAGAACTCTCAAGCTTTCATCTTTATTTAAATTATAATTTCTATTACACAGGCTGAGCAGTCTTGAAAAGATTTAAGCATAAAAATAGAATGAATTGCTTGAGGCCTTAACAGGCTCGCAGTTTATTCTAGATCATTAAGGTCCGTCAAAGAGTCAATTGTTGTTTTGTCTGCTTGCAACCTCTCTTTTCAACCATGCTTGATATCGATGCATAAGCTCCGTGCTGAAATCTGGATCAGCTCCTCCAAGTTGCCTCAAACCCCAATTATGCTCGTATCCTCTCAAGTTCGGGGCAGTAAAAGCAGGGACTTGGAAGTCCTCAACCCCGGCTCGGTGAAGCCCTTGGCTTATTCCTAACTGACGGAGAATGCGACCAGGGATATAGAATGTAAAAGCGGTTAGTCCAGCTATCGCCATTCTCTCAAAGCCTACGGAATTCAGTGCCATGTCTGGAATGTTTAAGGCCTCGTGCCTCCAAGTGATTTCGTTCGGTAGCATCTCTCTCATGAATGTGTACCATTGATGCACGGTCATTTCTGGGTAGATCATGCCCTGCTGATGCATCTGACCGGGCAGATGGGGCCAATTTGCTTCCGGTGCTGTGAGCAACCCCAACTTGTCAAACAGCCAGAGCTGCATGAGCGGAAAAATAAGTAAGAAGTCATATAAAGCTTGAGCGGAAAAACAAGTGAGAAACTTCGATACAACCTCAACCGAGAGACGAGGTAAAAATAGAATGTGTGGAAACTAGAAAAAGGTGAGCTGAGTGAGAGTTTACCTGCAGTAGGAGTGGACTACCGCCAAAAACATTTGTTTGGCCAGTAGAAACCAAATCCAAACCCATGAGCATTTCAGCCAGAACAAGTGGCACCACATTCCTTCGGGCACCCATTTGAGCAGCAACGCTCACCAGCATGGGGTTCACTTCTCCACTTGGGGACACCAGTAAATGAGCGGCTAGCACACTAATCGACAGAGCAAAGCGGCACCTAGCCTGCAGGGCCATATCCTCTATGTCCCCTTCCGGTCCGTACCACTCCATTAGGCGCATGACGTTGATCTGCCCTCCAGTTAACAGACTTTCGGCTGCTCCCCTCGTAATATCAAGGCTTGACTGCAGGAGTTTTGGTATATTTTTCCTATAAAGTGGCACAACAATCACGCTCGAAGCGACACCTTGGAGGTACGCTTGGAACTCCTCCACGGTTGGGCACAGCTCGTTGACCAACCTAAACACGTGAACATCTGGATCCCAGAATTGCAGGGCCGCCCTCAGAAGTTTGGGACGAACCCTCACATTGCGGAGAAAACGGAATGCGGCTAGCCCGTCAGACCGGAATGACAGCCAATCTCCAGCGACAAAAGCCGTGAGCCACGGGCTAATCAGCACCGGAAGGTTATTTGCCATTTTAATTTTCGTGGGAATCTCAAGCTGTGGGAAGAATGCCTCTTCTTGGCAGAGCATTGGTCTCTTTATAATCAGAATGCGTAAGGCATTCTTCTTTCCCAGAGCAAATATCCACATTACGTGCCATCCTTTCCTCAAAAAGTAAGAGCATCTCTGCACCGCCCCTGAAGTATTCTGAGCAATCACAGAGTGATGACAAGGCCTGGTTGTCTTGGAATTCTGAGATGGTCAAATAAAGGTGGCCTGGCACGTCCCAATCATCGCGCGATGATCCCATTCCATCGCGCGAGTGTTCAGCGTCCACTTCATCGCGCGATGGACTCACTTCGTCGCGCGATGGTTCAGCCTGCAATTTGACAGATTACACCAGCTACTGTTCAACTTTGGTCGCTTATGTTTCTAAGGGCTATTTTGCAACTTTTATGGTTCCAGCAAGTCACTATGAGCGTATATGACCGTGTCCAAGCATCGGATTAGAAATATTGCGCTTAACGAAGATTTTGGACCCTCGGCGGCCCGTTTCAAGTTCAAATAGCCATTTTGGAAGTTCGAAACTCATTCCGAAGGGTTACACCCTGTTCTTCATGCTGTACGGGTCATGGTAGCCTAGTGTGACTGTACGGAGGTGTCGGTTTCAGTCCGTCTCGTGTCCATTTTGTGTCCTTTATAGCACTTCTTGGTTCAATTCATGTTTTGAAACACGTTTCTTGATTCCGTTGACTCGTATAGGTCATTTTACGCATGTATGACCTCACGAAAGCGTCGTTTTCATCCGAGTTAGGATATTTTGAGTTTTGGCTTATGAATGTCCAAAATTTCATCATATTTCTCGTATCCTGGCCGTGTCCTAAGGTATATTCTCATTTTTTTTCTGAGCTAAGTCCCGTCTGTACATATACGTGTGTCTGTGAACAGTCTCAGTACATTATCAATGCAAACATGGTGTAAGTGGCCAACGATCATTCGTTCTAATTTATCACAAGAATGAAAATAAACCGAAAATGCAAATTTTATAGCTAGGCCATGATCTATCCATGTCAAAAAGAAGAAAACTACTGTGTATGTGGCACTTCGGCCACCCGAAAAGCATCATGTCAACTCGGGCACACTCGGCCATCAAGTCAAAAAGGCACGCAGGCCTTAAAACATCTGTCAAAGTATCAGCTAAGGTGCTCTGGCCTTCTATCTATCTACGCGGGCACGCAGGCCCGAAAGCAAAAATCAAAATGCAAAATGTGAGATGAGGCTTCGCAATAGCCCTCAATCCTCTCCAAACCAGTCACCCTCTCCGTCGTCATCGTCGTCATCTCCCTCTCTGGGATCCACTTGGAAGCTAGGATCATCTACTGAATCGTCAGACCCGCTGCTGTCAGACGCATCCTCTCCATCTCCTTCTCCTTCTCCTTCTTCTTCTTCCTCCTCCTCTTCTTCCTTATCCTCGGAGACCTCGGGCAGGATCAGCCGCTTCTTGCGGACCGGCTCGTCTTGTGAGGGCCTCTGGCGCATCTTCAGCTGGTACCTCTCCTCAGCACGCGCCACGGCCTCTTGGGCTGCCTCCTTGCTCGCGACAGGTGGCCGTAAGCCTCGCGTCTGTGGTCTCGTGGTAGGCATAGGAGCAGGAACTCTAGCAGCTAGCTTCTTCTGTGGAGGATCCCTAGCGCTCTTCCTCCTGGGAGCCGCTCGTCCCTGTGCCTGCATTGTAAATTTTGTATACATTAGCATATGTTTGCATATTGCATATTTTAAAACAGGTACGATCAATCCTCAAGCAAGGCAATCAAAGCATGCTGTGTATCGGATGTGTGTGCGCATATATCTATCATTAGAGGCAGGAATGTATCGAATGCAGAAATGTTTCAAATGCAGATGCGTGTTGAAAGCAGGAATGTATCGTTTTCTGAAGGATATACCTGAGATCTTCGAGCCGCCGGCTGGGGATAGCGCAAGTCCAATGGTAAGCCACTCGCCGCCCTCCTGATCACATTCTCCAACGCAAGCATACGCCGAACAGCCTCGTTCACCCACTCATTGGGCACCTGTAAAGATGATTTGAACATGAGCAATTGAATCATAATTTAAGCTTTATGGAGATACAGTAATGAAAGCAACAATGCCTTACCGGCACGGTAACGGGCGCTGGCTCGACTCCCGCAGGGGTAAGGTGCAACTCAGCTGGATTGCCCTAGGAGTCTACCACTGCTATCTGCCACGTCAGCTCTGACGGCCCACCTCTCATTGGTCCACTCAGACCTCGCCTCGCGCGACTCTCACCACTGCTCGGTCTCCTTGAGACGGCTCTCCTCTCCTCTGCAGCTCCGCGGGCCTAGCTTCGAACCTCCCTAAACTCTCGTACTCCCAGTGGCCCCGCCAAGCGCTCCCTCTGATAAGTCGCGTAGTTCATGCTAGGGCGCAAGTGGCGTGTCAGGTCGGTATCGGGCCGTGTAAAGATCTCCAGCTCAGCCAAAGTGTACTCCCCTGTATGAGAAGCCCGTGGTGGAAGCGGTCCAGGCACCTGAAACCCGGCATAGCCAAGTGATTGGCTTGTCACTCGGTCACCCAAGTACCACTGCCAACCAAAGGACGACTCCAGCAGCACTCTGCTCGCTGTGACAACCCTGCTACGAGCCAAGTACTCAGGCTTAGGCTCCGCCACCCTCCAGGGATCCCACTCAACCTGCATAGGCAAACAATGCAAGTATCGGTCAGCGACAGCATTGAAGCAATAAAAAGGAATACACATTGCCATTTTTACAAAGTGTCATGTAATACCTGCGAAGGCTGAAGCTCGTCCAAGTATATCCTGAAGCCGTTCAAGTCACCTCTACCTCTCTTCTCTCCCATATTCTTCCTGCTCCATATGTGTGCGCGCGGGAGGATCCCTAAGTCTAAGCTCTTTGTCACCGGGCGGCACATGTTAAAAACGTCATAGGCCCAGAGCTGCACAGTTATCAATGAATTAAGTCATCAGTACATGCAAGGATACTATTGAACAGATTATGCGATTAAAGTGGATACAAGCATGAATTGAAAAGTGTGCATTACTCTATTTTGAATCATACCTCCCAGATCTTCCAGTACCCAGCAGTGCTCATCTCCGTCCTCGACGAATCCCCCAGAAAGCCGTAAGCTGCGCCCAGTGCCGCTCCGCCCCAGTCAAAGCGCGAGGCTGTCCTCAAGTCCCTCAGCGCGGGCAAGTAAGACAGGTGAACCTTGCTACGCCTGTTTGGATACAGGTTAGCGCCAAAGAGGTACAACAGGTACGCCCGGGCCATCTGCTCCGCCTCCTGATCAGTCGTCACCTTCTTCTTAAGATATTGGACGAACTGCCCGTATCTCGCCATCCCTTCCTCAATCTTGGGCACCTCACCCAAAAACCACTCCAGGGCTGCCTCGTCCTCCTGAATGCCTGAGTCAAACGGAATGGACTCGCCCCCAACCCTCAAGCCTGTGATCGCCGCAAAGTCAGTGGGCGTCACTGTCATTTCCCTGACCAGTAGGTGGAAGGTATTCGTGGTATCCCTCCACCTCTCTGCTAGCGCAACCAGGACGGCATGATCATTCCTCGCCGGGGTGAGAGTCTGAATGAACTCTCCAAAGCATGCCTCATCCACCAACTGCCTCACTCTCTCAGGCAAGCTCTGGTACAGTGCTAAGGAGCTGCATGCGCCCCCAAAGCCGCGGATGTCTCTCTGTCTTGTTCTCTGCTGCATCAGACACGGAAACAAGCAACAAGGAACATATCAGCATACAAAATTTCATTTTCAAGTTCTCAGTAATCAAATGCAGCCTGGCAACAAATGGTTGGTTCAAGTTATTATGTTTCATGCATGACATTCAACGTGAAAGTATGACATTGCTATTCAAGCCTACTTCAAAGGATTACTCTTGGTATTGGAACGCATGCATTGTATATAAATGGTATTTGATAAGGAAAAAGGGGGATTTTCAGAAGTTTACCTCAGACCAACTGCTCGAGATATGAGTGTCGGGGTCTCTCAAAACGAGCTTGGAGCCATACTCCGCCTGTCGCGGCCGATATGCTGTGAAACCTGACGGCACAAACAAGTGAGGAACAGGCAGCCTGTACCCCTATGCTGAAAACGGAGCCCGAGTCAAGCTCTCCGCCTCCGACACCGCCGTCACTCTAGGACCGTGCACCCTAGCACCGACCCTCTCCTCGGTCTCTGCATCCCTCAGGACCTCCTCCTCTGCAGCCCTCTCTCTCTCAGCTCTCGCTGCAGCCTCCGAAGTAGCGGTCTCCCGCTCTCGCTCCTATCGAGCCTCCAAAACGGCAACCCCTATCGCGGGGTTATCCTCCAAAAGCTGTGCAAGTCGTGCGTCACTCAAAAGTTCTGCGACGTCCTGCTTTGTAATCGGCCTGTGGCCGAATGATGTCGCCGCCGGCCGGAAAAGCACGTCCTCCTCTCTGTATCCAAGTGGGACCTCTGTAGCGCCTTCCTCCTTGGTCAGCACATCTTTGCCTTTTGCCGGCTCCCACGACGGAACCTCGCTCAACACGGCATTTCCACCATCAATACCCCTACTGCTTGCAACCTCGGAAGTGCCACCAACTACAACAGAACCACTCACGGCCATGTTTGGGTCCAGTTGCTCGATAACAGAAGGCACTACCCCGACCAGCTCCGTCGCGCGACGATCTGACTCCATCGCGCGATGATCGCCGTCGTCTCTAATCGCCTGTGCATGGCCTTGCTCGCCATCACCGCCGCCCGCCGCCTTTGCACCCACGCCTGTGACAACCTCCGCCGGCCTCTGATCCCCCATTTCAACCTCCATTGGCCCTCCCTCGTCCTCCGGACGATCAATTACTTCTCCGCTACCCCCACCGACACCGTAGTCTGCCATGAGTGCTGATATGAGTATGGGTTTCTGGATTTTGGAGTAAAATCAAGGGTTTGGAAGAAGAGATTGAGAGAGAAGAGAGTTAGGAGAAGTGTGAAACTGCTGTGAGTGGTTTCAAAACCTCCCTATCGACTAAAAGGAAAACAAACAGGCACGGGCCGGGTCTGGGCTTGTTTCAGATCCAAGCCCTAACTGGAAACCCTCGCACGATGGTCTAGCTTCCTCGCGCGATGGTATGATTGAGCCGTTGACCAAATTCAACCTCTGGCCCGGCCTGATCTTATGTATAGCCTTAATAATGGCCTAGAAGTCTTACTTGGGCCTTGCAATTAATTTTGGGATACCTGCTAGATGTTCATGATAAAAAAGGTGCTTCATATCCCCAACAGCGGTCTGCCCCGCGCAACCAATTCAAAATCAACGACGCTCCATCCGTCCAATTTTCAATTCAGCGACGATCCATCCATCCAATTTCAATTCAGTGACGATCCATCCGTTCCAATTTCAATTCAGCGACGATCCATCCGTCCCAATTTCAATTCAGCGACGATCCATCCGTCCAATTTTCAATTCAACGACGATCCATCCGTCCAATTTCAATTCAGCGACGATCCATCCGTCCCAATTTCAATTCAGCGACGATCCATCCATCCAATTTCAATTCAGCGACGATCCATCCGCCCAATTTCAATTCAGCGACGATCCATCCGTCCAATTTCAATTCAGCGACGATCCATCAACCCAATTTAAAATCAGCGACGATCCATCCGTCCCAATTTCAATTCAGCGACGATCCATCCGTCCAACTCCTTGGTGCACGGTATTTGTACATACTGGCTTGCACTTTTCATTTAATTGGCTTTTGGGTGAATTAGATGGGTGTCTAGAAATCTTTGACGTTACCCGTACCTGCCAATGGTGCTCCGCGTGCCGTCAAAGAGGGACTACTGTAGACACCCCAATCCGATTTCCCAATCATTTTACTTTTTTTTCAGTTTCTTGTTCCCCCGATGATGAATCAGGTTGAAAACAGTCATGAGAACGGAATGGCTTGAGTTTGGTGTGTGTGTGGAAACCATCCTTGACCCTAAAACCCTTAAACCCAAACCTCGACTGTAGGTTTGACCATCGCGCGACCCAATGGGTCCCTCGCGTGATGCTTCACTTGCCAGGTGGTGGTCAAAGTCAAACTTTTGACTGTTGACCGTCGTGGGGAAGCTAAAACACTCGCGCGATGGTCTCACTCCATCGCGCGATGGTCAATACCTGTCATATCCACCTTTTTCCAGCTGGAGTTTGTGATGATCAGGGGTCTACAGGCCTGTGTAACCCCGTTTCGTCGATTGAACAACATTTTGCAGGGCCACCCTTGCACCACCTCTCCCCCACTCTCCCATCAACCTTCATACCCCACTTCTCCACCAAGTAAGTGCTGCCAGCCTTGTTGGCTGGCTGCATTGCCTTGCATAACCACCAACAAACCCTCCTCTTTCTATAAAAAGCCCCCATGGTTTTCATTCCAAAGGGTTACCAAAAATTTTCAAAAGAGAAACAAGAACACAAGCTCTAACACTCTCTTTTACTCACAATCACTCCCATATACTCGTTTGTCAAGCTATACCAACTCATTCAAGCCATATTCAAGACACTCAAGCAAAGGTATAACCCTTTTTGGTTTACTGTTTTGATCCCTGAGGGGGGCTGACAGGGCTAAGGCTGGTAATCAATACCAGTCCTGGTCCTAAAGCCAGCAAATTTACAAGTTACTGTGGACAGGCAAACCCACGCGCGAGGTACCCACTCCATCGCGCGATGCTTCTAGTTCGGGTGATATGGTTCTCGTGGGGATGGGATTCTTGTCCTTGTTTAGTTATATGGTTTCATGTTTTCCTGTCTAATGATACTTGGCATATTCCACAGTTAGATTAGTTCATTTTACATCTCTACTTACTTTGGAATGCCCCTGGGTTGCTTCTGAATATGTCTCAGAGCCCAGGCATGCAAAGGAATTCCTGGAAGTCCAGTCAGAACACTCACGCGATGATGTGACTCCATCGCGCGATGGTTTGGCCATTTCCAGTGATTGCCCTTGCATGGGCAGCTAGGCCCTTGGCCTCTGTTTTGATACCCTCACTGTTTAAGGGTTGTATTTTCTTCTAGTTAATTTTGATTGTAATAATGACTTACTTTCAGTACATATGAACTGCTTGGTTTGACCCTGGGTGTGCACTGGTCCTTCTAGAGCCCAGAAGGGGATAAAATTTAACCTGTTGGTGGGATGTCGACACTCGCGCGATGGTTTGAGATTGTCACGCGATGGTTTGATTTGCATGCAGGGACTTCCGTGCATGCAAGTTGGCCACTGCTCGCGACAAACTTAAACCAAGGCACTGTTTTGGCATCCTGAAATCGGTGTTAAATATTATCTCATTTGTTCCTTATCGTTTCATTCATCCATGCTATTATCTATCACATCCTGCAAATTGTTACAGTTTTAATCCCCGATTAACTGTTCCCCCGCCCTAATTGGCTAAAAACTGATTAATTAAATGGAATCGCAAAACAAACATTTTCGCAAAATGCTTAGTAGAGACCGATCTCCGGATTGGGTGAGAGGGGTGCCATAAAACCCTTCCCCTCTCGTAACCTGGCTCCCGAACCCAGATATGGTTATGACGGACTGGTTCTTTAAACTTTTTCAAAACAAAACAGTGCGGCAAGTGCTTCGAAATACGGTTCCTTGGGTGTCGGACCTTCAAACCCGAGTGGCGACTCTGTATTTTTGCGAGCGCTTGTCGTCCAGCTTAAAGCGCTCCTGCGAACCAGCAGCATTTCTCTTTTCAAGTAGGGGGGGGGGGAACGAAATCCCTTCACTGAGGAAAGAGAAAAATCGGACATCCGCATGCCCACAGTATCGATACAGATGGGCTTAAAAACAGAACAGAGAATCCTGTATCGATACTGATCTGAGTTGTATTGATACAATGCCAGTTCGAGCAGAATTTCTGCAGAATTTCAAGAATTCAACTACAACCTCAACAACAACCATTATGGACATGATTTCACACAAAATCAACATATTTACATACAAACGAAGCAAAGAAATCCCTACCTCAAGTCAAGGAGCTTGACCCACGAAATTTTGAGCACAATAACGTGATTGAAAGGCTTGAAGGAGGTTGATTCTTGAGGTTTTGGAAGCGTTTTGAGTGGGAGGAGGAGAGAGAGAGAGAATTGGTGGAGAGAGGAGGGAGGCCGGACGAGAGAAAGAAAAAGGGGGAGATGAAATTATCTCTTACTGCTCACACACTCATATATATACCCAAGTATCTTTAAACTACACATTCACCCCCTCATCTCTCTATTATTTCACTTCTATCCTCAATTCAATTAACCACAATTTAACCATACTTTCTCAATTTAGGTATTTAATAAATTTTTCAAGAATTAAAATTATTCGGGTCCTTACAATCTACCCTCCTTAAAGAAATTTCGTCCCGAACATTGCAACGCAAGCCAATTAATGTTTATGCATCAAACAAACATGCTCATGCCATAACATATATCACCAACAACTAGTTAACAATCATAAGATTAGAATTTCGAGACTTACATCGATTAACTCGGAAACAAATGCGGATACTTCTCCCTTACTTCATCTTCCCTTTCCCACGTTGACTCTTCTTTTCCGAGGTTACTCCATAAAACTCGCATTAACGAAATGGTTTTGCCCCTCAAAACTTGCTTGCGAGAATCTAGGATACGTATCGGCTTCTCCCCATAAGATGCATCGGCTTCTAACCCTAACTCGGACCACTCTAGAACATGTGACAGATCCGGTTCATACTTTCGTAACATCGACACATGAAACACATTATGAACGCCCGATAGCCTCAGTGGCAATGCCAATCGATACGCGACTTCACTAATCTTCTCGATAATGTTAAATGGCCCGATTGAACGCGGTGAAAGCTTGCCCTTTTGCCCAAAACGAGATAATCCCCGACGCGGTGATACCTTTAGAAACATGTGATCCCCCACTTTAAACGATAACGGTCGGCGACGACGGTCAGCATAACTCTTTTGTCTACTTTGTGCAGTTAATAATCGTTGGTGAATCACTTTGACTTGCTCGGTAGTTCTCTTTTGCACTTCAAGAATCGCTTTCTTGCTCTCGAAAGTTCATTGGATCAATTCCGGCCCGACCAACGTAGCCTCGCCCAACTCGGTCTAACAAACGGGTGATCGGCATGGTCTCCCATACAAAGCTTCATATGGCGCCATCTCGATGCTAGATTGGTACCTATTGTTGTATACGAATTCAACTAACGGTAGGTGATCTTCCCAACTACCCCGAAAGTCCATAACGCAAGCCCGAAGCATATCTTCTAGAATTTGGATCGTTCTCTCGGATTGTCCGTCGGTTTGAGGGTGATACACGGTGCTAAATAAGAGATTGGTGCCAAGAGCAGCCTGCAGACTCTGCCAAAAGCGTGCGGTAAACCTTGGATCTCGATCCGACACAATAGAAACGGGTACCCCATGGAGACGGATAATGTCGCGGATGTACAAACGACTAAGCGTATCAATCGAATCGGTAACCTGAATCGGTAAGAAATGTGCTGACTTAGTCAAACGATCGACTATCACCCAAATGGCATCGTGCCCCCTCGGCGATCTCGGTAAACCGGTAACGAAATCCATTGTCATGTTCTCCCACTTCCATTCGGCCACTAGCAATGGTTGCAATTCACTCGTGGGTCGTTGATGCTCGGCTTTGACTTGTTGGCATGTGAGACATTTGGACACGAAGACGACGACATCTCTCTTCATTACCGGCCACCAAAATTGTCTACGTAAGTCATGGTACATTTTCATTCCTCCCGGATGCACGACTAATGGTGAATGGTGAAATTCTCTCAAGATTCCCTCCCGACACGAAATGGGTACGAACAATTTTCCTTGGTATCGCAAACCTTGATCGGCGTGAATCATCCACCCCTCTCGAGCTTTCCAGCTAAGAAACTTAGTACGAAACTCTCCCGCTTCTTCATCTTGCCATTGAGCCCCAATTACCCGATTCGACAAAGTCGATTGAACGGTTAAGTTGCACAAAGTGACTCCATCACGAACCTCTTCAAAATGTAGTGCATATGAACCTAAGTCGTTCATCGTTTTCCACTCGAGGATGGCTAAACTCGCAAGTTGCGTCGATTTTCTACTCAATGCGTCCGCTACCACATTCGCCTTACCCGGATGATATTGTAACTCAAAATTGTAGTCTTCTAAATGTTCCATCCAACGGCGTTGTCGCAAGTTGAGCTCCTTTTCAGAGAACAAATACTTTAGACTCTTGTGAACGGAAAAGACTTCGAATCTCTCACCGTAAAGATAATGACGCCAACTCTTTAATGCAAAGATGACGGCCGCAAGTTCTAAGTCATGAGATGGGTAGTTTCGCTTGTGAGTTTTTAATTGTCGCGATCCATATGCTACCACTCGCCCCAATTGCATTAACATGCACCCTAATCCCTCTTTTGAAGCATCACAATACACGGAGTAACCAAATCCCCGTTTGGGCATGACCAAAATAGGTGTAGTAGTCAATCTTCTCTTCAATTCCTGAAAGGCCATCTGACACACATCATTCCAAACGAAACGAGTCCCCTTATGAGCCAACTTACGAGTCAACTTAGTCAACGGAACCACTAGGCGAGAGAAATCGAGTACGAAATGACGATAATACCCAGCCAAACCCAAGAAACTACGAATCTCGAACACATTCTTCCATCGTTGCCAACTCATCACAGACTCTATCTTTCCCGGATCAACGGACACCCCATCCTTCGATACAACGTGACCCAAAAACTTGACTTCGGACAACCAAAATTCACCCTTGCTAAGTTTGGCATACAAACGATGTTCTCTCAAGAGTTCAAGAATGATAGAAAGGTGAGTTTTGATGCTCCTCCTCCGAAGGCGAGTAAATGAGGATATCATCCACAAAGACGACCACGAATCGATCAAGATAGGCACGAAAGATACGGTTCTTCAAATCCATGAAAGTTGCCGGTGCATTCGTCAATCCGAAAGGCATAACAATGAATTTGTAATGGCCATAACGAGTACGAAAAGCTGTCTTTGGAATGTCTTCCCTCCGAACCCTCAACTGGTGGTAACCGGACCTTAAATTAATTTTAGAGAAACAAGTTGCGCCTCGAAGTTGATCAAACAGGTCATCGATTCTAGGCATAGGGTACTTATTCTTAATGGTGACGCGATGCAATTTGTAATAATCGATACATAAACGAAGTGACCCATCCTTCTTCTGAGCAAACAAGGCTGGTGCTCCCCACGGTGACGTACTTGGACGGATAAACCCCAAATCTTCCAATTCTTGCAATTGAACCTTCAACTCCCTCAATTCGGCGGGCGCGAAATGGTAAGGAGGTATGGAGATAGGTGCGGTACCAGGAAGCAGATCAATAGAAAACTTGATTTCCCTTTCGGGTGGTAAATGGGGTAACTCCTTTGGAAACATGTTCGGAAAATCACAAATGACAAGGGGTAGCTCCCCACGCTCAGATACGTCCTCATCTAAGGCCAAACTCACTAACAGAGCATACACCGACTCACGCTCCTGAGACTCACATAGATACGGTTCTATTGGTTCCCGACGCTCCCCGAAGAACTCGAAACAAGAACCCCCAGGCGGACAAATACGGACCCGACGCTTGAAATAATCTATAGTAGCATGGAACGTCGACAGCCAATCCATTCCCAAAATAAGGTCGAACCCCGACATATTCAGCACAATAAAGTCAAATGTAAAGCAACGATCTCGAATAATAAGCTCACAATCCCGGCAAATGCGATCTAACGGCGACCTACCTCTTATAGGTGTGTCAACATACAACGAAGGATTGATACGTTCAATTTCCAACCCCAAAGCACAAGCAAAAGATGCAGCAATGAATGAATGCGATGCTCCAAAATCAAATAGCACTCTAGCAAAGGAGTTAAACAAGAGAAATGTACCCCTCACAACCGAAGTTTCCGGAGCCTGAGAAGTGACAGGAGGTGGTGGAGGTGGTGGAGGTGGAATAGCAGAAGTGATTGCAAACGCCCTCCCTTGAGTGGTCTGACCTTGAACATGCCCACCCTGATGACCGGAGCCTTGAGTAGGTGTAGACAAACTAGCTCCTCTCTCAGCTTGAGATCCCTGAACCGAAGCGGTCTGACGAAAGTGTGATTGTTGTTGTCTCCGAGCACCCCGAAACGATTGCCGACTAGAACCCTGTCCACCCCTCGGCTGTTGCACTGATCCCGACTCGCTACGAGCCCCATCCCCACGAGGACAATTTCGAGCAAAGTGACCAGGTTTCCCACAAGTAAAGCACGTGTTCAATAGTCGCGGGCATTGGGCGCAAATGTGCCCTGTTTGACCACACTTGTGACATATGATCGGAGGTCTACTAGAAACTCCTCGAGTCCCGAATGAAGACGACGGTGGAGGCCTAAAGTTTGACGGACCCTGTGAAGCCGACAATTGATCTCGTTGTCTCTTTCTCCATTGACTACCGAAACTCCCCGATGAAGAACTCATGGCCCCTATTGGTTTTCTTGGTTCCCAAACTTTAGGATTTTTGGGTGCCTCCCTAGGTGTCTCAATGCTCCGTGCACACTCAACAACTTTGGAAAACTTTCCTTTGCGTTGTGCCATAACAAACTTCTTCACAGTGTCGTGCAAGCCCTTCTCGAACTGTCTACATTTCCTTTCCTCAAAAGCCACCCATTCCAGTGCAAAATGGGACAAAGATTGAAATTTCATCGCATATTCTGACACCGTCATATCCCCTTGCTCTAGCCTTTCAAACTCATCTCTCAATTGGTCTCGACTCATTTTCGGAAAATATTGCTCTTCGAAGAGCACCTCAAATTCGGCCCCCATGTTAGGTTCTCAACATCTGGCTCATTTACTTGAGCCGCGGTCCTCGCTGCCCTCCTTGCATCCTTTCTCGATTCCAACATGGACTCCCACCATTCGTTCGCTTCCCCGGTAAGCTGAACGGCTACGATATTGACTCACAAGTCATCCTCCGTGATCTGAAGAGCCCTAAAGAGTTTTCGGATTTGAGCTAGCCAATGATCGGCTACAAGAGGGTCACTGCCCAACCCATCGAAGGTGGGTGGATTTCTACAGCTGAACTCCCTCATTGCTATCATAGCACGACTATCTGCGCTTTCCCTAGGAGCAGGATTCAAAAGGTTTGCAGACGCAAGAGCCGCAACGAAATCCCTAGCAAAAGGATTTTGAGCAATTGGTACCTCCTCTCCTTGACCATGTCCGGCCCCTGCCCTCGGATTCCCACTCGGATTTTCCCCATGGTGGCTGACCTCATCCTCAACCGGCACTTCTCATCCACGACCACCCCTACTTTCGGCCTCACCTACCCTAGCACGCGTTCTCGGAGGCATCTAGCTACAAGTTATAAGAAAAGAAGATTGATCAATACCAACATTGTCAAATGAGGTCAAAACCTCCAACTATCCCAACACGGGTTAAAGCAACTCTACACCACTCTACTATATTGAAATACCATGCCACGTAAACCAAGTAATATCAATGCATACAAGCACACGTATGTTATGAAGATGGCGTGACATTTTGAACCCAAGAGACTAGAAGTCTCCCCACGGTCTCAAAGTATTCAAACCTAGACGCTTTGATACCAATTTGTCACGTCCTCGATTTTCAACATAAATAAATAATACATTTTAATAAAGAACCTCGCGTGTCATACATATTACCCAAAAGGATTTCCCACCAGTTTAATTTACAAACAAGTCCCCCTGTTTAAAAAGATACAACATTGGCACCATGGCCCGAATTAACTTAAATACAGATACGACATGTTCAGAATGTTACAAACATTGGTCAAAAGATAATTCATGAGCAAATTAGTTACAAAGCCATCTTTGGCCAAAAGTAAGTCTATTACAAAGATGAATAAGTAACTAAATAAAATTAGCTTCCAAAAATCTTCATGTCCTGGCACACCACAGCGTGCAGTCTATTGCCCAACATTCGAACCTGAAAAGAAGGATTTTGTTGAGCTACACTAGCCCAGTAGGAAAATCTTTACCAGTTTTATATGCACATATGATGAAAAGTGTGAAATAAGAGGACAAGGAGACAAGGTTCAAGCAGAAGATAACTATGGACTCATTGGTATATCTATAATCATTCCGTTTGTTTATTATAAGCCAACGTCATATTTCATAAGACTCGAACACTTCTCCAATTGCAAACTGACTTGCTACCCCAAAATCTCCACCTTCGGTATTTCCACCCCATGCGTTACCGTATACACTACGAGGATTACCATGTTACCACCCTATGCATCATGGTGATCCCTAATGATTTGGTTCACCGTATTACCACCACTTACGTTACAGGATCCGTCTAAGGTTCCGTATTACCACCATTTGCGTTACGGGACTTCCTAATCCATCCCTCGACTCATTCACCTACCCTCATACTTTACAAACCAACTAAGACTCTACCTTAATCACACGTTCACACGAAACGTCATACGGTGTTCTAACAATGCTATTAATATGTCACAAACATAACCAACAATAATCAATTTATCAAAAAGACATATTTTTAACAAAGTTTCAATTAAGGAAATCCTTATTCGGTTCTAGCTAACGGAAAGTTAACGGACCACGGAATACATCAAACTATCATAGGAAGTCAATTAGACATGCTTGAGATAGCTTAGGAGGTGTCCAAAAGGGTTTAGAAATGATCGGGGGTCAAAACAATGAAATTTGGAGCAAAATAGCAAAAGCTGATTTTAGGCCTGTTTGTATCGATACTAGCGATTTTAGTATCGATATAGATGGGCTTAAAAATAGAACAGAGAATCTTGTATCGATACTGATCTGAGCAGTATTGATACAATGCCAGTTCGAGCAGAATTTCTGCAGAATTTCAAGAATTCAATTACAACCTCAACAACAACCATTATGGACATGATTTCACACAAAAGCAACATATTTACATACAAAAGACGCAAAGAAATCCCTACCTCGAGTCAAGGAGCGAAACCCAAGAAATTCGTATGAGCTCTAGCCCCGAACTCTTTGAAATCAACCGAAATACTCTCCTCCAAGCTTGACCCGCGAAATTTTGAGCTCAATAATGTGATTGAAAGGATTGAAGGAGGTTGATTCTTGAGGTTTTGGGAGAGTTTTGAGTGGGACGAGGAGGAGAGAGAGAATCGGTGGAGAGAGGAGGGAGGCTGGATGAGAGAAAGAAAAAGGGGGAGATGAAATTATCTCCTACTCGTCACACACTCATATATATACCCAAGTATCTTTAAACTACACATTCACCCCCTCATCTCTCTATTATTTCACTTCTATCCTCAATTCAATTAACCACAATTTAACCATACTTTCTCAATTTAGGCATTTAATAAATATTTCAAGAATTAAAATTATTCGGGTCTCTACAATCTACCCTCCTTAAAGAAATTTCGTCCCGAACTTTACAATGGAAGCCAATTAATGTTTATGCATCAAACAAACATGCTCATGCCATAACATATATCACCAACAACTAGTTAAAAATCATAAAATTAGAATTTCAAGACTCACATCTATTAACTTGGAAACAAATGCGGATACTTCTCCCTTACTTCATCTTCCCTTTCCCAAGTCGACTCTTCTTTCCCGAGGTTACTCCATAAAACTCGCACTAACGGAATGGTTTTGCCCCTCAAAACTTGCTTGCGCGAATCTAGGATACATTGGCTTCTCCCCATAAGATGCATTGGCTTTTAACTCTAAGTCGGACCACTCTAGAACATGTGACGGATCTGGTTCATACTTTCGTAACATCGACACGTGAAACACATTATGAACGCCCGATAGCCTCGGTGGCAATGCCAATCGATACGCGGCTTCACCAATCTTCTCGATAATGTCAAATGGCCCGATAAAACGTGGTGAAAGCTTGTCCTTTTGCCCAAAACGAGATAATCCTCGACGCAGCAATACCTTTAGAAACACGTGATCCCCCACTGTGGGCTCCCCGTACCGGCGCACGCCCGAAGGCGAAGAGTCGTCATCCGGATTTTTGAGATGGATGATCCAAGAAACCGAGGGTTTGTTTTGAAAGGCTTTTGATCTAGCGAAAATGTTGAGATTTTGGGTTTGGGAGCCACATAACGAATGAGGAAGGTTTTGTTGGAAAAAACACCCCGTTCGCCCGGTAAAACCGGTCTCTACAAAACCTTTCAAAAGAGGGGATTTAGAATATCTCTTGGAAAATCAAACTTTTAAATAAACAAGCAAAGGGGAAAGGGACATGGGTAATAGATCACGCTGGTGTGCACGTGGTGTTAACTGTACAGTGATGATAAAGATGATGCAAAATGAAAGGAACTTTCAGTAGAAACTGTCTGGATCACTGTATTCTCGTACACAACATTTTGTAATACAGCGTACGGTTTTACAGAATGCCAAGCGGGGTATCCTCTTTGCTTTCAAGTTTTCAGGAAGCTTCAGAATGCCGCCCAGCTTCTTGGATAACAAGTGCGGGGTTTTAGACCGACATCCGACAACGTTTTTACTGTCAAACGACTCTGGAAAATACCACTCTCCCAAGCCATGAACATAAACTAGCTTTGAAATCCTTGATTCTTCAAAATGACCCAAGAAAACTTTATTGTCTCAAAACCAAACATGGCTTGTAGATATGGTCTTGTTTCAAAAATACCAACTCATTGATAAAAGAGGGCCAATCAGGAAATGGGTACGATCCAGACAGTTTCAGAGAGAAAACAGTAGACTAAAACGCCGTGCGCTTAAGTCAGCTACGCCGCGCGACGCATCAAAATGCCGTGCGGTGTAGCTTTCTTAGTATAGAGGCTTACTTTTATTTTGAAAATGGTTTTAAAGTCAGGATCTGACCCAAAGGGGGTCGATCCTGACCATGGAAAGGTTCCCTCAGGGATATGGACAGGGCCTATCCCAAGGAAACTAATTTATACCTTTTGATCTTTGAGCTTGGATGGAGACGGATGGCTTCGGATGAATGCGAATGAGACCGGTTGAAACAAGAGGGTCGTAAGTGTGGGTAATAGATTGTACTATGGTAGTTGAAGCTTTTATAGAAATGAAAATCTCATCTCAATGATGAAGAGAAGAAAGGAGGATTTTGAGGAAGGGAGGGCTTTGAGAATGTTTTTGGGAGCACTTTCTCAAGGCTTTCGAGTGAGGAGTTATGAAAGCATGATGAGAGAGAAAGAGAATTCAAGCCCTTTTCTCTTAAGTGGAGGGTTGTATTTATAGGCAAAAGCCAAGGATTTTGAATTTCAAATGGTGGAGGTATTTTCTGGGCGGGCCAGAAGTGCCTTTTCGGTTGAGCTAACTTGTAGCAGTGGCTCAAATGGGCGTGGCCGATAGCTGGCTGAGCCAGTCAGAATTTTATCCAAAATGCCTTGCGGTTGACCTCATGACCTCGTGCGGCGTAATGAAATCTATTATGTTGTGCGATGTAGAGGTGTGCCATACGGTACTAAGGGTCCAGTCCTGGGCTTTTGGGTTTGCCCTGGGCTTTTGAGTTTTGTTTGGGCTTTTTCGGAGAGTCCCACATCCAAGCTCTCAGAGGTATTTGTTTCCTTTGTTTCATCATCGGGATATTTAAAGCATTTTCGAGGCTTGGATTGGGATGTCTACAGTAGTCCCTCTTTAACGTAACTCAGACACCATTGTTTGGTACGAGTGACGCTTAAAGAAAAAGGCATCCAAATCCGCTGCTCCAAAGTCTTTAAACTGAGACAGAAAATTGAAATGCAAGTAAACGATGATGGTGGTCGCGCCCGTGGGGCTGCCTACATACCCCGTTGTAGGGATCAGACCAGCGTAGTTCGGTTGGGACAATGAAAAAGAGTCCCGGAGGACGAGTAACGAATTTGTGCAATAAACTTTGAAACAGCCGTGTGCCAATGGTGCTAAGCATTATGAATTGAATGCGTACCTTTGGGAGGTTAATCGAGACGAAATGAGCCCTTGGAGGGCGAAAATAGCGAGACGTGCCTTCCGGAGGTCGATTGAAACGCGACGAGCCCTCGGAGGGTGAAAATAGCGAGACGTGCCTTCAGGAGGTCGATTGAAACGAGACGAGCCCTCGGAGGGTGAAAATAGCGAGACGTGCCTTCAAGAGATAGATTGAAACGAGACGAGCCCTCGGGGGGGGCAAAAAATTTTAGCTCATTGTTTTAAGTAGACTTTTTGGCAAGACGACTAGAACATTTGATTCCCAAGGGGATTTTGGTGGTTGGTTTGAACAATTTAAGAGAAAAAGGTTTCATCCATGCAGAGTCAAAATGCCGCGCGGCCCATCATTGTGTCGCACGGCGTTTCAATTTCCCATGCAACTCTTCGATTTCCGAGAACAGCCGGTTGGTTTAAGGGTGCCCATTAATACAGGCGTGCCCGTTCGGAAAGTTCAACATCTTTATAAGGGTGGTGGTGCCTCATTCCATGCACCATCACCAAAAATCTTAAGTCCCTCCACTTTCCTCTCCAAAAATTACAACAGCCTTTCGAGAAATGGCAAGCAACAATGATCTCGCTGCGCGAGTCGCTTCCCTTGAGGCCGAGATGGCCTCATACCGGGAGGAGATCGAGCTCCTGTTCGTACAGATTGCGAGGCTCGTTAGCATGATCCGCACCCTCCGCCGCGCGGCGTCGAACCTCTAGGACGTTGCCTTTGATTAGTTAGACGATAAGAACGACCCAGAGTATGCGCCGGAGCGTGAGTCTGACGATACTGCGGAGGACTCGGAGGGTAATTCGAACGGTTCCGACGACCGTTCAGATGGCGCGAACGACGCTTCCGGCGGGGGGAGCAATTGAGGAAGAAGACGAAGAAGAAGGAGAAGAAGAAGAAGAAGGCAGTAGGATTTTTCTTTTGCTTTGTTGTTTTTTTTTTTTGAACGAATGTAATGAACGATCCCGGGGTTACCCAGTTTGAATGCAATGAATGCCCGTTTTTCTCTTTATATCTTTCTATCTTCTCCGTGTTTCTCCAGAAAAAGAAAATGAATGATCGTGTTGATTGTGTTCTCGAACGACCAGCATCTGTTCAGAATTCAAACCTGTTCAAATAACTTGAAACGCCATGCGTTGCTCACAGGGAGTCGTACGGTTTTGTGAAATGAAGTGATATGCCGTGCGGTTTAAACAGAACGCCGTGCGGCGTTATAGGCTGTGAACCCGGTCCAGTTTTAATTTCAGACGGACCGGTTCTTGGGGGATATATATATAGACGGGGCGTACACAGTACGCCCCATCGTTCAAACTCTCTCTCTCTTCGCGCCTCTCACTCTCTTCCAATGTCTATTTCTCTCTCTCTCTCTCTCTCTCTCTCTCTCTCTCCCGTCCTCCCTCTCTCTCCGACTGCTCTCTCTCTCTCGGTCTCGCTCTCTCTCTCTCTCTCTCGGTCTCTCTCTCTCTCTCTCTCTCTCTCTCTCTCTCATTCGACCATGGATCGTGGGTGTAGACACCCCAATCTGATTTCCCAATCATTTTATTTCTTTTTCAGTTTCTTATTCCCCCGATGATGAATCAGGTCGCGAACAGTATTGAGAGAATGAAATGGCTTGAGTTTGGTGTATATGGAACCCATCCTTAACCCTAAAACCCTCAAGCCCAAACCTTGACTAAGGGTTTGACTCTCGCGCGACTCACTGAGTCATTCGCGCGATGCTCTACTTGCCAAGTGGTGGTCAAAGTCAAACTTTGACTGATTGACCATTGCGGGGAAGATAGAACCCTCGCGCGACGGTCTCACTCCATCGCGCAATGGTCGACACCTGTCATATCCAGCTGGATTTTGTGATGATGAGGCGTCTGCAGGTCTATGTGACCCCGTTCCATCGACTGAACGGCGTTTGCAGGGCCAGCCTTGCACCACCTAGTCCCCCACTCTCCCATCAACTTTTGCACCCTCTTCTCCACCAAGTAAGTGCAGCCAGCATTGTTGGCTGGTTGCATTGCCTTGCATCACCACCAACCAAGCCCCCTCTTTCTATAAAACCCCCCCCCCCCCCCCATTTGTTCTCTTTCAAAGGGTTACCAAAAATCTCAAAAAGAAGAGCAAGAACTACAACCTTGATCTCTTCTCTCATTCAAATCCCTACTACTTACTCACATGTCAAAGCCATACCATCTCACTCAAGCCATATTCAAAGCATTCAAGCGAAGGTATAATCCTTGTTCTTTACTGTTTTGATCCCTGAGGGGGGCTGACAGGGCCAGGGCTGGTAATCAATATCAGTCTTGGTCCCAAAGCCAGCAAATTTACAAGTTACTGTGGATGGCAAACCCACGCGCGAGGAACCCATTCCATCGCGCGATGCTTCTAGCACATGTGATATGGTTCTCGTGGGGATGGGATCCTTGCCCTGTTGCAAATACATGGTTCTCATGTTCTCCTGCTCAATAATATTCGATATATTTCACTGTTTGGCATGCTAAAATCAATAGTTTAGCTTAGTTTACTTTCCCGTTCGTGTTGGGATGCCCCTGGGTAGCCTCTGAATATGTCTCAGAACCCAGGCATGCAAAGCAATTCCTGGCGATCCAGTCAGAACAGTCACGCGGTGATGTGACTCCATCGCGCGATAGTTTTCTCTTTTCCAGTAATTGCCCTTGTATGGGCAGCTAGGCTTTCGGCCTCCGTTTCAATACCCTCACTGTTTAAGGGTTGCATTTTATTCCAATTGTGTTAATTTGTAAATATTGGTTTACTTTCAGTACACATAAACTGCTTGGTTTGACCCTGGGTGTGCACTGGTCCTTCCAGAGCCCAAAAGGGGATAAAATTTGACCTGTTGGAGGGATGTCAATACTCGCGCGACGGTGTGAGTGTATCGCGCGATGGTTAGCTTGCATGCATAAGCTTCTGTCCATGCAAGTTGGCCACTGCTCGCAAGAAACTCAAACCAGAGCACTGTTCTGGCATCCCGAAATCAGTGCTAAATATTATCCCATCTATTCCTCGTCATTTCATTTGTCCATAAATATCTACTGCATCCTGCAAACATGTTATAGTTTTAATCCCCTTTAACTGTTCCCCCACCCTAATTGGCTAAAAATTGATTAATCAAATAGAATCGCAAACAAACAACACTTTCGCAAATACCTAAGTAGAGACCGATCTCCGGATTGGGTGAGAGGGGTGCCATAAAACCCTTCCCCTCTCGTAACCTGGCTTCCGAACCCAGATATGGTTATGACGGACTGGTCCCTTAACTTTTTCAAATCAAACAGCGCGGCAAGTGCTTCGAAATACGATTCTTTGGGTGTCGGACCTTCAAACCCAAGTGGCGACTCTGTATTTTCGCGAGCGCTTGTAGTCCAGCTAAAAGCGCTCCCGCGAACCGGCAGCATCTCTTCTCTCTCAAGAGGTGGGAGAACGAAATCCCTTCACCGAGGAAAGAAAGAGGAAGGATCGGGCAAAAATCGCATTGCCCATAGTGGCGACTCTGCTGGGGATCGAATCAATATTGGTCTATACTTAGATTTTAATACGCTTGAGAACAATCCCACAAAAGCCTATCAAAATAGTGAGCTTCGCGCTGCTAAAGAAAGGATTGGTGATTTAACAGGACCTCGTGTCCGGCCATCCAATCTGGGGCTTTTTCGATTGTTCTCTCGTGTAGTTTCTTCTAAGTATTGATCAATAAAGAGAGCCAAATTTGAAAAGGCATTTGCGAATTTGCGATTCTGTTACATTAATCAACTTTTAGCATTCTCATTTGCATCGATGTGGGATAAGCCTCGTTGGATCGTTTTGGCAATCCGGCACGGTTTACTGGAGCCCGGGGACCCCGAATGACTAACAACCTTCGGCGATGATGAGTCATTCTACTGTTCGCCTGTTGCTCTGCGATTACGCGGGCAGCAAGAGGTATGTCTTGGCTCTAGTCCGAGGAACCTGTTACAAGCCAAAACCAGCCTTTGCATATACAAAGCACTAGCACTATCCAAACTAGGACAGGTACCTACAGGGTAAGATTACTTGCATCTAACCCCCATACTGTCAACGTGTTACTGCTTTCCCTATCGCAGGCACTGTACATACATACATACCGTTCCTGCATAAAAGCATGTTTAGGGCGGCTCCTAGGTTCTCTCTCCTTCAAGTCTGTCTTATGTTTATTAGGACCTTACCGTGGCCCGATGAGGAGTCGTGCATCTCGATGGTGCACGTTGTCAATTCTCAAAGTTCCTTAGATCAATCAGACTTTGGGAAATCAAGACTTTCTAAAGCCTTTGGCTAAATACCCAATCGAGGTTTCAAACAGAAAACAAGGAATGAACGGGAAAATGCCGCGATACTTACACCACTTTGGTTATCATGCGAAGCATGTACACCACCTAGGCTACGGCACTGTGCTGCCTACGCCACCTCGGTTATAGCATCGTGTCATCCACACCGAATTGTTCCAAGTTCAAAGTTGAAACTTCCGAAACGGAATAACCAAAACCTTTAGACTGCTTTGACATCTCTTTGTCTCAGTTGATACAAGTAAGGATACATCTCGAAAAGATTTCTGAGGATCACTAGCAATGTCCGAACATCATAAGACAGACTTGTCTGCTAGTCTTAGAGTCTAAGGGCGACACTGACGACAGTGACTGTGTTTTCGCTTTAGTCATTTATTTAGATTAAAGTTGCTGCAGGGCCCTTATTAAGTCTTTTCTCAGTTTCTGCAATCAAAGTTCTGAACCATTGCACCGCCAAGGAAAGTATCGAGGCAGAAAGCCAAACCCACATGGGAACGTCTGCACCGGAATCCGATTCAGAGGCTAGTCAGATCTCAAGCCCAGTCAGTCACAACGGAAGACTCCCCGCATTCTCTGCTCGCTACTCTACAGTCGGCTTCGTCTCCTATCCTTGAAGAGACAGAATCTCCGGGATCACCTACCCCTTCCTCTACATCAAGCACCAAGGAAATTCGTGCTTCATCGAAAGGGAAGATGAAAGGCATGCTCAGCCATTAAAAGAAGAAATAATCTTAATAAACTTGAAAGATGAGGGTGATCCTTGGATGGTTCAAGTGGGCTCCACATTAAATCCAGAGGAGCATCGTGGTTTCAAAGAGCTCCTCACAGAATTCAGCGATATTTTTGCATGGTCTCATCAAGACATGCCCGGTATCGATCCTGAGATAGTGGAGCATCGAATCCCTCTGTTGCCCGATGCTAAGCCAATAAAGCAGAAGCTCAAACGGATGTGGCCAGACTGGGTACAGAAAATCAAGGAGGAAGTCACCAAGCAGATTGACGCTTGTTTTCTCGCAGTCTCCCAGTATCCCACTTGGATGGCCAATATCGTCCCTGTTCCCAAGAAGAATGGCCAGATTCGTGTCTGTGTTGACTTCCGGGACTTGAACAAAGCAAGCCCCAAAGACGATTTTCCCTTGCCGCACATCGATGTGCTTGTGGATAATACTACGGGGCATGCTTTGCTTTCGTTCATGGACGGCTTCTCAGGCTACAATCAGATCCTCATGGCACCCGAAGATCGCGAGAAAACAACTTTCATCACTGAATGGAGGACTTACTGCTATTTGGTCCTGCCGTTTGGTTTGAAGAACACCGGTCCTACCTACCAGAGAGCTGCTACGACTATCCTGCATGACATGATGCATAAGGAGGTTGAGGTCTACGTTGACGACATGATTGCCAAATCAAAAACCCGGGAAGGACACATTCCTGTGCTAAGGAAGCTTTTCGAACGACTCCGTAAGTTTCAGATGCGTCTTAATCCGCAGAAGTGCACATTCGAAGCCACAGCAGGTAAAATGCTTGGTTTCATGATCACTTCTCGTGGGATTGAAGTCGACCCGTCGAAAATCAAGGCAGTACTCAAGATGAAGCCACCAGAGTCTGAAAAGGGAGTGCGAAGCTTTTTGGGAAAGGTTCAGTTCATCAACAGATTCATTGCCAAGTTAACTTTAACTTGCGAGCCAATGTTTCATCTACTCAAGAAGGACACCCCGTTCGTATGGTTGGACAAGTGCCAAGCGGCTTTCATTTCAATCCAGGACTATCTACAGAACCCGCCTGTTCTCATGCCGCCTGTACCTGGGAAACCTCTGATTCTCTACTTATCTGTGAGTTCCACGTCTATGGGATGTTTGCTAGCTCAAGAAGGGGACAAGGGAGTTGAGAAAGCTATTTACTACCTGAGCAAGAAGATGGTTGGACCGAAGAGCGCTATGCCGCTTTAGAAAAGACGTGCTGGGCCCTTGTCTGGGTATCCAAAAAGTTAAGACACTACATGCTGGCTTACCCGATGAATTTGATTTCTCGAATGGATCCTCTCAAGTATCTATTTGAAAAGCCAGCGCTCACTGGTCAGTTAGCACGTTGGTTGCTTCTCTTAGCAGAGTTCGATCTCGAGTACGTCAGGAGAAAGTCGGTAAAGGGACGCGCCATTGCAGAATTCTTAGCTGACCACCCCGTGGAGGGACCGGAGGATTCAGATTTTCTATTTCCAGATGAGGAAGTGCTGACAGTCGTCGAAGACGCTTGGACTCTTTACTTTGATGGGGCAGCCAATCAGAAAGGGTTCGGAATCGGGGTTTTGCTAATCACCCCTGACGGTTCTCATATTCCGCTTGCGTTCAAACTCAATTTCGACGTCACCAACAACCAAGCTGAATATGAAGCCTGCATTGTGGGTATGGAAGCTGCGCTCGCACTCGGTGTTGAGAGACTCGAAGTCATTGGGGATTCTAATCTTGTCGTTTCTCAAGCCAATGGAGATTGAAGGGTGCGCGAAGAGAAGTTGAAACTTTACCATCAGGACTTGGAGGGATTAATCCCTCGTTTCAATAGGGTGACCTTCACTCACGTACCTCGGCTGAAGAACCATTTCGCTGATGCACTGGCTACTTTGGCTTCCATGGTCGAACTGCCGCTGGGTGTCAAACTCCGCCCCATCTTAATCGAACAACGGGACCATCTCGCCTATCAGTGTGTCAACGCCATCAATGATGTTGATGATGGCCTACCCTGGTACCACGACATATGGAACTTCGTCGAGAGTGGCTTGTGCCCGTCTGAGGCCTCTCAGAAGGATCGAACTACGTTACGAAAGATTGCTGCTCACTACATTATCTGTGGGGGAAAATTGTATAGGAGATCTCATTGTGGAATGCATAAGCTTTGCGTTACCGACACAGAAGCTGTCAGAATTATGGAGGAAATCCATGAAGGGATTTGTGGCCCTCACATGAGTGGCGTCATGCTCGCTAGGAAGATCTTGCGACAACGCTACTTCTGGTGTACTATGGAATCTCAGTGTATAGATTACGTGCGGCGATGTCACAAATGCCAAATCCATGCTAACTTGATGCATGTTCCGCCCTCTAACCTATTTGGCATGGCTTCGCCTTGGCCTTTCTCTGTGTGGGGTATCGATGTCATCGGCATGGTCACGCCATCTGCTTCGAACGGTCATAGGTTCATTCTGGTAGCAATCGATTACTTCAAGTTGGGCCCTATAGACACCCCATTCTGGACTGTCCGGATTAGCTCTTTTATTGTCTTTGTTGCCCCGATGATGATATAAGGTCGAGAACAATGTGGGTCGATGGAAGGTCTTGAGCTTTGAGCGTTGGACTTTCCCCTTCAAATCCATTTTAAATCCTTTCGAAACCTTCAAATCCAGAGCCAGAAGGGCCCCAGCAAAACCCTACTTGCATACGCCAGGTTATACTTGGCGTGCGCCAGTAAACTGCCACGTGTCAGACATCGACTGTTGGCTCAGTTTGACCTGGCGCACGCATTGTATATAGGTGGCGTACGCAAGGTCAAGGCCGGTCAAATCACCGTTTTCCTGTCACGCGCCCGAGACTTTTGCAGCTCCCAAGTACAGGGAACAGTGCCCCTGATGATTATATTCGTCTGGTCGTCCCCTCTCTCTCCTACACAACCCATCAAGCCAAGTCCCATGCATTTAATGCATGAGAGGCTTACTCCTAACCCAACCAAGCCTTAACCCCAGCTGGCCAGCCCCCTCCTCTGGCCATTCTCTCCATAAATACCCCCCCTTGCATTCATTTGCAAGGGGTTAACCACATTCAAGAGCCCAAGTCTTTTCCTCTCTTCTCTCTCTCTTGTTCTTGCTCTCCCCCATTGAAAGAGTGAGAGGTAGAGAAGTTCCACACCCCCTGCATTACCATCCAGTCACCACCCAACCTCCATCTTCAACCTTCAAAGCTCAAACCACATTCCATCCCTTGCACCAAAGGTATACCACCTTTGTGTGGCTCTCTGTTTTCAACTCCCGAGGGGAACCAGAGAGGTTCTGGCTAGTAACTGATACTAGTCCAGGCCCTTCTCTGGTAGAATAAATCAATCGTAAGACACAAACCATGGCGCACGCCAACTTCATTAAGCCGTGCGCCACCTATGGCTGTACGTGCATTGCTGGCGTGGGGATCATGGGGTGTCTGTTTATTGCTTATATCTTTTCTGTTATCACCTTGAGCATGCTAATAACCGGTTTACTGCTTTCTGTACTTTAGAACAGTTTAACTGTAGTTTTCAATACTTGCTCCTTTCTTGCTTTATAAGGCCTCTGGGATGTTTCTGGTCATGTTCCAGAGGCCAGATGGTGTAAAGCCAAACACTGGACAACATGCAAGAGTGGCGTACAGCCTCTAAGGAGTGGTGTACGGCATGTATGCTGGGGTCCAGTGCCTAGTCCTTACATCATAGTCCAATCTTGGCCTCATGTTTCTCCCCACTCTGTTTATGGGGCTTTCTTTGCTGTTCTCATGGCCCTTAGCCATTTCTTGTGTCTGTGTATGTATATAAACTGCCTTCTAAACTGCGTGTTTGCCCTGGGTGTGCACTGGTCCACTCCAGAGCCTAGAGGGTTGAGAACAAAGACTATGAACAAGCGATAGGTTGGTGTACGCCAGCTTTAAGGTGGCGTGCGCAAGGTATGGTGGCGTGCAGTGCCTTGACCACTGCGTGCTAGCATGCTGCCTGCTCACGCGCCTGAAAAGCAGCGTACATCATCCTGGCAAGGCTGTTCACAGTGCTTGTTCTCAATCTATGTCCTTATGTTAATTCAATTCAAGCAAATCATCATCCATAAACATTTTGTCATATAACTGCAAGCTGTTAACAGTATTAATCCCCATTAACTGTTCCCCCGCCCTAACTGGCTTAAAAATGATCAAAAGAGAGAGAGAAATGCAAACGTTTTACAAAATGCCCGAGTAGAGACCGATCTCCGGATTGGGCCAGAGGGGTGCCATAAAACCCTTCCCCTCTCGTAACCTGGCTCTCGAACCTCAGATATCGAAGGTGACGATGGACCAGTCTACGCCCTTTGTGGGCAAATGGGATTTGCCCCGGTTTTTCTTTCCTTTGGCGAGGGGATTTCGTTCCCCTCCTAGAGAAGAGAAAAATGCTGCCGGTTCGCAGGAGCGCTTTTAAAGCTGGACGACAAGCGCTCGCGAAGATACAGAGTCGCCACTTGGGTTTGAAGGTCCAACACCCAAGGAACCGTATTTCGAAGCACTTGCCGCGCTGTTCGATTTGAAAAAGTTAAGGAACCAGTCCGTCATAACCATATCTGGGTTCGGGAGCTAGGTTACGAGAGGGGAAGGGTTTTATGGCACCCCTCTCGCCCAATCCGGAGATCGGTCTCTACTAAAGCATTTGCGAAAATGTTTGTTTTTGCGATTCCGTTTTATTGATCAATTTCTAATCAATTAGGGCGGGGAACAGTTAATTAGGGATTAAAAACTGTAGTAGTTTGTAGGATGTGATAGATGTTTGACACGAATACATGAAACAGTAAAGAATAAATGAGATAATATTCAACACTGATTTTGGGATGCCAGAACAGTACGATGGTTTTAAGTTTATTGCGAACAGTGGCCAACTTGTATGCACAGGAATTATGCATGCAAGCAAACCATCGCGCGAGTGTTGACATCTCATCATTAGGTTGAATTTTATCTCTTTCTGGGCTCTGGAAGGACCAGTGCACACCCAGGATCAAACCTGGCAGTTTATAGGTATTGAAAGTAAGACGTTATTACAATCAGAATCAACTGGAACAAAATACAACCCTTAAACAGTGAGGGTGTCAAAAGTGAGGCCAAGAGCCTAACTGCCCATGTAAGGGCAATTACTGGAAATTGGCCAACTATCGCGCGACGATGTCAGTCCATCGCGCGATTGTTCTGACTGGACTTCCAGGAATTGCTTTACATGCCTGGGCTCTGAGACATATTCAGAAGCGACCCAGGGGCATTCCAAAATAAGCTGACGAACAAACTAGACTAGTCTACATATTTTTAACATGCATGATCAGTGAAATATGCTAGATACTTTTAACAGAAAGGTGAATAACCACATGAATAGGCATGGATCAGGGGCCCATCCCCGCGAGGACCATATTGCACGAGCCAGAAGCATCGCGCGATAGAGCGGGTGCCTCACGCGTGGGTTGGCCTGTCCACAGTAACTTGTAAATTTGCTAGCCTTAGGACCAAGACTGGTATTGATTACCAACCTTGGCCCTGTCAGGCCCCCTCAGGGGTCAAAACAGTGAATAACAAGAGTTATACCTTTTCTTGAATGTCTTGAATATGGCTTGAATGAGATGGTGTAGCTTAGTAAATGGATGTGTGAGAGTGATTTGGAGTTGAGAGAAGCATCAAACTTATTGTTCTTGCTTCTCTTTTTTGGAAAGTTTTTTTGTAACCCCTTTGAAAGAGAACAATGGGGGTCTTTTATAGGAGAAGTGGAGAGGTAGTTGGTGGCTAGACAAGGTCATGCAGCCAGCCAACAATGCTGGCTGCACTTACTTGGTAGAGAAGTAGGGTGCAAAGTTGATGGGAGAGTGGGGGTTTAGGTGGTGCAAGGGTGGCCCTGCAAACGCCGTTCAGTCGATGGAACGGGGTCACATGGACCTGCAGACGCCTCATCATCAGAAAATCTAGCTGGATACGACAGGTGTCGACCATCGCGCGATGGATTGAGATCATCGCGCGAGGGTTCTACCTTCCCCGCGATGGTTAATCAGTCAAAGTTTGACTTTGACCACCACCTGGCAAGTAGATCATCGCGCGATAGACTCAGTAAGTCGCGCGAGAGTCAAACCCTTAGTCAAGGTCTGGGGTTTAAAGGCTTCGGGGTCAGGGATGGGTTCCACACACACCAAACTCAAGCCATTTCATTCAATACTGTTCGCGACCTGATTCATCATCGGGGGAACAAGAAACTAAAAAGGGGATAAAATGATTGGGAAATCAGATTGGGGTGTCTACAGTAGTCCCTCTTTGACGGCACGTGGAGCACCATTAGTCGGTACGGGTAACGTCAAAGATTTCTAGACACCCATCTAATTCACCCAAAAGCCAATTATTTAAAAAGTGCAAGACAGTATGTACAAAAATCGTGCACCAAGGAATTGGACGGATTGATCGTCGCTGAATTGATATTGGACGGATGGATCGTCGCTGAATTGATATTGGACAGATGGATCGTCGCTGATTGGAAAATGGACGGTTGGATCGTCGCTGATTGGAAAATGGACGGTTGGATCGTCGCTGAATTGAAATTGGACGGATGGATCGTCGCTGATTTGAAAATGGACGGTTGGATCGTCGCTGATTTGAAATTGGACGGATGGATCGTCTCTGATTTGAAATTGGACGGATGGATCATCGTTGATTTGGAATTTGGACGGATGGATCGTCGCCGATTTGGAATTTGGACGAATGGATCGTCGCTGATTTAAATTTGGACGGATGGATCGTCGTTGATTGGAAAATGGACGGTTGGATCGTCGCTGAATTGAAAATGGACTTTGCGTGGGGCAAACCACTACTGAGATTGGGCCGAACCAGAGACTGAAACTGGTCAACGGCCCAATTGGACCATCGCGCGAGCAAGTCAAACCATCGCGCGAGGGTTTCGGTCAGGGCCTGAATCTGAAACAAGCCCAGAACCGGCCCGTGCCTGCTTTCTTCCCTTTTAAACGACGGGGACGTTCTGAAACCGCTCACAGCAGTTTCAAACTCCCCTTAAGTCTATTCTCTCTCAAATTCTCAACCCTAAACCCTTGATTTTACTTCGAAATCCAGGAATCCAAAACAGCCACACTCATCCATGGCAGACCACGGTGACGGGGGCGGCGGAGGAGAAGTTGTCGATCGTCCGGAGGACAAGGGAGGAACCATGGAGGTTGAAACGGGGGATCAGAGACCAGTGGAGGTTGCCCCAGATGCAGGCGCAGTCGTAGCGGGCGGCGGCGATGGCGGACAAGGCCATGCACAGACGGTTGGGGATGACGGCGATCGTCGCGCGACGGAGTTAGATCATCGCGCGACAGAGGGGATCGGGGCAGTGGCTCCTGTTGTCGAGTCATTGGACCCGAGCATAGGGGTGAGTGGCTCAGTTGTAGTTGGTGGTAGCATCGGCAGTGGAAGTACCGATGGTAGTGGTGCTGGGCCGAGCGAGATTCCGCCGAGGGATCTGGCGAAAGGCAAGGACGTGGTGACCGAGGAGAAGGGTGCCACAGATGTTCCTGAGGAAGAGGTACTGTTCCGGCCAGCAGCGACATCATCGGGCCACAGGCTAATCACAAAGCAAGATGTTGCTGAACTCTTGAGTGATGCACAGCTTGCACGGCTTTTGGAGGATAATCCCGCGATAGGGGTTGCTGTCTTGGAGGCTCGGGAGGAACGAGAGCGGGAGATTGCTGCTTCCGAGGCCGCGGCGAGGGCCGAGAGAGAGAGAGCTGCAGAGGAGGAGTTTTTGACGGACGCTGAGGTTGAGGAGAGGGTTGGTACCAGAGTACAGGGCCCCAGGGTGACGGCAGTGTCGGAGGCGGAGAGTTTGACTCGAGCTCCGTTTTCAGCAGAGGGGTATAGGCCACCTGTTCCTCACTTGTTTGTGCCGTCGGGTTTCAATGCGTATCAGCCACGGCAGACGGAGTATGACTCCGAGTTGGTTTTGAGAGATCCCGATACCCACATCTCACGCAGCTGGTCTGAGGTAACTTCCTGACAGATACTCATTCCCTTCATCAGATATCATTCAAATACAATGCATGTGCCCAAACGTTAAAAGCTGTTGAGTGATAGTAACCCTCTGAAGTAGACTTTGAACAGCGATACCAGAGATCCATGTTTGAATGTCGTGCATGAGACATAATAACTTGAACCAACCATCTGTAGCTAGGCTGCATTGATTACTTAGAACTTGAAAATGCAACTCTGCATGCTGATATATCCTTTATTGTTTGTTTTTGTGTCTGATACAGGAGAGGGCGCAGCCGAGAGATATCCGCGGCTTTGGGGGTGCATGCAGCTCTTTAGTGTTGTACCAGAGCTTGCCGGAGAGAGTGAGGCAGTTGGTGGACGAGGCGGGTTTTGGAGAGTTCATTCAGACTCTCACTCCGACGAGGAACGACCATGCTGTCTTGGTTGCACTAGCCGAGAGGTGGAGGGATACTACGAATACCTTCCACCTACCGGTCGGGGAGATGACGGTGACGCCCACTAACTTTGCGGCGATCACTGGCTTGAGGGTTGGGGGAGAGCCCATCTCGTTTGACTCGGGCATTGAGCAGGACGAGGCAGCCTTGGAGTGGTTTTTGGGTGAGGTGCCCAAGATCGAGGAAGGGATGGCGAGATATGGGCAGTTCACCCGATATCTCAAGAAGAAGGTGACAACTGATCAGGAGGCGGAGCAGATGGCCCAGGCGTACCTGTTGTACCTCTTTGGCACTACCCTGTATCCCAACAGGCGTAGCAAGGTTCACCTGTCTTACCTGCCTGCGCTGAGGGACCTGAGGACGGCCTCGCGCTTTGACTGGGGCGGAACGGCACTAGGCGCAGCCTACGGCTTCTTTGGGGACTTGGCGAGGATGGAGGTGAGCACTGCCGGGTACTGGCGGATCTGGGAGATATGATTCACAACAGAATAATGCACACTTTCTAATTCGTACTTGCATTCATTTTGATAGCATAATCTGTTCAATAGTATTCTTGCATATACTACTGATTTGATTTATTTGACAATCGTGCAGCTCTGGGCTTATGAGGTGTTGAACATGTGTCGTCCGGTGACGAAGAGCCTGGACTTGGGGATTCTCCCGCGCGCACACATATGGAGCAAGAAGAACATGGGTGAGAAGAGGGGCAGAGGCGACCTGAACGGCTTCAGGATATACCTCGACGAGCTACGCCCTTCACAGGTATAACATTACACCTTGTAGAAATAACAATGTGCATGCCTTTTTATTGCTTCAATGCTGTCACTAACCGATACTCGCATTGCTTGCCTTTACAGGTTGAGTGGGATCCTTGGAGGGTGGCGGAGCCTGAGCCTGAGTACTTGGCTCACAGCAGGGTTGTCACAGCGAGCAGAGTGCTACTGGAGTCGGCCTTTGGTTGGCAGTGGTACTTGGGTGACCGAGTGACACGCCAATCACTTGGCTATGCAGGGTTTCAAGTGCCTGGACCGCTTCCACCACGGGCCTCACACACGGGAGAGTACACCTTGGCTGAGTTGGAGGTCTTCACGCGGCCCGATACTGACCTGACACGCCATTTGCGTCCAGACATGGACTACGCAGCTTATCAGAGAGAGCGCTTGGCGGGACCACTGGGAGTACGAGAGTTCAGGGAGGTTCGAAGCCAGGCCCGCGGAGCTGCTGAGGAGAGGAGAGCCGTTTTAGGGAGGCCAGGCAGTGGTGAGAGTCGCCTGAGGCGAGGTCCGAGTGGACCAGTGAGAGGCAGGCCACTAGAGTTGACATGGCATATAGCAGTGGTAGACTCTCAGGGTAATCCAACTGAGTTGCACCTTACCCCTGCCAGAGTTGAGCCAGCGCCCGTTACTGTGCCAGTAAGATATTGTCGCTTTCATTACTGTATTCTGATAAAGCTTGAACTGCCATTCAGTTGTTCATGTTTGAATCCTCTTTGCAGGTACCCAATGAGTGGGTGAACGAGGCTGTCCGGCGCATGCTTGCCTTGGAGAACGTGATCAGGAGAGCGACGAGTGGCCTACCCTTGGACTTGCGCTATCCTCAGCCAGCGGCTCGGAGATCTCAGGTATACCCTTAGAAAATGATACATTCCTGCTTTTCAATACATGTCTGCATCTGATACATGTCTGCATTTGATACACTCCTTTGCTTTCGATGCCAGATGTATGCTCATATTTGCACGATACACGGTATGCTTTTGATTTTTGTTTGATTGAGGATTGATCATACCTGCTTCAAAATATGCAATATGCAAACATATACTAATGTATACAATATTTACGATGCAGGCACAGGGACGAGCAGCTCCTAGGAGGAAGAGCGTGAGAGATCCCCCACAGAAGGAATTAGCTGCCAGGACTCCTGCTCCTACAACTAGTACCAGGCCACAGGCACGGGGCTCACAGCCACCTGTTGCCAGCGAGGAGGCTACCCGAGAGGCCGTGGCGCGTGCTGAGGAGAGGTACCAGCTGAAGATGCGCCAGAGACCCTCACAAGAAGAGCCGGTCCGCAAGAAGCGGTTGATCTTGCCTGAGGTCTCCGAGGAGGAGGACGAAGAGGAGGAGGAAGAGGAAGAAGAGGAAGAGGAAGCGTCAGACAGCAGTGGGTCTGACGATTCGGCGGCTGATCCTGGCTTCAGGGTGGATCCCATAGAGAGAGACGACGAGGACGACGATGGAGAGGGCGACTGGTTCGGGGAGGATTAAGGGCTGCTGAGGAGCCTTTTCCCACTTTTGCACTTGATTTCTGCTTTTGGGCCTGCGTGCCCACATAGATAGGCAGATAGAAGGCTAGAGCGCCTTAGCCGATACTTTGACAGATGTTTTGAGGCCTGCGTGCCTTTTTAACTTGATGGACGAGTGTGCCCGAACTTGACATGATAGCTTTGAGTGGCTGAAGTGTCGTACGTGCAGTAGCTTTCTTATTTGGATGTGGATAGATCACAGTTTTAGCCATAAAATTTGCATTTTCAGCTTATTTTACCTTTGCAATGGGTTAAAGTAGACAAATATTTACCACTAATACCGTACTTGCATTGATAATGTACCGAGACTGTTCATAGACACATAAAAACGTACAGACGGGACTTAGCTCACAAGAAAATGAACAATTGCCCTAGGACACGGTCGGGATAAGAGAAATATGATGGAATTTTGGACATTTGCAAGCCAACACTCAAAATATCTCAATTGGGGTGAAACTGATGCTATGGTGAGGTCATGCATGTGCAAAACGACCCATGAGAATTGACGGAATTTGAGAAACATGCCCCAAATCGTGAATTGGACATGAAAGTGCCCCAAAGGACAAAAAAAATGGACACAAAATGGAAAAACAAGACTCTATTATGTCCCGGACTGAAACCGACACCTCCGTACAGTCACATTAGGCCACCATGACCTGTACGGCATGAGAGAATGGGGGAAGCCCCTTTGAAACGAGTTTTGACTCCTCAAAACGCCCTTTTGAAGTTGAAACGAGCCACCGAGGGTCCGAAATCTTCGTTAAATGCAATTTTTCGAATCCGATGCTTGGATACAGTCATATACGCTTATAGTGACTTGCTGGAACCATAAAAGTTGCAAAAGAACCTTCGGAGCCCAAAATGACCAAAGTTGGGCAGTAGCTGCTGTAATCTGTCAAATTGAAGGTGAACCATCGCGCGACGGTTGGGCTCTGAACACTCGCGCGATGGAGTGACATCGTCGCGCGATGGTTCAGGCATGCCAGGCTACCTTTATTTGACTATCTTAGAGTCTCAGGGTGGTCAGGCCTTGTCATCACTTTTCAACTGTTGAGAGTACCCCAGAGGTCGGTGCAGAGATGCCTTGGTCTCAGAAGAAAGAACTGCATGCAGCAGAGATATTTGCTCTGTGAAAGAGAGATGTTCTACACATTCTGGCTATAAAGAGGCCGACGTTTCGTTCAGTAGAGGCATTCTTCTCATAATTTGATATTCCCTCAAAAACCAAGATGGCAAATAACCTTCTAGTGTTGATTAGCCCCTGGCTTACTGCTTTTGTTGCTGGAGATTGGCTCTCATTCCGGTCTCACGGGCTGGCCGCATTCCGTTTCCTCCGTAATGTGAGGGTTCGTCCTGAACTTCTGAGGGCGGCCCTACAATTCTGGGATCCAGAGGTTCACGTGTTCAGGTTTGGGGTTAACGAGCTGTGCCCCACCGTGGAGGAATTCCAAGCGTATCTCCAAGGCATTGCTTCAAGTGTGATCGTCGTGCCACCTTACCGGAAAAACATACCAAAGCTCCTACAATCCAGCCTTGACATCACTAGGGGAGCAGCTGAAAGTCTCCTAGTCGGAGGGCAAATCAACATCATGCGTCTAATGGAATGGTACGGGCCAGAAGGGGATATAGAGGATATGGCTCTGCAGGCTAGGCGTCGTTTTGCCCTAACAATCAGTGTGCTGGCTGCTTATTTACTGGTGTCTCCGAATGGGCAGGTGAACCCTATGCTGGTGAGCGTCGCTGCTCAAATGGGTGCCCGAAGGAATGTGGTGCCACTTGTCTTGGCTAAGACACTCATGGGTTTGGATTCGGTTTCCACAGGCCAAACAAACGTCTTTGGCGGTAGCCCGCTTCTACTGCAAGTAAGTTCTCACTCAGCTCACCTTTTTCTGGTTTTCGCACATTCTGTTTTTACCTCGTCTCTCGGCTAAGGCTATATCGGGGTTTCTCACTTGTTTTTCCACTCAAGCCTTATATGGCTTCTTACTTGTTTTTTCGCTCTTGCAGCTTTGGTTGTCTGATAAGTTGGGATTGCTCACTGCGCCAGAAGCAAATTGGCCCCACTTGCCTGGCTGAATGCATCAGCGAGGCATGATTTACCTGGAGATGACTGTGCATCAATGGTACACATTCATGAGAGAGATGCTACCGAATGAGATCACTTGGAGGCATGAGGCCTTGAACATCTCGGATATGGCTTTGAATTCCGCAGGTTTTGAGAGGATGGTGATAGCTGGGCTGACCGCTTTCACATTCTATATTCCCGGGCGTATTCTCCGTCAGTTGGGAATAAGCCAAGGGCTTCACCGAGCTGGGGTCGAGGACTTCCAAGTCCCTGTCTTTACTTTCCAGAACTTGAGAGGATACGAGCACAATTGGGGCTTGAGACAACTGGGAGGAGCTGACCCAGACTTCAGCACAGAGCTTATACCCCGATATCGAGCATGGCTGAAAAGAGAGGTTGCAAGCAGGCAAAACAACGACTGACTCTTCAACGGACTCGAATGATCTAGAATAAACTGTGAGCCTATTAAGGCCTCGAGCACTTTATTCTATTTTTATGCTTGACTGTTTGCTTAAGACTGCTCAGCTTGTGTAATAGAAGTTATAATTAAAATAAAAGTGAAAGTGGGAGAGCTCTCCCCTTTTGTTTCAAGTGTTGAACCACTGCGTCTCTCGAACATCGAGCCGAACTCTGGTAATGGGAAAACCGCGGATCAAGTTGATTGATTGTGACCGAATCTCACGGAGAGATTGCCTACGTATCCCTTTTCAAGGAATCAGGTCAGCACGTAGTTCAGGCAAAGGTTCGCTCGGGTATTTTAGCTCTCCTTTTGTGCTCTAACTTTTGCCTAGAACCGCCCGTTCGGGTTTTCGGTCTAGCGAGCTTTGATTGATGCCTATTTATTTTTGCCTAAACCGCCTTCTCAGGTTTTCGGTCTAGCAGGCTTGCTCTAATTTTTGCTTGGAACCGCCCACCCTTGTGGTTTTCGGTCCAACGAGCTTCTCTCAGGGATAGTAACGTTTGAGTTGATCCAGGTTAACCAGAGTGTTGAACTCGTTGCCGTCGAGATCAATGAGCTGAGCCGCTCCCCCAGAAAGGATGGCCTTGATGATGTAAGGTCCGGAACGCTTAGGTCGGAACTTGCCGCGGGGGTCGAAAACTGGCGCTCGAATCTCCTTTGTGACCATGTCCCCTTCAACCAAGTCTCTAGACTTTACTTTCTTGTTAAATGCCCTGGCAATTCTCCGTTGATACCCCTGAACATGATACAAGGCTCGGAGCCTTCGTTCATCAAAAAGCATGAGTTCGGCGAATCTCCCACTGAGCCATTCAGATTCCGAAAGTTCTAATTCCATCACGACCCTCAGAGATGGCACCTTGAGCTCTATAGGAAGAACTGCTTCCATCCCGTAGACCAAGGAATAAGGGGTTGCCCCTGTTGACGTTCGGATCAATGTTCGATACCCCCAAAGAGCTAGAGGTAGCTGCTCGTGCCAGTCCCTGGCGGACTCTGCAGACTTTTTGATGATAGTCTCGATATTCTTGTTCGCTGCTTCAACTGCTCCATTTGTTTAAGGGCGATAGACGGTCGAGTGATGGACTTGGATTTTGAATTCCTCAAAGAACTCCAGAACCCTGCCTTTGAAATGATTGCCATTGTCTGACACAAATGCCTGTGGAACACCATACCGATAGATGATATTTTTCCTGATGAAATGAACGACTTGGACTGCGGTCAAGGTTTTGTACGACTCAGCTTCAACCCACTTAGTGAAGTAATCGATTGCTACCAGGATGAACCTGTGACCATTTGAAGCAGAAGGTTTGACCATGCCGATGACGTCGATACCCCATACGGAGAAAGGCCAAGGCGAAGCCATGCCAAAGAGGTTAGAGGGTGGAACATGCATCAGATTAGCATGGATTTGGCACTTGTGACATCGCCGCACGTAATCCACACACTGAGATTCCATAGTAGACCAGAAGTAGCCCTGACGTAAGATCTTCCTAGCAAGCATGACGCCGCTCATGTGAGGACCGCAATTCCCTTCGTGGATTTCCTCCATAATTCTGACAGCTTCGGCGCCGTTGACACAGAGTTTGTGCATTCCACAATGAGATCTCTTGTACACCCTTCCCCCACAGATGATGTAATGAGTAGCAATCCTTCGTAACGCAGTTCGATCCTTCTGAGAGGCCCCAGAGGGGTACAAGCCACTCTCGATGAAGTTCCATATGTCATGGTACCAGGGTAGGCCATCATCCACATCATCGATGGCGTTGACACACTGATAGGCGGGATGGTCCCGTTGTTCGATAAGGATAGGGCGGAGTTTGACACCCGGCGGTAGTTCGACCATGGATTCCAAGGTAGCAAGCGCATCAGCGAAATGATTCTTTAGCCGAGGAACGTGAGTGAAGGTCACCCTATTGAAACGAGGGATTAATCCTTCCAAGTCCTGATGGTAAGGTTTCAACTTTTCTTCGCGCACCTTCCAGTCTCCATTGGCTTGAGAAACGACGAGATTAGAATCCCCAATGACTTCGAGTCTCTCAACACCGAGTGCGAGTGCAGCTTCCATACCCACAATGCAGGCTTCATATTCAGCTTGGTTGTTGGTGACGTCGAAATTGAGCTTGAATGCAAGCGGAATATGAGAATCGTCAGGGGTGATTAGCAAAATTCCGATTCCGAACCCTTTCCGATTGGCTGCTCCATCGAAGTAAAGAGCCCAAACATCCTCAGCAACTGTCAGCACTTCCTCGTCCGGGAATACAAAATCTGAATCCTCGGGTCCGTCCACGGGGTGGTCATGTAACGCCCCTAATTTTAGGCACGTTAAGGGTTTAATTATTACAGAAATAAAATAGTCATTGTTCAATATTACAGCACGGCTCTCATAAGAGCATTTGAAATACAAAATAGATAACAAAAGGGAGCTAGTGTTCCTATTCTACGGCTCCTCTTGCTCCTCCAACCTAGCGAGTTCTTCAGCTCCGTACGCCTCCAAGGTGAAGAGATCGCCCTGTTCGTCTATCAGGTCTGACATATTATATTGGCGTCGCCACCCATATAATATGCCAGGGTCACCACAAGGCAACACCATGAGCTACAATAGCTCAATAGTAAAATCCTACTACTAGCATTGTTTTCCACATGATAAGTACATAAGTAGTAAACAAATGACAATAACAACTTATTCATGTTCGTTTGATAACCATTATCGGTGTCAAGGATTCTCGATTTTTCCTCCTACGCACACATCGTAGACCGTGTCATTCATTGCTACCTTTCTTTTCCAAAGACTTCTTTTTTAACTCACCCAACCTCGGTTCCGCCGCGCCGGGTTCCTGTTGGCACACAAAAACTTGCATAGGCTCCGTACCGCGGATTACTATGCTACTCACCCTACTTCGGTTCCGCCGCGCCGGTTTCCTGAATATCCTCACTATGGTTCCGCCGCGCCGGGTTCCCATAGGCACACACACACAACTCACATAATACTCTTGAAATAGTCATTATGTAGTTTCTAAGATATCTTCCAACCAGGAAAAACACATCTTCTTAGTTAATCACACCCTAGGTGCCATGTTTCTACTTTTCTCGGTTTTCATGTCTCGTTCTCATGCAAGACTCCGTCGTTTAAGACTTTACACACAATCATGCATTTATCTAAAGCTTTGAAACAAATACAACAAGATCATTCAACTATCTAGCATACTTGAAACGTTTCGAAAGTAAATCATGCATCTCCAAAAGTTAACATCATCCATGATCAAAGTAACTTTTTAAACTTTAAGTAAAGTAAGTAGAGTTTCAAAGTAGCAAGATAGAGTAAGGATTTAACTACAATAGTAAGATTGAACTACGATATAGTAAAGATTTCACTACCGTTCTTCTAGGCGGTGGTCGTCTTACGGAAGTTTGATCGTCGGTTTGAAATCGGCGGAGTAACGGCCTCCGAATTGCTTCGAAAGGAAAAGAATTGTACTTCTTTTCCTAGAAACAACTTCCTATCTTTAACTAAGCTACTTTTAAGATCAAAGGGTGGTATTGGAAGTGGTTTGGCGGTTTTGCTCAAGAACACTCAAGAACAAAGAAAGTTCTTGAACTTTGAACTAAGAACACTTGAATTTTAGAGAGAAGGAAGTGCTATTGCTTGAGGTGTGAGTTCAAGGCTTGGTGAGGCCTTCTATTTATAGGCAAAGACTCCCCCTCTCACTCCCTTGGCCAGCCCCTCTCTCTCTCTCCTTTCCCTATTTTTTTTTATTCCATCCAATCCAACTTTTCAAGGAAGATCAAGGCTGAAAAGGCTAGACTTGCATGGCTATGTTGTCCTTAGATTTGATCTTTGAACAATCCAATGGTGAAGATGAGATTAGTACAAGATTCCAAGGATTAAACTAATGCAAAATGTACAAAAGCAGGACATGAGGTGAGGTTTTGCTTTGAAAGAGAAAAATCCCATGGATTTGAAGTATATAGGAAGATCAAGGCCAAGTACTAACCAATTTTCTCCCTCCTCCTCTCCTTCAACCGGCCCCCCTCTCTCTCTCTCTCTCACGGCTCTCCCTCTCTCCCTCTCTTCCTTGCTTCAAAAGTACAATATATATATATATATATATATATATATATATATATATATATATACACATGCACAAAAATGCAAGTAAACAAATAAAAAACTAAATACTTTTGTACCTAAGATCAAAAGTAGACTTTAAGGCCTAGGATTTTCTATTATACTAGTCAATATAGCACATGGTACTTAGGCTAATATTTTATCCTTTCAAAGTACTAGAATATATTATACTTAGATACATAAGTACTTAAGGAGATCAAAACCCCAATAAAGAATAGTTAAAGAGTACTATAGAATCTTAGTACCTTGTACCATTCAAATAAAAAGAAATGGAATACTTTCACACATGGTTTAAAGAAAGTATTAAACTAATGGGACACCATGGTACTTTGGAAGACTAAGACTATTGTCCAATGGGTAAAATTTCCCCTAACATTTATTATCCAATGGATATTAGATATTAGGTCACTTTTAATATAAAATAGTCAAAAAGTACTTTTAAAATGTTTATTTTTTTTTATCCTTAGTACTTTAATCAAATATACTTTTAATATAAACAAATGGGTTTCTATTATCCAATGGATAATAGTTTCCTTAACATCTATTGTCCAATGGACAAAGAATAAAATCAAAATAATTAAAAGAAAAAGAATATGCAATACTTTGACTAGGGTTCAAAAGGTCCAAAAGGTTTAATGAGGGGCAAAACGGTCCAATCATGGTGACCAGATGGCTTCTTAGTTTAGTCTCTCTAACCGGATAGTTAGAAGCTAACTAGGCTTGCTAAATAGGACTAAAGCGCAAGAAATAAAAATTCAGGGGCTAAAGTGCAGAAAATGAAAGTTCAAGGGCTAAAGCGCAGTTTTGACAAACTATCGGAAAATTAACGAAATTTATGCAATTAATAATAATAACTCGAATAAAAAATACATTTTTATTGATCAAAATTCAGAGTTATTACAGGTCAGCTAAGAATTCTGCAATGGCGCGTTCCTTTACCGACTTTCTCGTGATATACTCGAGATCGAACTCTGCTAAGAGAAGCAACCAACGTGCTAATTTACCAGTGAGCGCTGGCTTTTCAAACAGATACTTGAGAGGATCCATTCGAGAAATCAACTTCACTAGGTGAGCCAGCATGTAGTGTCTTAACTTTTTAGATGCCCAGACAAGGGCCCAGCATGTCTTTTCTAAGGCGGTATAGCGCTCTTCGGCTCCAACCATCTTCTTGCTCAGGTAGTAAATAGCTTTCTCAACTCCCTTGTCCCCTTCTTGAGCTAGCAAACATCCCATGGACGTAGAACTCACAGATAAGTAGAGAATCAGAGGTTTTCCAGGTATAGGCGGCATGAGAACAGGCGGATTCTGTAGATAGTACTGGATTGAAAGAAAAGCTGCTTGGCACTTGTCCGACCACACGAACGGGGTGTTCTTCTTGAGTAAACGAAACATCGGCTCGCAAGTTAAAGTTAACTTGGCGATGAATCTGCTGATGAACTGAACCTTTCCCAAAAAGCTCCGCACTCCCTTTTCAGACTCAAGTGGCTTCATTTCGAGTACTGCTTTGATTTTTGACGGATCGACTTTAATCCCACGGGAAGTGATCATGAAACCTAGCATTTTGCCTGCTGTGACCCCGAAGGTGCACATCTGTGGATTAAGGCGCATCCGGAACTTGCGGAGCCTTTCGAAAAGTTTCCTTAGCACGTGAACATGCCCTTCCCGAGTTTTTGACTTGGCAATCATATCATCAACGTAGACCTCAACCTCTTTGTGCATCATGTCATGCAAGATAGTCGTGGCAGCTCTTTGATAAGTAGGACCGGCATTCTTCAAACCAAACGGCATGACCAAATAGCAGTAAGTCCCCCACTTAGTGATGAAAGTCATTTTCTCGCGGTCTTCGGGTGCTATGAGAATCTGATTGTAGCCTAAGAAGCCGTCCATGAACGAAAGCAAAGCATGCCCCGCGGTATTATCCACAAGCACATCGATGTGTGGCAAGGGAAAATAGTCTTTGGGGCTTGCTTTGTTAAAGTCCCGGAAGTCAACACAGACACGAATCTGGCCATTTTTCTTAGGAACAGAGACGATATTGGCCACCTAAGTGGGATATTGAGAGACCGCGAGAAAACCAACATCAATCTGCTTGGTGACTTCCTCCTTGATTTTCTTTACCCAATCTGGTCGCATCCGTCTGAGTTTCTGCTTTACCGGCTTAGCATCGGGCAATAGAGGGATTCGATGCTCCACTATCTCGGGATCGATACCAGGCATGTCTTGATGAGACCATGCAAACACATCGCTGAATTCAGTGAGGAGTTCTTTGAAGTTACGATGCTCCTCTGGGTTTAATGTGGAGCCCACTTGAACCATCCGAGGATCACTCTCATTTTTCAAATTTACAAGAATTACTTCTTCTTTTAATGGCCAAACATGCCTTTCGTCTTCCCTTTCGATGAAGGCACGAATTTCCTTGGGAATATCCCCATCGAAATCTATTCCTTCGTTGTCAGGGTCGACACAGTTTATGTAAAGATCATTCAAGTAGTCAGAAGAGGAGTCTTTCATTTCATAAGACCCTGCAGGGTTGCCAAGTACAAGGGAGTCGAACTCGAAGTAAAAGCTATGACGTGGAGGGCCGAGAGGCACAAACTCTGACTCAGAGCTAGACTTAGACTCAAAAGACTCGACAGACTCAGTGTCAGACTTAGATATATCATCAATGCAAGTAAGGCGCGACTTGAAAATGCAATTTTTAAGGCTACCCTTAGCTTCCATGATAAGAGAGGTGGGGTCCTCGAGGGCATCGGGCCCGAGCATGAACACTTCGGCCTCTTCAGCTTCCTTGGCCAAACCCACTTGGGAGAACTCGACGAACAGCTGCTCTAAGCTCCCTTGATTAAGAGATCCCAGCCAGTCAGTCTTCAGCTTGGGTTGGCTAAGCTTCTTCTCAAATTCTGCCTTTGCTGGCTCTTCGTCACTAGAAGACCAAGTATCATCAGCGAAGATCTCAAAACCAGGCAGTAGCTCCCCGGTAACCGAGTCAATGAAAGGTTCGGCCTGCCCAGCGTAGATGTCATTCCCTTTTTCACGGACAAAGTAGCTGTCAGGCTCACCATAGAGGGATCGAGGTTTTCCCGTGCATTTCCTTCTTTTGGCATCTCCAGCAGAGGAAGAGTACCCCAAACCAAAGCGGCCCTCACAGGAAGGAAACGTAGGGAACTCCGGGATCCCTTGTTGGTGAATCCCTAAGCCAAGGCCAGGTAGATAGGACATCCTTCTCATAATGTCCAGAGCGACAGAGCTTATGACGAAGTCCCCATCTACGTTGATAGTCGAGACAGAGCCTGCAGTGTCAAAAGAGAAGCCCGCGAGGTCGACGTCTTCGTTGTCATGTGCGATACCCAAAACAGGTGTGCCGTCCTCCTTGAGCAGGCGAATGCCTGAGTCCCCGCAGATAGTCAACGTCCCAGTAGGAAGTCCCAGAATGACTTTCTGATGAAGAGTAGATGGCACGGCCATGATGTCAGATCTGTGAAGCCACGGTCTTCCTAGCAAGAGATTGAAGGAGGCTGGGATGTCAACCACATGGAACTCGACATCCATTTTGAATCCCTCCGCATCAAGATTGAGCACGAGCGTGCCTTCGACCAGGCAACGTGTGCTGTCGTATGCTTTAACTGCCATGCTAGAAGGTGTAAAATCCTTCTTCATCAGTCCCAGACGGTGAGCCACCCTTAAGGGGCAAACATTGATTGCCGAGCCATTATCGATAAGAACAGTCGGAACCCAGAGTCCTCGGCATTTGACTGTGATATGCAAGGGTCGATTGTGGTCAACTCCTTCAAGCGGTAGATCCTTATCTGTGAAGACCACGGTATGCTTAGAGGTAGGCGGGAGGATAAGGGAAATCATTGCTTCAGGCTTGACGTCTGGTTGAATCTCAAGACGAGAGAGAGTGTGGCAGAATTTCTGACGATGCTCACGGGAGGAACAGATTAGCCCCCAGAGTGAGATAGCAGCGGGAATCCGCTCCAACTGCCTTTGAATCATGTCGTCATTTGGGGCGTCAACTGGTACCTCAAGTGGTGCAGACCTTGAGAAAATGGGAGGTTCGTTCTTCCGGTTAGAAGAATTGGACGAACTCCCTACTTGCAGATTAGCAGGCTGAAAGATTCGTCCACTTCTTGTAACATTAAAGACGTTCTCTAAAGAGGGCACCACTTGAGGGTCTTGACTATCATCCCATAGATCAGCAGGGACCTCTTCCAATTTGCGTTTCCCTTTGTCAGGGGTCGGAGCAACTACAGGCACTTCCGTGTCCAAACCCAGATCTTCAGTCAGATCTTTCATCAATAGTGATTCCCAGAAGTCTGGATCCCCAACAGCTATAGCTTCTCGGACTGGTTCTGTATTAGCAACAAAAGGGACATCCCACAGCCCTCCATCAGCGAGAGAGCGATTGACAGTCCAAACCTCGGACCCAACCTGGATGTTGACCACATCATCGACGTCCCAAAGGTCCGCCGGCGGCGCAAGATCCTTAACCATGATGCTGCAATCTTCAGGAGGGAAAGGCACTGCAGCGCGCGAAAGATTTTTGTCGACGATGTAAAACGTGGGATCATACTCGGGATTAGCCACCGAGTTAACCAGCCTGTCAAGAGTGGAAGGGAAGAAGCATTCCCCTAGGACACGGGTCTCATCTTGAATGAGGTCCTCCTTCGAATACTGGACTTCATGGTTGGGCAGAGCGTAACCTTGGAGAGGATTAGGGTCAAATCCCAACGGAAATTGCCAAGCGGGCTCGGGGTCCCAATAGTACTCTTCCTTGGGCAAAACAGGCTGAGGTTGTTGGAAGAGCATGTCCAACGAGAAGCCATCCAAAGGATCAAGCATGGCTGCTTCATAATTGGCCATCCAAGCATCATACCAAGCATGGTCAAAGGGGACGTATTCGGGATTCTGAGGGAAACCATCCAACTCCAGTTCTGTCCATTCATTGATTATGGGGATGGCATAGTCATCATTATCAGCTATAGCCTAACCCACGGCTTGCATGTCCAGTTGTTGCTCTGGCTGAAAGGGAGTAGTAGATCTGAAGCGGTCCATTAGATTCGGAGAAGGGTTTGGATCCGTTACGTTGAAGTATGGGCTATCCAAAGTAGAGGCAGAGTTGAGCTACACAGATGGGATAGACTGATGGAACAGGTCGCTGATGGAAGCATTAAGCACAAATGCTCCATTCTGCAGGCGCGCGGAGGGCGCGTTGGAGTTGGACGACTGTCCTTCCTCGGAGCGGATATAGGAAATCTCGGCCTCGGGTTGAGAGGGGATAGGCACGATCGGCCTGGGTTGATTCGTTGGGGCTATATGGTCAGTGGGATTAAATATAGTGAAGCTGAGGGATATCTGGTTAATGCGTGGAGCATTGTTGTGCTTTGGCATGGAATTGGCGAGGATGTTCGACTTTTGAGCCGATGGAGGTGGGGCATGAAGAGTCCCTTCATCTATGAGATCCTGAATCGCATGACGGAGGCGAAAGCAGGAATCTGTAAGATGACCGGCCCCTTGATGGTAGGCGCAATAAAGATTGGCCTTAAAGTTAGGCGAAGGGTTCTTAGGTAGAGGAGTTGGGTCGAGGAGTTTCAGATGTCCCGATTGAACCAGTTTCTTCATGACTGAAGACAATGGAGCCTCAAACGCAGAGAAGCTGCGAGGTTGGCTGCGAGGCCGGTTATTATGCAGTGTTTGCACTTGATGGACCTCGGCAATGTGGTTGGTAGCTTTTGCGGAAGAGGCATTGGTACCACTGGTTGCGGTATTGGAGAAAGTCCCTCCCCCAAACAAGGCGTTGGTGTTTCCAGAGTATGCCCGAGGTTTTGACTTCGGCAGAGTAGAAGATTCCCCCTTTGGCAGAATTCCACTCTGCAGCGCGTCTTCGATGGCCAGGCCAGAGTCGAAAAAGGTGTCAAAATTGGAGGACGCTTGAACAAGGACCAAGTGCCTAGCATAATCAGGCTGGAGGTTACAGGAGATGATACGAAGTTGATCCCTTTCGCTTGGGCGATCAGTCATTTGAGTGGCTTTGGCCCTCCACCTTTTGACAAAATCCGCAGAGGACTCCTTCGCTTCCATTTTGGTGGATTCTAACTCCTAGTAGTCATCTTGAGCTGAGAGTTGTAGCTGTACTGCGAAATAAACGCAGCCCTGATATCCTCCCAAGTTCTTCGCTTGGCAATGTCGAGTGACAGAAACCAATGGAAAGCGGGACCCGAGAGGGTTTGAGGAAACAGCTGAGACATGGCCTCGGGCTCGACGGATAGGAGCTTCATGGCAGCATGGTAACCATAGAGATGGGTTTTAGGATCGCCACTGCCATCAAATTTGGCTATGTCAGGCATTTTGAACTTGTCGGGAAGCTTGGCATTGGGATAAAGGCAGAGACGGTCCAAGTCGATCCCTCCAGCACTGATCTTCTCGGACTTCGAAATAGATTCTTCCAGCTTGGCCATCTTGGCGACGAGAGCGGTCATGTCAGGGTGCTGAACAGTTCTAACAGCAGTAACGCCCGGATTCTGAGCAGGATTTTGAATGCCCCGAGGATTGACCAAAGCAACTAGACGCCCTGGATGATCCGGATCTTCGACCATAATAGGTTGCTCGTGCATGTCCTCTTCGGCCTCGCCCTCGTCTTGAACAACTGGAGTAAGACGAGTGTTAAAGAGGTGATTCAAACGGGTCATGTTGGCATCCGTCTGAGCGGCTCTTTGCTGTATGGCGGTGATACTGTTCTGGATGTTCATGAGCATGGTTTCCAGAGTGAGTGGTTGCGGTTGATCTGCCATGACTGTTGGTCCTGAGGTGCTTGATGCAGAGGAAGGGGTAGGTGATTCCGGAGAGTCTGTCTCCTCAAGAACAGGAGACGAAGCTGACTGCAGAGTAGCGAGCAAAGAACGCGTGGAGTCTTCCGTTGTGACTGACTGGGCTTGAGATCTGACTAACCTCTGAATCGGATTCCAGTGCAGACGTTCCCAAGTGGGTTTGGCTTTCTGCCTCGATACTTTCCTTGGCGGTGCAATGGCTCAGAATCCTTGCTTTGCAGAAAGTGAGAAAAGGCTTAATAAGGGCCCTGCAGCAACTTTAATCTAAATAAAAGACTAAAGCGAAAACACAGTCACCGTTGTCAGTGTCGCCCTTAGACTCTAAGACTAGCAGACAAGTCTGTCTTATGATGTTCGGACATTGCCAGTGATCCTCAGAAATCTTTTCGAGGTGTAACCTTTCTTGTATCAACTGAGACAAAGAGATGTCAAAGCAGTCTAAAGGTTTTGGTTATTCCGCTTCGAAAGTTTCAACTTTGAACTTGGAATAATACGGTGTGGATAAGCACGATGCTATAACCGGGGTGGCGTAGGCAGCACAGTGCCGTAGCCTAGATGGTATACATGCTTCGCATGATAACCAAAGTGGTGTAAGTATCGCGGTATTTTTCCCGTTTTGTTCCTCTTTTTCTGTTTGAAACCTCAATTGGGTATTTAGCCAAAGGCTTTAGAAAGTCCTGATTTCCCAAAGTCTAGTTGATCTAAGGAACTTTAGAATCGACAACGCGCATCATCGAGATGCACGACTCCTCATCGGGCCATGGTAAGGTCCTAATAAACATAAGACAGACTTGAAGGAGAGAGAACCTAGGAGCCGCCCTAAATATGCTTCTACGCAGGAATGGTATGCATGTATGAACAGTGCATGCGATAGGGAAAGCAGTAACACGTTGATAGTATATGGGGGTTAGATGCAAGTAATCTTACCCTGTAGGTACCTGTCCTAATTTGGAGAGTGCTAGTGCTTTGTATATGCAAAGGCTGGTTTTGGCTTGTAACAGGTTCCTTGGACTAGAGCCAAGATATACCTCCCGTGTAGACACCCCAATCTGGGCTTCCAGATTAGTTTACTTACGGTTTTTGATTCCCCGATGATGAAATGGATCAAGAACGCCTTGGGAATGATAGCGTGTTTGAGCTTTGAGTGTTTGCAAAACCCTTGAACCTAACCTAGCCTAAACTACTTCAAAAACCAAAAACCCTACTGGTCCGCGCCAGGGCGCAACCATCCCGCGCCGGGGCTCACCATCGCGCGACGATCTGGCTCCATCGCGCGACAGTGCGCCAGGGCGCACCATCGCGCGACAGACTCACTCCATCGCGCGATGGTCCAACCTACAACCGACCTTTCTGATGGAGGATAGTTGGCCACCAATGCAGCCTCAGCTAGGCCTCGTGGACTGCCTGAACTCCTCTGTTTCCAACCAGATTCACCCCCTTTCCCTATTTATATCCCCCATTTGTTCCCTCTCAAAGGGGTTAACACAATTCAAAGGTTTCTAAAGGGTTCAAGAATTTCAAAGGTTATAAACCCCAATCTCAAGAGCATAGCTTGCTCTTTCTCCTCCATTATCAAACATCCAACCACTCAATCAAGCCTTCAAATCTCAAAGTTCAAACACCGTTCAAACTCAAAAGCCGAAGGTATAGCTTACCTTTGCTCTGCTCTTTGTTCTGATCCCTGAGGGGGCCTGGCAGGGCCAAGGCTGGTAATCAATACCAGTCCTGGTCCTAAAGCTGGCGAGGTTTCAAAAACCGTCATGGCAAGAACCAGCGCGCGATGGAGCCACTCTCTCGCGCGAAAATTTCAATCATCGCGCGACAGTTCTCGTGGGGATTGGTGTCTTGCTGTTTTGTGCTTTATTTACGTATAGATCACTGCAAGCATGTTAAAAACCAGTTTACTGCTTTCCTTTGTTAGAAATTGCTAGTTGTAGTTCAATTTGCATGTTTTCTGTTTTGGAATACCCCTGGGATAATTCTGGACCTGTCCCAGAACCCAGAAAATGTGAACCAAGCACTAGTCTGGTTGCGCCAGGGCGCAACCATCCTGCGCCAGGGCGCACCATCGCGCGACAGACTCAGTCCATCGCGCGACAGTGCGCCAGGGCGCACCATCGCGCGCCAGGGCGCACCCTCGCGCGACAGTGTGACTCCATCGCGCGATAGTCTACTCCGACCAGTGACTGGCCTTGCACGGGTAACTTGGATTTAGACTGTTATTCTGTCCCCACACTGTTTATGGGGTGTTTTGTCAATTTCTAGGGCTTTTAAGCCTTCAAACTGTATATTATGCTGCCTATAAACTGCGTGGTTTGTCCTGGGTGTGCACTGGTCCTTCCAGAGCCCAGAAGGTTTGAGAATAAGAGTTGTGGGTTTTAAGCTCACCGGCGCGCGTGTGTCTTGGAGTTGTGCGCACAGGAGTAAACAACATGTAGTGACTTGTTCAGTGCATGTTGGTTTCTTCCTGCGCACGTCACTCCAAAACAGAGGCCTCCCAGTTTGTTTAAACTCCCACAACAACCTGTTCTCATCCTATACTAACTGCTCATCCATGCTATCTATCACATCCTGCAAACATGTTACAGTTTTAATCCCCTTTAACTGTTCCCCCGCCCTAATTGGCTAAAAATTGATTAATTAAACAGAATCGCAAACAAACAACATTTTTCGCAAATGCCTAAGTAGAGACCGATCTCCGGATTGGGCGAGAGGGGTGCCATAAAACCCTTCCCCTCTCGTAACCTGGCTCCCGAACCCAGATATGGTTATGACGGACTGGTTCCTTAACTTTTTCAAATCAAAACAGCGCAGCAAGTGCTTCGAAATACGGTTCCTTGGGTGTCGGACCTTCCAACCCGAGTGGCGACTCTGTATTTTCGTGAGCGCTTGTCGTCCAGCTTCAAAAAGCGCTCCCGCGAACCAGCAGCATCTCTCCTTTCTCAAAAGGGTGGGGAACGGAATCCCTTTCCTTGGGAGCAGAGAAAGATGGGGCAAATCGCATTGCCCACAGTGGCGACTCTGCTGGGGATCGAATCAATATTGGTCTATACTTAGATTTTAATACGCTTGAGAACAATCCCCAAAAGCCTGTCAAAATAATAAGCTTCGCGCTGCTAAAGAAAGGATTGGTGATTTAACAGGACCTCGTGTCTGGCCATCCAATTTAGGGCTTTTCCGATTGTTCTCTCGCGTAGTTTCTTCTATGTATTGATCAATAAAGAGAGCCAAATTTGAAAAGGCATTTGCAAATTTGCGATTCTGTTTCATTAATCAACTTTTTAGCATTTCCATTTGCATCGATGTGGGATAAGCCTCGTTGGATCGTTTTGGCAATCCGGCACGGTTTATCGGAGCCCGGGGACCCCGAATGACCAACAACCTTCGACGATGATGAGTCATTCTACCGTTTGACTATTGCTCTGCGATTACGCGGACAGCGGGAGGTATATCTTGGCTTTAGTCCGAGGAACCTGTTACAAGCCAAAACCAGCCTTTGCATATACAAAGCATTAAAACTCTCCAAACTAGGACAGGTACCTACAGGGTAAGATTATTTGCATCTAACCCCCGTATACTGTCTACGTGTTACTGCTTGCCCTATCGCATGTACTGTACATACATTATTTTGCATAGGAGCATGCTTAGAGTGGTTCTTTCTTTCGAGTTTGTCTTGCGCAGTCTAAGACGTTGTTGGACCCGATGAGGAGTCGTTCATTCTGTCGAATGTTCGTTATCAATCGCAAAGTCCTTAGTTCAATGAGACTTTGAGAAATCAAAATTTACTACATCCTTGGCTCATGCCCGGTTAAGAATTCAACCGAAAATATGGAACAACAAAAGTAGTGATGCCGTGTCACTGACGCCACCTAGGTTGAAGTGCGAAGTCACTATACACCGCCGTGTTCAAGGTTAAGGTGCCATGTCATCACCACCGAGTTGTTCCAAATTCAAAGTTGAACATTCAAACGGAACTGGTCCAAGATTTAGTCTATTTTGACATCTTTTAGGATCTGACGATCTACTCAGGGACACATGGCCGAAAAGAATTCTGAGGATTCTGGCAACGTCTGAAATTCGTGAGGCAAACTCGTCTCTGTTTCTATACATACATACTGTCTTGCGTAGGAGCATGTTTAGGGCGGCTTCTAGGTTGTCTCTCTTTCGAGTCAGTCTTATGCCTATTAGGACGCTGTCATAGCCCGATGAAGAGTCATGCATCTCGATGGTGCATGTTGCTAATTTTCAAAATCCTTAGATCAGCGAGACTTTGGGAAATCAAACCTTTATAAGCCTTTGGCTCATGCCCGATTGAAGTTTCAACCGAAAATAAGGAACCACAAAGTATGGATGCCGTGACACTGGCACTACCCAGGTTGAAGTGCGAAGTCACTATATACCGCCGTGTTCAAGGTTAAGGTGCCATGTCATCACCACCGAGTTGTTCCAAGTTCAAAGTTGAAACTTCGAAAATGGAATAGTCAAAGGCTTAGACTATTTTGACATCTCTTAGTGTTAGTCGATCTATTTAAAGGATACACCCTAGAAAAGATTTCCGAGGATTTTGGCAGCGTCCAAACATCATGAGACAGACTTGTCTGTAGTTGTAAAGTCTAGGAGGACACCGACGATGTCATGTACATTGCATTCTAATTGCTGTAGGAACGTCACTGAGCTTTCAATTACTTTACTGTCTAGTTTGGAACCATTGCACCGAACAAGAGAGTACCGAAAGGAAGAGCCAAACCTACTTGGGAACGTCTTCAGCATCCGGTTCAAAGACTTGTCAGGCTAGATTCCTTGTCAATCACAACGGAGGCTTCTCCAGATTCATTGTTGGCCACCCTGCAGTCGGGTTCGCCATCGATATTGCAAAAAGTCACGCCGCCGGCTTCCCTATCTTCAGCTTCTTCATCAAGCTCCGTTGAAAAACCTGTGATGGCAGATCAACCGCTCACTCTGGAAACTATGCTCATGAACCTCCAGAACAGTATCACTGTTATGCAACTGAGGGCAACTCAGACAGATGCCAACATCACTCGCCTAAATGATCTTATCAACACTCGTGTTCCTCCAGTGCTGGAAGAGGAAGGCGAGGACGATGAGGATGTTCATGCAGAACCTGTCTTTGTCGAGGATCCAAACTATGCAGGGCGTCTCATTGTTTAGCCCAACCCTAGAAAGGCTCGAGTGCCTGCTCCAAATCCAAACCCCGGAGTTGGTAAGCCTGTTCAAAACCCTGACATAGCTGCTCTCATGGCCAAGATGGCTAAACTGGAAGAAACTGTTTCAAAATTTGAGAAGATCAGTATAGGGGGAATCGACCTAGATCGCCTCTGTTTGTACCCTAATGCCAGGCTCCCTGATAGATTCAAAATGCCTGACTTGGTTAAATTCGATGGGAGTGGGGATCCGAAGACTCATCTACTTGGCTATCATGCTGCCCTGAAGCTGCTAGGGGTGGAAAGTGAGGCCATGTCTCAGCTTTTCCCTCAAACTCTCTCTGGGCCTGCCTTCCATTGGTTCATGTCGCTCGACATCTCCAAAAGAAGAACTTGGGAGGATATTGGGGCTGCCTTTGTTGCACAGTACAACTACAATTCTCAGCTCAAGATGACTACTCGTGAGTTGGAGTCCTCTAAAATGGAAGCAAAGGAGTCCTTTGCGGATTTTGTTAAGAGGTGGAGAGCCAAAGCTGCATTGATGACTGATCGCCCGAGCGAGAGGGATCAACTTCGCATCATCTCCCGCAATCTCCAGCCAGATTATGCTAAGCATCTGGTTCTTGTTCAAGCATCTGCTAACTTTGAAACCTTCTTCGACTCTGGTCTGGCCATTGAAGATGCACTGCAGAGTGGAATTCTGACTAGGGGGGAGTCTTCCTCACAAAAAGCTAAGCCGATGGCTTACTCTGGAAATAGTAGCACACTGTTTAACTACAAATGGGGACAACGCTGCTACTTCCCCCAACCTTACAGCCGATGTCAATCAGGTTCAAAACGTCCAAAGCTACCAGGCCCGAACCCAACCTCGAAGTTTCTCTGTCTTTGAGGCACCTCTGTCCGCAGTGATGGAAAAACTCGTCAAGTCTGGGCATCTTAAACCTTTGACCCCAACTTCTCCGCCAAAAGTCCTACCTTCTGGTTACAAGCCTTACCTCTTCTGTGCCTTCCACCAAATGCCTGGCCATCCCACTGATGCATGCTATCGTCTTCGACATGAGATTCAAGATCTCATTGATAATGGCACGGTTCACGTTCCACCAAAGCCCAACGTCATTTCCAACTCCTTGCCTCAACACAACTCTGACCCTCTGGTTGGTCAGATATCTATCACCTCCACTCAAATTAACCCTAGCTCCACTATATTCAACCTTAGCCACTATATCGTCCCAGAAAGCCAACCCAAACCAATCGTATCCTTCCCGTCTGAACTGGAGGTTAACATGATGGCTGTAGGTTGGGCAATTGAGGTCTTCATTGCCAACACTTGAATTGACAGTGATGAGGGGCTTGCAAAGGAGAAGACTGACCGGCTGAGGTCCATTGATCAAAGGAGCACCGAGTAGGTTTGGCTAAAGAAGCTGAGGAAGCCGAAGTGCTGTTGCTTGGGACTGACACCCGCTGGATCCTATCTCTTTTTGTGAAAGCTATGGGTAGCCTTTTTAAATATTGCATTCTCACACCGCGTCTAGTTTGCATTGGCGTTTTGTCTGAGTCTGACATAGAGTCGTTTGCATTTGTCTAAGTCTAGCTCTGAGTCGGAGGTTGTGCCTCTTGGCCCTCCACGTCGTAGCTTTTGTTTCAAGTTTTGAGTCTGCTATACTTGGTAACCCCGAGGGGGCTTTCTTTTGATATGCATTATCTTGCTTCTAAGTACTTCACTGGTTTTTGAATAAATTGTGTCGACCCTGACGACGAAGGGATAGATTTCGATGGGATCATCCCCAAGGAAATGTGTTCCCTCGCCGAAAGGGAAGACAAAAGGCATGCTCAGCCTATTAATTGAAATAGTAGTTTTTAAATAAACTTGAAAGACAAGGATAACCTTCCAATGGTTCAAATTTGGTTCAAAGCTGTTCCCAGAGGAGCATTGTGCCCGGTCAGACAGGCTCAAAAAGTTCATCAACGTCTTGGCATGGTCTCACAAAGACACGCCCGGCGTTGACCCTGAGATAAAGGAACATCAAATCGCTTTGCTACCGGATGCCAAACTATGTAAAGCAAAGCTCAGAAGGTCCAGCGCCTCATATCATGTTCAAGTTTGCTGGAATAGCATTCCACCAAGCACAAGTCAGAAAGTTCAAAATTGGCCCAAAGCGAGGCATGTCAACTGAAACACTCTGGACCCTGTGCTATCAAAGCCATCTTATCTGGGGCTACGACCATTTCTTTGACCTCAACGGCAATCAAAATCAAGACCTTGGTCAACTTGGATCAATTCACAAGCCTTTTCCCTGAGAGAAGCTCGTTGGGCTGAAAACCCCAAGGGTGGGTAGTTCCAAGCAAAAGTTAGAGCAGCCTGCTAGACCAGAAAACCTATGAAGGAGGTCTAGCCAAAAGTAAAGGCGATATTCAAAAGCTCGCTAGACCGAAAATCCGAATGGACGGTTCTAGGCAAAAGTTAGAGCGTAAAAGGTGAGGTAAATACTCGAGTGAACCTTTGCCTGAACTACGTTTTGACCTGATTCCCTAGCTTGGGATACGTAGGCAGTTTCTCTTTGAGACTCAGTCACAATCTATCAATTTGATCCATGGTTGACATTTGGTACGCATCAAATGTCGAAAAGGATCGAAGATCAAGCTGCATGGGAGGCGGCTGACGGGGAAAACCTTTTGCCTTTCAGTTTTATTGCAAACTACTACTTCAATTTCAAAGCTGAGCATAAAGCCTTAAAAGAATTTAAGTATCAAAAACAGAACGAAATGCTGGCGAGGCCTAACGGCTCACAGTTTATTCTAAGTTCAGCGAAGTCTGATGTGAGCAGTTGCAGTAGCTTTGCAGTCATGTGCGCTAGTTTGAGGTTCACGCGCACTTGTTCGTAGTTAAGTGCGTTGGTCTCAACCCTGCACGCACTTTTTCAATTCGTACAGCAATCGATAGCAGTCAGCTACTGCCTTCGAGTCCTGTTCAAGGGGCTTTTGCCAAGTTTGGTCATACCGTGTAGACTTAATGTGACTGCACGGGGGTGTCGGTTTCAGTCCGGGCCTATATGTGTCTTCATTTGCGTCTTATGTCCGTCTTTGTGGCATTTTTCTAAATTTCAATCCATTGTCATATCGAGATGCTATTCTCGGTTCAATTTGTTCGTGCAGGTCATTGTACAGCTATTTTGACCTCGCAAGTGTCAGTTTCACCCATTTAGGGATATTGTGAGTTTTGGCATGTTAATGCCCAAAATTTCATTGTATTCCATGTGTCTAAGGGTTCGCATTGTTACCTGGGGCTCTTTCCCCCTTTTCGTTCGAGCTAGGCATGTCTATACATATATATGTGTCTGTGTGTCGACTCAGTTCACTTGTCAATGCAAATTAGATATTAGCGCATGGTTTATATGTCAATAAACTGGAAAGATGCAATTTTTATATTGCTATCCCTTAGTTCTGTAATCCACAAGCTGTGGAATTTTATGGACGGCAAGGGCACGTCAGCCCAAGGCCAAGCAAAGTATATATCTGGGGCTCATCTGCCCAAGCATCGAAGAAGGGGCATGCAAGCCCAATGCCACACCGCTACATGTCAACTGGGCACGCCAGCCCACTCAATATCTCTCTATCGGGATGCACATCTCAGAAGCAAAAGACAGTAAAGTAATGGGACTCAGTGATAGTCCTTTAGGCATCGTTGTCCTCTTAGGAGCCGCCCTTAGCTTGTATCTGCATTTTCAATTTATGCATTCATATTGTATATATATATCATTGCATATTGTATATCAAATGTTTAAAGCAGGAAAATTCTATGCCGGAATCACTTCTGTGGGATAGTGCAAGTATGGGGGAATGCCACACGCCACCTTCCTTATCTCATTTGCCATGGCAACCATTAAGCACACAACCTCGCTGTCCTACTCTGTTGGCACTTAGAATGCACTTTGGCGGGATCAAAAATCAACTCAATACACAACGGCTCGATCATTCTGAACACTGATCTGCCCGTCTCAAATCAACGACAGCCGGTCCTCTCCAGTTCTCAATGGCTCGATCATTCTGCACACTGATCTGCCCGTCTCGAATCAACGACAGCCGGTCCTGTCCAGTTCTCAATGGCTTGATCATTCTGCACACTGATCTGCCTGTCTCAAATCAACGACAGCCGGTCCTGTCCATTTCTCAACGGCTCGATCATTCTGCACACTGATCTGCCCATCTCAAATCAACGACAGCTGGTCCTGTCCATTTCTCAACGACTTGATCATTCTGCACACTGATCCGCCCGTCCCAAATCAATGACAGCCAGTCCTGTCCATTTCTCAACGGTTTGGTCATTTATACTGATGATCCTCCCATCCTGTCTGCAACGGTTCTATCATTTATACTGATGATCCTCCCATCCAGACTTCAACGGCTCGATCATTTATACTGATGATCCTCCCATCCTGTCAATTGCCCCAACGGTTTGATCACTCGACTCATTGATCTCTTCGTCCGCATCCACGACAGCCGGTCCTGTCAAATCCCTCAACGGTATTTAGCCATATCGTTCATACAATCCACAACGGCGATCAGATTATCGTCCGATGGTTTGTTCAATGGTCCACCATCCGCAACTAGTTGTTCCCCAGGAGAGTCCGCCTCGGCCTACCCCAAACGACTACTTCTACATTAGTCTAGCTTCACGCGCATCTTCCAGCAGGCTTATTGCTCTGTCTCGGATGCTCTTTGATAAGGAGATTGACTCTGATTCCCAACAGATGGAATTCAACCTGCCTGACACGACCTACCCGTGTTTGTTGGAATACTTTGTGCCGAGGATAATACTTTGTGCCGAGGATAGCTTGATCCCCAGCAATGACGGCCTGTCTCGTCCACATCTGCAGTGACAGCCTATCCTGTCCAAATTTGATCAACAAGCGGCGATTCGCTCGTCCACTTCTACTTCCATCCCCGGCAATGGACCGCTTGTCCATTCCACTAATTAGGTTCCTTAAGTTTACTTGTCTACTTTGCTAGTATACTTTGCTCTGGATTGCCTTGAGGGGTGTCTAGAAATCTTTGACGTTACTTGTACCAAGTCGATGGTGCTTCAAGTGCCGTCAAAGAGGGGCTACTGTAGACACCCCAATCTGGGCTTCCAGATTAGTTTACTTACGGTTTTTGATTCCCCGATGATGAAATGGATCAAGAACACCTTGGGAATGATAGCGTGTTTGAGCTTTGAGTGTTTGCAAAACCCTTGAACTTAACCTAGCCTAAGCTACTTCAAAAACCAAAAACCCTACTGGTCCGCGCCAGGGCGCAACCATCCCGCGCCGGGGCGCACCATCGCGCGACGATATGGCTCCAACGCGCGACAGTGCGCCAGGGCGCACCATCGCGCGACAGACTCACTCCATCGCGCGATGGTCCAACCTACAACCGACCTTTCTGATGGAGGACAGCTGGCCACCAATGCAGCCTCAGCTAGGCCTCGTGGACTGCCTGAACTCCTCTGTTTCCAACCAGATTCACCCCCTTTCCCTATTTATATCCCCCATTTGTTCTCTCTCAAAGGGGTTAACACAATTCAAAGGTTTCTAAAGGGTTCAAGAATTTCAAAGGTTATAAACCCCAATCTCAAGAGCATAGCTTGTTCTTTCTCCTCCATTATTAAACATCCAACCACTCAATCAAGCCTTCAAATCTCAAAGTTCAAACACCGTTCAAACTCAAAAGCCGAAGGTATAGCTTACCTTTGCTCTGCTCTTTGTTCTGATCCCTGAGGGGGCCTGGCAGGGCCAAGGCTGGTAATCAATACCAGTCCTGGTCTTAAAGCTGGCGAGGTTTCAAAAACCGTCATGGCAAGAACCAGCGCGCGATGGAGCCACTCACTCGCGCGACAATTTCGATCATCGCGCGACGGTTCTCGTGGGGATTGGTGTCTTGCTGTTTTGTGCTTTATTTACGTATAGATCACTGCAAGCATGTTAAAAACAAGTTTACTGCTTTCCTTTGTTAGAAATTGCTAGTTGTAGTTCAATTTGCATGTTTTCTGTTTTGGAATACCCCTGGGATAATTCTGGACCTGTCCCAGAACCCAGAAAATGTGAACCAAGCACTGGTCTTGTTGCGCCAGGGCGCACCATTGCGCGACAGACTCGGTCCATTGCGCGACAGTGCGCCAGGGCGCACCATTGCGCGCCAGGGCGCACCCTCGCGCGACAGTGTGACTCCATCGCGCGATAGTCTACTCCGACCAGTGACTGGCCTTGCACGGGTAACTTGGATTTAGGCTGTTATTATGTCCCCACACTGTTTATGGGGTGTTTTGTCAATTTCTAGGGCTTTTAAGCCTTTAAACTGTATATTATGCTGCCTATAAACTGCGTGGTTTGTCTTGGGTGTGCACTGGTCCTTCCAGAGCCCAGAAGGTTTGAGAATAAGAGTTGTGGGTTTTAAGCTCACTGGCGCGCGTGTGTCTTGGAGTTGTGCGCACAGGAGTAAACAACATGTAGTGACTTGTTCAGTGCATGTTGGTTTCTTCCTGTGCACGTCACTCCAAAACAGAGGCCTCCCAGTTTGTTTAAACTCCCACAACAACCTGTTCTCATCCTATACTAACTGTTCATCCATGCTATCTATCACATCCTGCAAACATGTTACAGTTTTAATCCCCTTTAACTGTTCCCCCGCCCTAATTGGCTAAAAATTGATTAATTAAACAGAATTGCAAACAAACAACATTTTTCGCAAATGCCTAAGTAGAGACCGATCTCCGGATTGGGCGAGAGGGGTGCCATAAAACCCTTCCCCTCTCGTAACCTGGCTCCCGAACCCAGATATGGTTATGACGGACTGGTTCCTTAACTTTTTCAAATCAAACAAGTGCGACAAGTGCTTCGAAATACGGTTCCTTGGGTGTCGGACCTTCAAACCCAAGTGGCAACTCTATATCTTTGCGAGCGCTTGTCGTCCAGCTTCAAAAGCGCTCCCGTGAACCGGCAGCATCTTTCCTTTCTCGAAGGGTAGGGGAACGGAATCCCCTTTCCCGGAGGAAAGAAAGATGGGGCAAATCGCATTTCCCACATCCCGCTACCCGCGTAATCGCAGAGCAACAGTCGAATGGTAGAATGACTCATCATCGTCAAAGGTTGTTAGTCATTCGGGGTCCCCGGGCTCCGGTAAACCGTGCCGAATTGCCAAAACGATCCAACGGGGCTTATCCCACATCAATGCAAATGAAGATGCTAGAAAATTGATTAATAAAGCGGAATCGCAAATTCGCAAATGTTTTTCAAATTTAGCTCACTTTTTTTTGGTCCAATTTTGAAGGAAACAACAAAATTTGAACAAATGGAAAAGTTCCAGATTAGATTGGCCGGACACGGGGTCCTGTTAAATCACCATCCTAACCTTCGGCAGCGCGAAACTCACCGTTGTGACAGACTTTTAAGGATTTGTTCAAAGATGTTTTAAACTTCAAAGATGGATTAATATTGGTTCGATCCCCAGCAGAGTCGCCACTGTGGGCAAATGGGATTTGCCCCAGTTTTTCTTTCCTTTGGCGAGGGGATTTCGTTCCCCTCCTAGAGAAGAGAAAAATGCTGCCGGTTCGCGGGAGCGCTTTTAAAGCTGGACGACAAGCGCTCGTGAAGATACAGAGTCGCCACTTGGGTTTGAAGGTCCGACACCCAAGGAACCGTATTTCGAAGCACTTGCCGCGCTGTTCAATTTGAAAAAGTTAAGGAACCAGTCCGTCATAACCATATCTGGGTTCGGGAGCTAGGTTACGAGAGGGGAAGGGTTTTATGGCACCCCTCTTGCCCAATCCGGAGATCGGTCTCTACTAAAGCATTTGCGAAAATGTTTGTTTTTGCGATTCCGTTTTATTAATCAATTTCTAACCAATTAGGGCGGGGAACAGTTAATTTGGGATTAAAAACTGTAGTAGTTTGCAGGATGTGATAGATGTTTGACACGAATACATGAAACAATAAAGAATAAATGAGATAATATTCAACACTGATTTCGGGATGCCAGAACAGTACGATTGTTTTAAATTTATTGCGAACAGTGGCCAACCTGTATGCACAGGAATTATGCATGCAAGCAAACCATCGCGCGATATACTCAAACCATCGCGCGAGTGTTGACATCTCATCATTAGGTTGAATTTTATCTCCTTCTGGGCTCTAGAAGGACCGGTGCACACCCAGGATCAAACCAGACAGTTTATAGGTATTGAAAGTAAGACGTTATTACAATCAGAATCAACTGGAACAAAATACAACCCTTAAACAGTGAGGGTGTCAAAAGTGAGGCTAAGAGCCTAACTGCCCATGTAAGGGCAATTACTGGAAATTGGCCAACTATCGCGCGACGATGTCAGTCCATCGCGCGATTGTTCGGACTGGACTTCCAGGAATTGCTTTACATGCCTGGGCTCTGAGACATATTCAGAAGCGACCCAGGGGCATTCCAAAATAAGCTGACGAACAAACTAGACTAGTCTACATATTTTTAACATGCATGATCAGTGAAATATGCTAGATACTTTTAACAGAAAGGTGAATAACCACATGAATAGGCATGGATCAGGGGCCCATCCCCACGAGGACCATATTGCACGAGCCAGAAGCATCGCGCGATAGAGCGGGTGCCTCGCGCGTGGGTTGGCCTGTCCACAGTAACTTGTAAGTTTGCTGGCCTTAGGACCAAGACTGGTATTGATTACCAACCTTGGCCCTGTCAGCCCCCCTCAGGGGTCAAAATAGTGAATAACAAGAGTTATACCTTTTCTTGAATGTCTTGAATATGGCTTGAATGAGATGGTGTAGCTTAGTAAATGGATGTGTGAGAGTGATTTGGAGTTGAGAGAAGTATCAAACTTATTGTTCTTGCTTCTCTTTTTTGGAAAGTTTTTTTGTAACCCCTTTGAAAGAGAACAATGGGGGTCTTTTATAGGAGAAGTGGAGAGGTAGTTGGTGGCTAGACAAGGTTATGCAGCCAGCCAACAATGCTGGCTGCACTTACTTGGTAGAGAAGTAGGGTGCAAAGTTAATGGGAGAGTGGGGGTTTAGGTGGTGCAAGGGTGGCCCTGCAAACGCCGTTCAGTCGATGGAACGGGGCCACATGGACCTGCAGACGCCTCATCATCACAAAATCCAGCTGGATACGACAGGTGTCGACCATCGCGCGATGGATTGAGATCGTCGCGCGAGGGTTCTAGCTTCCCCGCGATGGTCAATCAGTCAAAGTTTGACTTTGACCACCACCTGGCAAGTAGATCATCGCGCGATAGACTCAGTAAGTCGCGCGAGAGTCAAACCCTTAGTCAAGGTCTGGGGTTTAAAGGCTTCGGGGTCAGGGATGGGTTCCACACACACCAAACTCAAGCCATTTCATTCAATACTGTTCGCGACCTGATTCATCATCGGGGGAACAAGAAACTGAAAAAGGGATAAAATGATTGGGAAATCAGATTGGGGTGTCTACACCTTTTTTTTTTCAAATCAAAGCAAACGTAGCAAAGCGTTTTTCGAGTTCGGTTCCTTGGGTATTCTTCCGCTAAAACCCGAGTGGCGACTCTGAATCGAAGCGTTTCGCCGCGCTATTTTCAAAGAGGGCCGCTCCCAACAAATTTTGAACAACCAAAATCCGGAGATTTTTGGGGCGCGTGCCCACAGTGGCGACTCTGCTGGGGACCACATTGCATTAGTTAATATTTGGACATTAATACATGAATTAACCATCTTCAAAAGTCTGGCAAAACAGTACGCTCCGCGCTGCTGAAGAACAGGACAGTAACGTAACAGGATCCCAGTGTCTGACCGATCCGAACTGGGGCTTTTACTATTGTTCACTTGTGTAATGGTTTCCAAGTGTTGATTAATAAAAGTGGGCCAAACTTAAAAAGCATTTTTAAAACTTTTGCGTTTCTCTCTTCTTCAATCATTCTTTGGCATTCTTCCATTTGCATTGATGTTGGCTAGCCCCGTTGAGGTGTTTTGGGTAACCGGCACAGTTTACTAGAGCCCAGGGTCCTCGAACGCCCAACAACCTTGGACGATGATGAGTCGTAATACCGTTCGACTGTTGCTCTGCTACACGCATTACAGCGGGAGGTATACCGCGGCTCTAGTCAGAGGAACCCTCTTAAACCAAAACCAGCCTCGTCATGCGTACAAAGCACTAGAACCTTTCAACCTAAGACAGGAACCTACAGGGTAGGATCTTCTTGCATCTAACCCCCATAAACTGTCTATGCGTTACTGCTTTCCCTATCGCATGCCTGTACATACATTCATACCGATCTGCGTAGGAGCATGCTGGGCGGCTTTTAGGTTGTCTTTGTCAAGACTTTCCTTCATCTATTCGGATGCAGCCTTGAGCGATGACGAGTCGTGCATCTCGATGTTGCATGTTATCAAACTTCAAGTCCTTAATCAAAGACATTTTGGGAAACCAAAACTTTCTAAGCCTTTTCAAATCCAAATCAAAAATTTTAAAAATACGAAAGCGCTGGAGGAAATGTCGTGATACCTACACCATCCGGGTTAAAAGTACAAATCACTTACACCCTCAAGGCTCCGGCACAGTGCTGCTTACGCCACTTCGGTTATGGTATCACGCCATCTACACCCAGTCTTTCAAAAATTCAAAAACTTCAAGAAGGAAGTAACTAAAAGCTTAGGCTGCTTTGGCATCCCCTAATGTTAGTCGATTCAATCAAGGATACATTGTCGAAAAGAAATCTGAGGATTCTATGGCAACATCCGAGTAGAGTAGGGAGGTCTCTTTAGCTGTAGAGTCTAGGAGGACACCGACGACGATGATATGCTCATTCTCTTTTCTTTCGAGATTTTTTGAATAATTGCTGCAGGCTGTCACTGAGCTCTTATACTTTGTTGTCTAGCTGCATTATGGGAAGCTCCGAGTTCAAGAGCCAAACCTACTTGGGACTGTCTGCGGGGGTTGTTTGAGAAACTGCTTTCGGGTTTGCTTTTGGGTAAGTCACAACGGAAGCTCTGGCTTGCACTCAGTCAAGGGAAGACTCACCACCGACAACTCCGCACAAAACCCCGCCGTCCTGTCCGTCTCCTCCTCGAGCGCCTAAACCGGTCAAGACAGAAGTTTGGGACATGGCCGAACTACCACCTCCGAACCTTGCAAATACCTTGGCAGATCTCCAGCACAACTTGGCCATCATGCAAGAAAGAGCCGATCAAGCTGATGCCTCCATGGCCAACCTGCGTGCTCTAATTGAAGAGCGGCTCCCCGTAAGAGGCGGAGATAGGGAAAGGAATGACCGCCAACTTGTGGCCGAAGAGATCCCTCGAGATGAAACCCCTCCCCCTCCCCCAAATCCTGAAATGACTGCTTTAATCGCCAAGATGGCTAAACTCGAAGAGATGGTGTCCAAAGCTGAAAGGATAGGGGCTGGCGGTTTGGACATGGACCGTCTTTGCCCATTTTCGAACGCCAGGCTGCCTGAAAGGTTCAAGATGCCAGACTTTGTGAAGTTTGATGGAACAGGGGATCCCAAGACCCACTTACTGGCTTACCATGGTGCTATGAAACCACATGGGGTAGAGGAGGAGGCTATGGCTCAGCTCTTCCCTCAGACTCTGGTTGGGCCGGCATTCCAATGGTTCTTGTCTCTCGACATCGCCAAGCGCCGAACATGGGAGGACATTGGCACAGCCTTTAATGCCCAATACAGCTATAATGCTCAGCTCAAGATGACTACCCAGGAGCTCGAGTCAACTAAGATGAACGCTAAGGAGTCTTTTGCGGACTTCATCAAAAGGTGGAGGGCTAAGGCAGCTCTCATGACTGATCGGCCCAGTGAGAAGGATCAGATCCGCATCATTTCCCGAAACCTGCAGCCAGATTTCGCCAGAAATCTTGTACTTGTTCAGGGTGCTGACTTCGATACCTTCTTCGACTCTGGCCTTGCTATTGAAGAAGCCCTCCAAACAGGAGTTCTGCAGCAGAGTGACGCCTCTTCCTCTACTTCGAAGTCTAAGCCCCGTGCTTACACCGGTAACATCACCGCTCTTTTCGGTAGTAATAACTACGCCAGCGCAGCATCTGCCAGCAACAATGCTACACAGGGCTCTAATCATGTCGTCGACATTAACCAAGTTCAAACCCCTCAAAAGCCCCGAAACCGCAACCAACCCAGGAACTTCGCCAAATTTGAGGCTCCTCTCTCTCAAGTCCTGGAGAGGTTGGTCAAATCTGGTCATCTCAGGCCTTTGGACCCAACTCCTCTCCCTCAAACCCCCTCTCCAAGCCATAACTCAAGCGCCTTCTGTGCTTATCACCAAATGCCCGGCCATTATACCGATTCCTGTTACTGCCTCCGCCACGCATTTCAAGATTTGGTGGACAACGGCACTCTCCCGACCCCACCTAAGCCTAATGTCATCACCAATTCCATGCCCAATCACAATTCTGACCCTCAAGTGAACCAGATAACCCTCATCTCCACTATAATCCAGCCTAGCTCCACCATATTCAACCCCAGTGACCATATAGCCCCATAGCACCACCTGAAACCTGTTGTGACCATCCCGGCGGAATTCAATGTCAACATGCTGGCGGTTGGCTGGGATATGGAAGACAAAGCAAGGGAATGGGCAGAACTGGCTAATGACTGGAACGAGCAGTACTTCTTGGGATTCCCTCAGGCGCCGGTTGTCGATCAGGCCCAGTTAGACCAATGGGAGGAAGATTGGAACGCAGCAAGAGCGGATCCACTCGATGGCCTGTCACTATTTATGCTTTTCTACCAGCCTGAGCTTGCTGCGGCCGAGACCAAGGAGGAATATGTGTGGGACCCGAAGCCCGACGCTGCACAGTAAGCCTGGAATCAGAACTTCAATATGGAGAAGGTGGACGACGATCAGGATTTGGGCGAGCAGTACTTGGAGTGCTACATCGAAGGAGAGATCATCCCTGACGTACGTCGACAGCTAGGGGAAGCATGGCCACTATTTGACTCCATCTCAAGCGCTGTGCATGCGGGCGACCCGACTGTCAATATTGTGCCTGTAGGGAGGCCGCGCCCGGTAGTGCCTCCTAGGGATGATTGTTCTATCATGGTTTTGAATGCACCGCCCGATGACCTGTGGGATATCGATGAGATCGTCGACCTTAACACAAGCCCACTGCCGGCTGATTTCTGGGACGTCGATAAAGTGGTCGACATGCAAGTGGGTGACAAGGTTTGGACTGTCAACTCTGCTCTGGTCGACGGGGGCTTCTGGGATGTGCCGTTTGTCACCAATCCGGGGCTGCCATTCGAGGAAACTGCTGCACAAGATCCGAGCTTTTGGGAAGGAACGGTGATGGAAGAATTGCTATGGGATGTGACTCCGGGGCAAGATTCAGCGGCAACGGTAGCAACGACTGACAAGGGAAAGCGTAAGTTGGAGGAAATACCTACGGACTTCTGGGGCTCGCTTGATACTTCTTCTTGGTGGGACGTTGCAAACGTTACGAGGAGCGGCCGTGTCTTTCAGCCGCCAAACCTCTCGGCGGGAAGCTCATCCAATGCTTTGGCTCAGAAGCCTGTCTCTCCACCAGCTCAAAGGAACTCGCAGCTCGTTCCGAGCGGGGCACCAGAAGAGGATTTTCTCCAGAAGCAACTAGACCGGATTCCTGCCGCCGTCTCTGTGTGGGGGTTGATATCGTCATCAAAATAGCATCGTGAGAGACTTGCCGCAGCTTTGGCCCACTTTGAGGTATCGACAGACATCACTCCCGAGGCAATGATCGCCTTGGTCTTGCCTCTTCTCACCAAGCATTCTGTCACCTTTACTGAAAAGGACCTCCCTGTTGATGGGACTGCTCACAACCGCCCGCTACACATTACCATCAAGTGTATGGGACATTGGGTGCCGACTGTGCTAATCGATAATGGTTCTGCCATTAACGTATGCCCGATGAGGGTTGCTTACCGCCTGGGGCTCACAAAGAACGATCTTACGCCCTCCAACTTGGCTGTCAAGGCCTACGACAACACGCGCCGTGTGGTGGAAGGAACTCTCATGCTTAAGCTCGATGCCGAGGGCTTTGAAATGGATGTGGAATTTCATGTAGTCGACATCCCCGCCACCTTCAATTTGCTGTTGGGAAGGCCTTGGCTGCAGAGGGCGGACATCATGGCCGTGCCGTCGACTTTCCACCAGAAGGTCATGCTGGGGCTTCCTACCGGAACTTTAACTATCTACGGAGACTCTGGGATCCGCCCGCTCAAGGATGACGGGACGCCAGTTCTAGGGATCATGCACGGAGATGAGGACTCGGATTTTGGAGGGTTCACTTTTGATACATCCGGCTCAGTCCTATCCATTGTCATGGATGATGACTTTCTCATTAGCTCAGTTGCTCTTGAAATCATGAGGAAGATGTCATTCATGCCTGGCCTAGGACTCGGGATCAACCAGCAAGGGATCGCTGAATTCCCCGCCTTTCCTTTCACCGAAGGCCGCTTTGGTTTGGGATACGCTCCCCCAGCCAAGGGTGCCCAAAAGAGGAAAGACGTGGGAAAACCTCGAAGCCTTTATGGTAACCCCGACAGCTACTTCGTCCGTGAGGGAGGTGGCACTGCTTACCTGGGACAAATCGAGCCGTTTTGGGATCCTAAGACTCGCACTTGGCTTCCGGGTTTCGAGATCTTCGCTGAGGACACCTGGGCCGATGATGAGGACGAAATGGCTAAAGAACAGCTGGCTCAAGAGAACTTCAAGAAGCAGTTGGCTGAGATCAAAGAAAAGGCTGACTGGGTAAGGGCCTTTGATCAGGGGAGCTTGGAGTTGCTGTTCGCCCAAGTAGGTTTGGTTGGCAGGGAAGAAGAGGCTGAGGTGCTGATGCTCGGGCCCGACTCTCAAGACATCCTCGAGGATCCTACTTCTCTCTTTGTAAAAGAGGCCGGTAGTATTAATAACTGCATTTTTACTCCGCGTTTGACATGCATTGATGATACCTCTGAGTCTGACACAGAGTCTGTCGAGTCTAAGTCTAGCTCGGAGTCGGAGTTTGTGCCTCTTGGCCCTCCACGTCGTAGCTTTTACTTCGAGTTTGAGTCTACTGTACTTGGCAGCCCTTCCGGGCTTTATGAAATGAATGATCCTGCTTCCGACTACTTTGCTGACTTTTACATAAACTGTGTCGACCCCGACGATGAAGGAATCGACTTCGACGGGAACATCCCGGCCGAGTTGTGTTCCCTCATCGAAAGGGAAGACGAAAGGCATGCTCAGCCTCTAAAAGAAGAAGTAATTTCAATAAATCTGAAAGATGAGGATGACCCCCGTATGATGCAAATCGGTTCAAACTTATCCCCAGAAAATCACGCTGGTTCAATCGAGGCGCTCAAGGAATACTTCGAGGTTTTTGCCTGGTCTCACGCCGACATGCCTGGTATCGATCCCGAGATAGTGCAGCACCGAATTCCGTTAATGGTAGGGGCAGTTCCCGTCAAGCAGAAGCTCCGAAGAATGAGGCCGGACTGGGTTCAAAAGATCAAGGAAGAGGTTACCAAGCAAATCGATGCAGGATTTCTGAGGGTTGCTGAATACCCCAAATGGGTCGCCAACATCGTGCCTGTTCCCAAGAAAGAGGGAAGGATCCGAGTTTGTGTCGATTTTAGGGATTTGAACAAGGCAAGCCCCAAAGATAGTTTTCCCTTGCCTCACATTGATGTGCTTGTGGATAACACGGCGGGGCATGCCTTGCTCTCCTTTCTCGACGGGTTCGCAGGGTACAATTAGATCTTCATGGCCCTAGAGGGTCAAGAGAAGACAACGTTCGTCACAGAATGGGGGACTTACTGTTACGTGAAAATGCCGTTTGGACTAAAGAATGCCGGATGCACCTTCCAAAGGGCCCAAACAACCCTATTTCATGACTTCATCCACAAGACGGTCGAGGTGCATGTCGACAACATGATCGTAAAGGCGAAAGAGGAAAAGGACTACCTCCCTTCACTCAGACAGTTTCTCGAAAGGCTTCGAAAGTACAATGTACGTCTCAACCCGTAGAAGTGCACATTCGGGGTTACGGCAGGCAAGATGTTGGGGTTTCTGATCACCAAGAGAGGAATCGAGGTCGACCCATCTAAAATCAAAGCGATTCTCGAAATGGAGCCCCCGCGATCTGAGAAGGGAGTGCGGAGTTTTCTGGGAAAGATTCAGTTCATCAGCCGGTTCATCGCCAAATTGACTCCGACTTACGAGCCGTTATTCCGTCTGCTCAAGAAGAATGTCCCGTTTGAATGGACAGACAAGTGCCAGACTGCTTTTGAGTCGATTCAGAAATACCTGCAAAACCCTCCGGTACTGATGCCGCCTACGCCAGGACAACCATTGATTCTGTACTTGTCCATAACACCGACAGCGATGGGCTGTCTGCTAGCACAGGAAGGGGAAAACAGAGTCGAGAAAGCCATCTACTATTTGAGCAAGAAAATGGTGGGGAGTGAGGAGCGCTATACCCCTTTGGAAAAGACATGCTGGGCACTAGTTTGGGCTACCAAAAAGCTTAGACACTACATGCTAGCCTATTCGGTGAAGCTGATTTCTCGGATGGACCCCATCAAATATCTATTCGAGAAGCAAGCGCTCACCCATAAGCTAGCACGTTGGTTGCTTCTGCTGGCTGAGTTCGATCTCCAGCATGTCACAAGGAAGTCAGTAAAGGGCCGCGCCGTGGCAGAATTCTTAGCAGATCACCCAGTTGAGGGGCCAGAGGATGTGGATTTCAACTTTCCAGATGAGGATGTGCTGACCGTAACTGAGGAAGTATGGAATCTGTATTTCGACGGGGCTGCTAATCAGAAAGGTTTTGGAATTGGAGTGTTGCAGATCACGCCTACTGGTGCTCATATTCCGCTCGCCTTCAAGCTAAATTTCGATGTTACCAACAATCAAGCGGAGTATGAGGCCTGTATCGTCGGGATGGAGGCAGCAATTGCACTGGGAGTCGAGAAACTCGAAGTGATTGGAGATTCGAATTTGGTAGTCTCTCAGGCCAATGGGGACTGGAAGGTTCGTGAGGAAAAGCTGAAGCCTTATCACCAAGATTTGGAAGAACTGATTCCTCGTTTCAATAGGGTAACCTTTACCCATGTGCCCCGCTTGAAGAATCAGTTCGCCGATGCTCTGGCAACTTTGGCTTCCATGATCGAGCTTCCGGTAGGAGTTAACTTGCGACCAATTGTGATCGAGCAAAGGCACCTGCCCACCAATGAGTATGTCAACGCCATTGATGATGTCGATGATGGCCTACCCTGGTACCATGATATTTGGAACTTTGTAGAGCGAGGAGAATTCTCAGCCGAGGCCACTAAGAAGGATCGAATCGCCCTGCAACGACTGGCTGCTCAGTACATCATTTGTGGGGGGAAGTTGTATCGAAGATCTCACTGTGGAATGCACAAACTCTGTGTAACCGGTGCAGAGACAACAAGGATAATGGGGGAGATTCACGAAGGTGTCTGCGGTCCTCACATGAGCGGTGTCATGCTCATAAGGAAAATCCTCAGACAAGGCTACTACTGGTCTACCATTGAATCACAATGCATTGACTATGTGCGACGTTGCTACAAGTGTCAGATCCACGCTAACCTGCAGCATGTTCCTCCAACTGAGCTTTTTGGTATGACCTCGCCCTGGCCTTTCTCGGTGTGGGGAATCGATGTTATCGGGATGATCATGCCCTCTGCTTCAAACGGACACAAGTTTATACTGGTAGCCATTGATTACTTCACCAAATGGGTCGAGGCCGAATCTTACAAGACTCTGACAACCGTTCAAGTGGCGCAGTTTATTCGAAAGAACATCATCTACCGGTATGGGGTCCCTCAGGCCTTTGTGTTAGACAATGGAAGCCACTTCAAGGGCAGGGTTCTGGAGCTATTTGAGGAATTCGGGATCAAGATCCACCATTCAACAACCTATCGGCCACAAACAAATGGGGCTGTTGAGGCTGCAAATAAGAACGTCGAGATGATCATCAAGAAGACGGCTGAGTCTGCAAGGGATTGGCACGAATTGTTACCACTGGCTCTCTGGGGGTACCGAACGTCTATCCGAACATCTATCCGAACATCTACCGACGCGACGCCGTTCTCTTTAGTCTATGGAATGGAAGCTGTACTCCCCATCGAACTGGAAATTCCGTCTTTGAGAGTCATGGCCGAAAGTGGGCTAGAGGAAGCTGAATGGTTAAGTGGGAGGTTTGTCGAGCTCATGTTGTTTGATGAAAGGAGGCTCCGTGCTCTGTATCATGTTCAAGGGTATCAGCGTCGAATCGCCCGGGCATTCAATAAGAAAGTGAAGTCGAGAGGTTTGGTCGAAGGAAATATGGTTACAAAGGAGATCCGGGCTCCAGTGCTCGATCCTCGTGGGAAGTTTCGGCCGAAACACTCTGGACCGTACATCATCATGACCATCCTATCTGGGGGTGCTGCCAAGCTTATCGATCTCGACGGTAATGAATTCAGTACATTGGTCAACCTAGATCAGCTCAAGCGTTACTATCCCTGAGAGATGCTCGTTGGATCGAAAACCACAAGGGTGGGCGATTCCAAGCAAAAGTTAGATCAGCCTGCTAGACCGAAAACCTAAGGAGGCGGTCTAGGCAAAAATAAATAGGCAAAAGTCAAAAGCTCGCTAGACCAAAAACCTGAGAAGGCGGTACTAGGCAATAGTTAGAGCGTAAAAGGAGAGGTAAAATACACGAGTGAACCTTGGCCTGAACTACGTTCTGACCTGATTCCCTTCAAAAGGGATACGTAGGCAGTCTCACTTTGAGACCCGGTCACATTCTATCAAAACGATCCAGGGTTCGACATTTTGGGTCCGCATCAAAGGTCGAAGGGCTCGAAAACAAGCTGAGACAGCATTGGAGAATCAGAAAGGGGAAACCCTCCATCTTTCAACTTTATTTCGCAAATTATTATTTCTGATACAACAAGCTAAGCATAAAAGCCTTAAAGAAGAATTAAAGCATGAAAAACAGAACAAAATGCTTAAGAAGCCTAGCGGCTCACAGCTTATTCTAAGAACAGCAAAGTGGTCTGGAGTCAGTCGGCATTTTCCCTTGCATGAACATCTGCTCTTAGCCACTGTCTATAGCGGTTTCTCAGCCTTGTGGTAAAACCTGGTATTTCCGCCTGGAGAACCCTCAGGCCCCAGCGCCTCTGATAGCCGTTCAGCGTCTGAGCATTGAAATTTGGAAGATGGAAGGCTCCAGTGCTGATACGGACATTTTCCTGTGAGGCGCCCAGCTGCCGAAGAATCCGACCGGGAATGTAAAAGGTGAAGTTAGTCAATCCAGCAATGACCATCCGATCGAAGCCGTCAGAGTGGATCGCCATATCTGGGAGGTCCAACCAAGGGCACCTCCAAGCAATTTCATCAGGCTGCATCTCTTGCATGAACTCGTACCAGCCTTCCACGTCCAAATCAGGATATCTCATCTCCCTCTGGTGGAGTCGTTTTGGGAACAGATCCCAGCCCGCAGCCGGTGGGTGCAGTAGACTCAGCTTGTCTGATAGCCACAGCTGCATGAGTGACAAAACAAGTAAGGAGTCAGATAAAGCCTGAGCGAAAAGACAAGTAAGACTCTAGGGAGCAGCCTAAGCCGAGTGCTGAGGTAAAATGAGAACGTGCGAAAAATCGGAAAAAGGTGAGCAGAGTGAGTTTACCTGAAGCAAGAGCGGGCTCCCGCTGAAAACAGCCGACTGGCCTGTGCTCACTAAATCCAAGCCCAGGAGTGTCTCAGCCAGGACCAAGGGAATCACGTTCTTTCGGTCCCCCATTTGAGCGGCCATGCTCACCAAGGAAGGGCTGACCCGCCCGTCAGGAGGAACGAGCAAATAGGCGGCAAGCAAGCAGATAACCAGGGCGAAGCGCCGACGTGCTTGAATTTCATAGCTATTCGGGCCGTCCAAGTCGGCGTCCGGGCTGTACATTTCAATCAGCCAGAGAATGTTCACTTGACCACCCTCCAGAATTGTGTTCGCCAGACCCCGGGAAATGTTGAGCGAGTTGGCCAGCAATTTGGGCATGCTTACTTGGTAGGGAGGAACGACAAGAGTCGAGGATGAGTAAGTGCGAAGGTATGCCTGGAATTCCTCAATAGTCGGGCACATCTCGTCGTCGCCAAAGCGAAAGACATGGACATCAGGATCCCAGAATCTGAGAGTAGCCCACAAAAGCGCCGGGTGGACTGGCACGTGCCGAAGGAAACGGAACGAGGCAAGGCCGTGATATTGGAAATTGAGCCAGTCAATGCTCAAAAAGGACACTAACCAAGGCCTGAGCAGTGTCGGAAGGGGATTATCCATGGGGAATTGAGAATGTGCACTAAGGAAAAGGAGTGGTAAATGCCTCAAAGGCCAGCACCTCAGCTTTATAGGCTTTGGCATGCCGTTGCCATTTCACATAAAGCACGCAAAGCACTTGCCAGCCTCTAAAGGGACACAATGCCAAGGACACTGCCCCCCTGAAACCACAGAAGCCGTGTTCAAACCGTGTGAGGATAAAAACAAACAGCCCTCTGAAAAAGGACAGTTGGTCAGGCAAGTGGATCTGACTCTCAAAAACATGGTGTACGCCACCTCCAAGATGGCATGTACACATCTCTACATGCCTGGCGTACGGGTCCCAAAACCTGGCGTACGGTAGGTTGATGCACCAGAAGCCAGTTTTGCAGCAGCTACTGCCTTCGCATGGTCGTTTTCAGTTCCGTAGCTTGCTTTGGCCATTCCTTGGTTCCTACAAGTCTTAAACGTCACTTGGGACTGTAGCAAGGCGTCGGATTCCAAAAGCCACGCCCATTGAAGATTTTGAACCCCCGGCGGCCCGTGTCAAGCCAAAATCAAGGATACGGAGGGTCAAATCTCGTTTTAGGGCCTTTTGCCAAGTTGTGTCATGCCATACACGTTACATAGGACTTGTGTGACTATATGGGGGTGTCGGTTTCAGTCCGGGACCATATCGAGTCATCCTTGGCGTCTTATGTCCGTTTTCGCGACATTTTTAGCTTTTTATCGGTATTTTCCTTCCACCGGGATGTTTCTACCGGTTTTGATGGTTGGTACAAGTCATTGTATACCTATGTAGTCTATTCAAAGTGTCAGTTCCTTTCGTTTTGGAGAATTACGGATTTTGGCCTATCGTCGCCTATTTTTCCCGTATCCTCCGCGTGTCTGAGGTATATCTCGTATCCTGGGACTTTTCTATACCTTTTTCTTCGAGCTAAATCCATTTTTGCACATGTGCGAGTGTCTGTGTCAATTCAGAGCAGTCATCAATGCATGTTAGATATTAGTGGATGGTTTGTTCATTCCCTTTGCTAAAATTCAATAATTGAAAGGAAATCGATAAACAAAAACTGCAGATATTATTACTACTATGTCAAAATCCCAAAAGAAAGCAAGAAGTGAAAATGTATCAAGCGGCACAATGGCCTGAGCAAAACCTAAAGTACTGGGCACACTCGCCCGAAAGTCAAAAAGGCACGCAGGCCTTATCTCCAAAAACCAATGTATATCATGTCAAAGTATCAAAAGCAAAAAGACAGCAAAGTATACTGAGGCTCAGTCATAGCCCTTAGTCGTCAAAAAGGTCCTCGTCGTCCTCCTCCTCCTCACTCTCTACCATCTCTCGTGGGTCCATCCGGAACCTAGGATCGTCCGCGGAGTCAGAGCCGCTGCTGAAGGACGTGCTCTCCTCTTCTTCTTCTGCTTCTTCCTCCTCCCTTCTTTTCTTCTGAGAAGGCCCCTCAGCAGGCCTCTTCTCTGCGGGCCTCTTCCTCAGCTCTCGGCGGAACGGGAGATCCTCGCTAGCAGGCGCAATCTGTACTCCTCTCTGAGTGCTCGCTGCTGGTCGGGAGGAGCTCGGTGCTATCTTCTTCTGAGGAGGTGGCCTCACGCTCTTCCTTGTAGGAGCCGCCCTAGTTTGCCCCTGCATTGCATTTCCATTTTTAGCATCAATTGTACATATTACATATATATATTGAGATGTTGAAAGCAGGTTATATTCTATCGAAAGAACCAAAAGCTAAGGTTATACCTGAGGCTGCACAGTAGGAGCCGGAGCCGGAGCTGGAGGCGGGTAATGCAGCCGCAACTGGGCGCCGCTAGCTATTCTATGGAACTCTTTCTCCATGGCCTTCATTAGGCGCACCGCTTCTCTCACCCACTCCATCGGGGCCTGTATTGCAAATATTGTCAGAATCAGAGTACAAATCAGATATGCATGCAATATACGAAGAAAGGAAAGTACAAAGGGTGAAAGAGTATGATACCGGCCCTGTGATCTCCGCTGGCTCTCTCCTAGCAGGCTCGAACTGAACAGTGGCCTCCTCTCCCTGTGCATCCCGCACGGCCAGCGTCCAAGAAAGTCGAGGAAGGCCCGTCGCCATAGCAGGCCCACTCCTCTCCCTCGAGCAAGCAGCCCTGCTGCCCTGTCCGCGCCTCTCCTCTCCAGCCTCTCTAGCCTCAACCTCTACAACACCGTGCTCTATCACTCCAAGCAGCCTCGCCAAGTACTGCCTCCGATAAACAGCATAGTCTCGCTCAGGCCTCAAGAGAGCAGAAAAGTCTGTGGGGACAGTGAAGCGCTGCAGCTCGGCCAGCGTATACTGATCAGTATGTGAAGCGCAGGAGGAAGTGGCCCGGGCATGACAAACTCCAAGGACTCAGGTGACTGCCGTGTCACTCGGTCGCCCAGGTACCACTGCCACCCGAAAGCCGACTCAAGCAGCACGCGGCTCGCAGCCACCACCCTGTTCTACGCAAGATACTCCGGCTCAGCCCCCGTAGTCCTCCATGGATCCCACTCTACCTACAAGCAATCAACAACAAGCAATAAGCAGTCGGTCAGCGACAGCATTGAAGCAATTCAAAGGCGAAAGTAAGTAACAGGAAGCTGTGTTCTACCTGAGTGCTCGAAAGCTCGTCAAGGTATGCCATAAAGGCCTGAAGGCTACCCCTCGCCGCCTTTTTGCCCCTGTACAGTGGTCCCCACACCAAAGCACGGGGAAGCATCTTCAAATCCAAGCATAAGTTCACTGGAGGGTACATCTTCAGCACCTCGTAAGCCCATAACTGCAGTTTCAAACAGGAAAAGCATCACAATAGCAATCATAAATCTAAGGAAAGGGAAGTGCTCGAAAAATAAAGACACAATAAGTTTGGTTCTTTACCTCCCACACTCTCCAGTAGCCGACTATGGCCTTCTTCCTCCGCGAGAACTCTCCCATAAAGCTGTAGCACGTTCCCAGCGCAGCTCCTCCCCAATCATACCACGAGGCTGTGCGCAAGTCAAGAAGGGCTGGCAAGTAGGCCATGTGCACTGTGGAACGCTTGTTAGGGTATAGTGAAGCCCCGAACAGGTACAACAAGTAGGCTCGCGCCATCTGCTCCTCCTCCTGCTCTGAGCTCGGAGCCCTATCCTTCAAATACCGGAGGAACTGGTCATGAGGGATCATCTCTGAAGTACATACGGGCGCATGACTTAAGAACCACCATAGCGCATCTGCATTTTTGTGAATCCCCGAGTCAAAAGGGATGGGCTCTCCGCCCACCCTCAAGCCAGTCAAAGCAGCGAAGTCCGCCGGAGCCATCGTCATCTCCCCGATCGGGAGGTGGAAGGTGTTGGAAGTATCCCACCACCTCTCAGCCAGCGCCGTGAGCAGGGCGTGGTCGTTGAGTGCCGCTGTCAATGTGAGGATGAATGGCCTAAACCCCGCAGCATCAACCAAGGACCTGACCCGCTCGGGCAACCCTCTGTACAGCTCGAGGGAACTAGCAGGACCACCGTGCCCTCGTGTGCTACCTCTTCTTCTCTGCATACCACAAAAAGGCAAAAATGGACAAGAGCTCATCAGCATGCATATCATAAACAACAAGCAGTAGAATCAAAAAAGGGTTGTAAGTAAAGCAGCCAAAGTCGAGGGCACATTCAACGTTCTGCGGTCGATTCAAGGTTTGTAATTATAACGGAGTCGAAACAGGTTATTAATCGAATCAAAAGCATGGTATTTTATGCGCAAGGAGTATCTTCACTAGTCGATTCTCTTCTCAAAGGAGCATTGTTCAGTCGAATCAAAAGCATGGTGTTTCACTAGTCGAGTTCAAGTTCTATACCATGATCAAGTCGAGGCATCCTACGGTCGATTCAAGTTCAATATGAGGGTTATCAAGTCGAGGCAACCTACAGTCGATTCAAGTTCAATATGTGAGTTATCAAGTCAAGGCAGCCTACAGTCGATTCAAGTGCAGCATGTGTGTTTATAGTGGATCCAAGTTCATATAACACAGTTCAATCACGTTCTGAGCCGTCTACGGTCAGGTTCAGTCATTATTTTCCAAGGTTCTAAGGCGCAAGTACATCACAGTGCTATCAAGGTTCGCACACAACAGGTTAAGTACAGGTACGATAATAAAGGACTACAAAGATCAAAAGCAAGTTCAAAGGGATACCTGCGCCCAGTCCACGGACAAATGCCACTCCGGATCTCTCAACACGAGCTCTGCATCATAATCATCGCGGTGGGGTACATAACTCTCGAACCCGGATGGAATGAACAAATGAGGCTCCGGCGGGACATAGGCCCCGGCCACGAACGCAGCACGCGGTGCGGCCCATATAGCCTCTGCTCGCGCCACCGCCCGCTCCTGAGCTAAGCCACCCTCCTCCTGGACCTGCTCAGCCACCTCTGCCTCATGTACAAAAGCCTCCTCAACTCTGGCCCCCTCAGCCTCGGCTCTCAAGCGCTCCTCCTCCCGGGCCTGCTCTATCTGCCTCTGCCTATCCTCGCGGGCTGCAATCACCGCTAACACTACCCCCGGGTTTTCTCGCAACAACTGGTCAAGCACCTCCTCCGATACGAACTCTGCAAAGTCTCCGCGCGTGATAGGAACGTGCGCCGAGGACCCCTCCGCTGGCCTAAACTCTGCCGACCCTGTGGGCCCCCCAATGGGAGCCTCCTCCTCAACTACTAGATCCTTGCCCTTCGCCGGATCCCTCCTCGGCGTCTCCGGCCGGTCATCACCACTACCATCACCAACATCACCACTGCCGCTGTCGCTGACCCCAACCCCAACCGGACCCAGGCCCGTCACAACCAAGCCCTCCACACCACTTTGGAAGTCCAGGCGACTTACTCGTGGGCCCCCTGTCTCGATCACAGCTGGCGTACGGCCCGCCGTGGTTGGCGTACGCCGCCTGTCGCCGTCACCGGCCTCTGCTGCATGGCCGCCATCGCCGCCTGACATCTCTGCACCGTTGGTCGACGACGTACCCAGGGTCGTCTGATCGTCGATTTGTGACCCTTGGGTCTTGATTTCGCCCCTTGCTTGGTTTCTCTATCTCCACCGTCACCAATGCCGCCGTTTCCGCCACTGCCGCCGCCGGTTTCTGCCATGGATGAACGTGGGTAGGGGGTTTTGCAAGGAGAATGGAGGAATGTGAGAGGCTGGGGAGATTTGGGAGAGTTTGAAGAAATGTAGAGTTCGAAACGGAAGATGCTGGTTCCCATTCGTGTTCTGGAAGTTATACGACATGGGGACGAGCTGGGCCGGGTTTGGGCTTGGATCTGGACCGGGCCAAGAAAGATTCCTAGCGTACGCCAGGGTGGTTGCACCGTACGCCATGGTAGATTGGGCTCTAGGCCCAAACCTCACTCGGATCAAAATTTCCTCTCAAAATCAAGACCCAAGTGGCCCAATGATCATTTATGCCCCTGGAAAGCCCATCCCCAAGCAGGCTTCTGTTCAATTTCAAATCAACGACGATCGATCCGTCCAATTTGAAATCAACGACGATCCATCCGTCCAATTTCAAATCAACGACGATCCATCCGTCCAATTTCCAATCAAGGACGATCTATCCGTCCAATTTCAAATCAACGACGATCCATCCGTCCAATTTCCAATCAACGACGATCTATCCGTCCAATTTCAAATCAACGACGATCCATCCGTCCAATTTCCAATCAACGACGATCTATCCGTCCAATTTCAAATCAGCGACGATCCATCCGTCCAATTTCCAATCAACGACGATCTATCCGTCCAATTTCATATCAATGACGATCCATCCGTCCAATTTCCAATCAACGACGATCCATCCGTCCAATTTCCAATCAACGATGATCTATCCATCCAATTTCAAATCAACGACGATCCATCCGTCCAATTTCAAATCAACGACGATCCATCCGTCCAATTTCCAATCAACGACGATCTATCCGTCCAATTTCAAATCAACGACGATCTACCCGTCTAATTTTTAATCAAACGGCGATCCGCCCACCCCAATTTCAAATCAACGGCGATCTGTCCGCCCAATTTCATCTCTTTTCCCCAACAGAGTCGATGCTTTCTGTGGAAGATATTCCCTCAGCGGAGTTCGCCTTCTACGGTAGCCTGTGCCACACTCGCCAATGCACAATCAAGCAGCGGTCAATCCGTCTATTATGTCTTCCACAACGGCAATCATTCTCAAATGATCTACTTGGCTGAGCCTATCCGATCAGGTTCTTTAAAATTTCATGTCTTCTTTGCTTAGTATCCTACTCCGGATAAGCCAAGAGTAGGGTGTCTAGACAACCTTTGACGTTACTTGTCTCCAATCAACCAAATGGTGCTCCAAGTGCCGTCAAAGGGGGGCTTCTGTAGACACCCCATTCTGGACTGTCCGGATTAGCTCTTTTATTGTCTTTGTTAGCCCGATGATGATAAAAGGTCGAGAACAATGTGGGTCGATGGAAGGTCTTGAGCTTTGAGCGTTGGACTTTCCCCTTCAAATCCATTTTAAATCCTTTTGAAACCTTCAAATCCAGAGCCAGAAGAGCCCCAGCAAAACCCTACTTGCATACGCCAGGTTATACTTGGCGTGCGCCAGTAAACTGCCACGTGTCAGACGTCGACCGTTGGCTCAGTTTGACCTGGCACACGCATGGTATATAGGTGGCGTACGCAAGGTCAAGGCCGGTCAAATCACCGTTTTCCTGTCACGCGCCCGAGACTTTTACGGCTCCCAAGTACAGGGAACAGTGCCCCTGATGATTATATTCGTCTGGCCGTCCCCTCTCTCTCTTACACAACCCATCAAGCCAAGTCCCATGCATTTAATGCATGGGAGGCTTACTCCTAACCCAACCAAGCCTTAACCCCAGCTGGCCAGCCCCCTCCTCTGGCCATTCTCTCCATAAATACCCCCCCTTGCATTCATTTGCAAGGGGTTAACCACATTCAAGAGCCCAAGTCTTTTCCTCTCTTCTCTCTCTCTTGTTCTTGCTCTCCCCAATTGAAAGAGTGAGAGGTAGAGAAGTTCCACACCCCCTGCATTACCATCCATTTACCACCCAACCTCCATCTTCAACCTTCAAAGCTCAAACCACATTCCATCCCTTGCACCAAAGGTATACCACCTTTGTGTGGCTCTCTGTTTTCAACTCCTGAGGGGAACCAGAGAGGTTCTGGCTAGTAACTGATACTAGTCCAGGCCCTTCTCTGGTAGAATAAATCAATCGTAAGACACAAACCATGGCGCACGCCAACTTCATTAAGTCGTGCGCCACCTATGGCTGTACGTGCATTGCTGGCGTGGGGATCATGGGGTGTCTGTTTATGGCTTATATCTTTTCTGTTATCACCTTGAGCATGCTAATAACCGGTTCACTTCTTTCTGTACTTTAGAACAGTTTAACTGTAGTTTTCAATACTTGCTCCTTTCTTGCTTTATAAGGCCTCTGGGATGTTTCTGGTCATGTTCCAGAGCCCAGATGGTGTAAAGCCAAACACTGGACAACATGCAAAAGTGGCGTACGGCCTCTAAGGAGTGGCGTATGGCATGTATGCTGGGGTCCAGTGCCTGGTCCTTACATCATATTCCAATCTTGGCCTCATGTTTCTCCCCACTCTGTTTATGGGGCTTTCTTTGCTGTTCTCATGGCCCTTAGCCATTTCTTGTGTCTGTGTATGTATATAAACTGCCTTCTAAACTGCGTGTTTGCCCTGGGTGTGCACTGGTCCACTCCAGAGCCTAGAGGGTTGAGAACAAAGACTGTGAACAAGCGATAGGTTGGTGTACGCCAGCTTTAAGGTGGCGTGCGCGAGGTATGGTGGCGTGCAGTGCCTTGACCACTGCGTGCCAGCATGCTACCTGCTCACGCGCCTGAAAAGCAGTGTACATCATCCTGGCAAGGCTGTTCAAAGTGCTTGTTCTCAATCTATGTCCTTATGTTAATTCAATTCAAGCAAATCATCATCCATAAACATTTTGTCATATAACTGCAAGCTGTTAACAGTATTAATCCCCATTAACTGTTCCCCCGCCCTAACTGGCTTAAAAATGATCAAAAGAGAGAGAGAAATGCAAACGTTTTACAAAATGCCCAAGTAGAGACCGATCTCCGGATTGGGCGAGAGGGGTGCCATAAAACCCTTCCCCTCTCATAACCTGGCTCCCGAACCTCAGCTATCGAAGGTGACGACGGACCAGTCTACGCCCTTTTTTTTCAATTCAAAGCAAACGTAGCAAAGCGTTTTTCGAGTTCGGTTCCTTGGGTATTCTTCCGCTAAAACTTGAGTGGCGACTCTGAATCGAAGAGTTTAGCCACGCTATTTTCAAAGAGGGCCACTCCCAACAAATTTTGAACAACCAAAATCCGGAGATTTTTGGGGCGCGTGCCCACAGGCCCTTGACCAGATTTGACCCCTGGCTCGGCCCAATCTTGTGTTTCGCTTTATTTGTGGCCCAGAAGTCTTACTTGGGCCTTGCAATTGATTTTTGGATCCCTACAAAGATGTCCAAGATCAAAGATGCTTTATATCCCCAGCAATGCGACGATCCATCCGTCCAATTTCAAATCAACGACGATCCATCTGTCCAATTTCAATTCAACGACGATCTAACCGTCCAATTTCCAGCAATGCGACGATCCATCCGTCCAATTTCAATTCAGCGACGATCTAACCGTCCAATTTCAAATCAACGACGATCCATCCGCCCATTTTCCATTCAATGACGATCTAACCGTCCATTTTCCAATTTCAAACCAACGACGATCTAACAGTCCATTTTCCATTCAACGACGATCTAACCGTCCAATTTCCGTTCGGCGACGATCCATCCGTCCAATTCCTTGGTGCACGGTATTTGTACATACTATCTTACACTTTTCAATTAATCGGCTTTTGGGTGAATTAGATGGGTATCTAGAAATCTTTGATGTTACCCGTACCGACTAATGGTGCTCCGCGTGCCGTCAAAGAGGGACTACTGTAGACACCCCAATCTGATTTCCCAATCATTTTATTTCTTTTTCAGTTTCTTGTTCCCCCGATGATGAATCAGATCGCGAACAGTATTGAGAGAATGAAATGGCTTGAGTTTGGTGTATATGGAACCCATCCTTAACCTTGAAACCCTCAAGCCCAAACCTTGACTAAGGGTTTGACTCTCGCGCGACTCACTGAGTCATTCGCGCGATGCTCTACTTGCCAAGGTGGTGGTCAAAGTCAAACTTTGACTGATTGACCATCGCGGGGAAGATAGAACCCTCGCGCGATGGTCGACACTTGTCATATCCAGCTGGATTTTGAGATGATGAGGCGTCTGCAGGTATATGTGACCTCGTTCCATCGACTGAATGGCGTTTGCAGGGCCAGCCTTGCACCACCTAGTCCCCCACTCTCCCATCAACTTTTGCACCCTCTTTTCCACCAAGTAAGTGCAGCCAGCATTGTTGGCTGGTTGCATTGCCTTGCATCACCACCAACCAAGCCCCCTCTTTCTATAAACCCCCCTCCCCCCTTTGTTCTCTTTCAAAGGGCTACCAAAAAATCTCAAAAAGAAGAGCAAGAACTACAACCTTGATCTCTTCTCTCATTCAAATCCCTACTACTTACTCACTTGTCAAAGCCATACCATCTCACTCAAGCCATATTCAAAGCATTCAAGCGAAGGTATAATCCTTGTTCTTTACTGTTTTGATCCCTGAGGGGGGCTGACAGGGCCAGGGCTGGTAATCAATATCAGTCTTGGTCCCCAAGCCAGCAAATTTACAAGTTACTGTGGATGGCAAACCCACACGCGAGGAACCTATTCCATCGCGCTGTAACGACCCTGATTTTTGGTCAGTAAAAATTTCGTTAAATATTTGAATTTTATTTTGATTGCTATTAATTTCCAAAGTTTGTCAAAATTACGTTTTTGCCCTTAAACTTTCGTTAATTTGCGCTTTGGCCTACTTAGCAAGCCTAACTAGCTTTTGACCATCTAGTTGGAGTAACTAAGCTAGGAAGCTATCTAGTTACTTTTCCCTAACCGCAAAATGACCGTTTTGCCCCTCTTGAACCTTTTCAACCTTTTTAACCCTAAGATTCTTGTAGTACCCTTTTTAATTATTTTGTATTAGGGTTTTGATCTTCCTAGATCACATGGTACATATGTATATATTATATTGTACTTGGAAGGTTAAAGTAATGCCTTAAGTACCATGTGCCTAATTGTTAGTTTATTGAGAAAATCTAGTCTTTTGATTTTAAGTACCAAAGTACCATTATTTTATTTGTATGCTTGTATACATATATATATTGTGTACTTGAGGAAGCAAGAGAGGAGAGAGAGAGAGAGAGAGAGAGAGAGAGAGGAAGGAAAGAAGGAGGAAGATTTGGTTGTACTTTCTTGATCTTCCAAGGTACTTCAAAATCCATGGGATTCTTCCTTCCTAGCTAAGAGTTAATCTCCATTGTCCTTCCATGATTTGTTCACACTAGAATCTTGTACAACTACCAATAGTTTAATCTTGTTCACACCTCCTTGCCCACCAAGTCATCCAAGGTACACCAACTAGCCATGCAAGGCTAGGTTGGCCTTGATCTTTCAAAGATCTCTTGCCAAGTGTCAAAATTGAGAAGAGGGGAGAGAGCCAAGCCTTGCCTATAAATAGAAGGCCATTCCAAGCATTTCAACTCACCCCTTGAAGCATTTGCTCTTCCTTCTCTCTAGAAATCTCGGATTCCAGTTCCAGGCAGCCTACTGCCCTTCGAAAATTCTCAGTTTTCTCCTTCTTAGGATAGTTTTTAGGTCCAACTTCCTTCAGGAAAGTTGTAGAGAACTTCGAGAGCTTCAAGTTAGGCTCAAGAACCACCCCAATTGGAGAAGAAATGACAAAGATATTGTCATCCGAAGTTCAGTGAAAATTCTGGATTTTTATTTCCTGACAGCTTACTGTCACTTCTTTCATCCCCATTTTTCTCCAACCTAGGGTCGTTTTTAGGAGCAACTTCCTTCACAGAAGTTGTAGAGAATTTCTTGATCTTCGATTTGGACCCAAGAAAAAGCATATTCGGCCAAAGATTGACCGAGTTACTGCCCTCCAAAAATCAGTCCAGATTTGGAGTTTCACTGCCCGTAGAATTTTTCAACCTTGCTTATTCGGCCCCGACTAGTTTCGGATCAAGGTAGATTAATCTCTACTCAATCTCCCTAGTATAACTTTTTTTTTATTTTCGTTTATGATAAAGTTACCTATTGCTATCAATGAAAATATTCGAAAGGTGTTTCTTTGAAATAATAAAAAGGATGGGGAGTATGTTATACTCGTCAACTTATGGTTATGAGCATACTTATATGAATTGCTTGTATTACTTGTGACACGATAAAGCATAAGTGATTTATCACTCCAAGGGCGTCCGAACATGTGGCGTTATGCTTTAAGCGTTGATTTAAGCATGATTAGCATTATAGAGTTGGATGATCTTGTTGAATGATCATTATTGTGTATAAAGTCCTACGGCGGAGTCTTTGAACGTGACACGAGAACCGAGAAAGTAGAAACATGGCACCTAGGGTGTGGTTTATAAAAGGATAAGTTTTTCCGAGGAAGGAAATATTTTTGAAACTACGTAATGACTAGTTTGGTGGCATTACGTGAGATGTGTTTTGAAAACCGTAATGTGGCCGGACTTGGTAGCCCATTGCGTGGGTTGTGAAAACCACAATGTGGCCGGACTTGGTAGCCCTTTGTGAAGATTGCTAATAGGGCCGGACATGGTAGCCTTATTGGTAATATAGCTTGGTTATCCGCGGAGAGGAGCCAATGCAATTGTGTGCCAATGGGAACCCGGCGCGGCGGAACCATTGTGAGGATACTCGGGAACCCGGCGCGGCGGAACCGAGGTTGGGTGTGTGGCTTGGTTATCCGCGGTACGGAGCCAATGTCAAATGATTTTGAAAGGCTTGGTTATCCGCGGTACGGAGCCAATGCAAAGGATTTTGAAATATGGTTTTGTAAGTGAAAATGATTGACACGGTCTACGACGAGTCGCGTAGGAGAAATCGGGAAATCTTGGACACCAACGTTAGATAGTGAATGTGGATGTGTTACCGTCATTTATGTGATTTCTATGATCGTTCATTTGTAAGTTATGGGTTAGTGGGTAGGGTTTACTCTATTGAGCTTTCGTAGCTCACGGTGTTGCCTTTTGGTGACCCTGGCATATTATATTGGTGGCGACGCCGGTATAATGTGTCAGACTTCATAGATGAGCAGGGCGAGATCTTCAGCTTGGAGGCGTACAGAGCCGAGGAGCTGGCTAGGATGGAAGAGAAGGCGGAGCTGTAGTTAGGAACCCTAGTTTCTTTCCCATTTGTAATGAAAGTACTCCTGTGGGAGTTTTGTTGTAATAAGAGCTTGACTCTGTTTTGAAATTTCAATAAAAATGTTTTATTTAACGTACCCAAAATTCGGGGCGTTACACGCGCGATGCTTCTAGCATGTGTGATATGGTTCTCATGTTCTCTTGCTCAATAATATTCGATATATTTCACTGTTTGGCATGCTAAAATCAATAGTTTAGCTTAGTTTACTTTCCTGTTCGTGTTGGGATGCCCCTGGGTAGCCTCTGAATATGTCTCAGAACCCAGGCATGCAAAGCAATTCCTGGAGATCCAGTCAGAATAGTCGCGCGGTGATGTGACTCCATCGCGCGATGGTTTTCTCTTTTCCAGTAATTGCCCTTGTATGGGCTTGTATGGGCAGCTAGGCTTTCAGCCTCCGTTTCAATACCCTCACTGTTTAAGGGTTGCATTTTATTCCAGTTGTGTTAATTTGTAAATATTGGTTTACTTTCAGTACACATAAACTGCTTGGTTTGACCCTGGGTGTGCACTGGTCCTTCCAGAGCCCAGAAGGGGATAAAATTTGACCTGTTGGAGGGATGTCAATACTCGCGCGACGGTGTGAGTGTATCGCGCGATGGTTAGCTTGCATGCATAAGCTTCTGTCCATGCAAGTTGGCCACTGCTCGCAATAAACTCAAACCAGAGCACTGTTCTGGCATCCCGAAATCAGTGCTAAATATTATCCCATCTATTCCTCGTCATTTCATTTGTCCATAAATATCTACTGCATCCTGCAAACATGTTACAGTTTTAATCCCCTTTAACTGTTCCCCCGCCCTAATTGGCTAAAAATTGATTAATCAAATAGAATCGCAAACAAACAACACTTTCGCAAATACCTAAGTAGAGACCGATCTCCGGATTGGGTGAGAGGGGTGCCATAAAACCCTTCCCCTCTCGTAACCTGGCTCCCGAACCCAGATATGGTTATGACGGACTGGTCCCTTAACTTTTTCAAATCAAACAGCGCGGCAAGTGCTTCGAAATACGGTTCCTTGGGTGTCGGACCTTCAAACCCAAGTGGCGACTCTGTATTTTCGCAAGCGCTTGTCGACTAGCTAAAAGCGCTCCCGCGAACCGGCAGCATCTCTTCTCTCTCAAGAGGTGGGAGAACAAAATCCCTTCACCGAGAAAAGAAAGAGGAAGGATCGGGTAAAAATCGCATTGCCCACAGTGGGGATGACGTTCTTGGTGGTGGATCACCACCAACGGTCGAGCTTACACCGCCTTCGGTTCCTCTGGAGCGTGATATGGTGATCAGGGAGGTTCTGGAGACTCCCGGGGTTTTGGTTTTGGCAGCCGCGGCCGAGGAAGAGCCGGCCTCGGCTGCCGCGGTGGCTGGCAGCAGTGGTGGCGAGGTGTTGGCCGGCTACGGCCAGGGCATGGAGAGCTCTGGTGCAGTGGAGTTAGGGGGTGAAGATATGGCCGCGGGCCAGTCTAAGGTTGTCGGTAGTTCGGAGGAGAGTGTTGCAGAGGAGGAGATAGAGGCTTCTCCTGCGAGGGAGCCTCGTGCTGATTCGGGGATGGCGCCCGTTGTCGAGGAGGAGCTAGCCGAGGAGCAAGAGGTGCCGGCCATGTTTGTAGGTAGTGGCGCAGGAGCGGGGTCGTCACGGCCTATAGGGATGGGTGACTTCTTGGAGGGCGCGTCCTTCGAGGACTTAGTTGAGACCCTACGGGGGGTGCCTGGGCTGGCGAAGGCTTTGCTCGAGTCTCGGGAGTGGGAGCTTCGGGCTGAGGTTGAGACAGGAGCGGCCGAGGGGCCAGGGGTTGAGGAGGAGGAGGTTTTGGTCCCTCGGAGGACCGTGGTGGACGTGGCGACAACGGTCCTTGAGCGGGACCGGCCTTTCGACGAGGGTCCTACGCACCTCTCCGGCACGTGGTGGTGCCTTCTCTTCTGGACGCTCACAGGCCGAAGGGGGCCGTTCAAGACGAGTCCCTGGTCTTGAGGGACCCACAGCAGCACTTATCCTTGCGCCGAGCTGAGGTACGCTTTTATTTTGTATTCCAATACAATGTACCATGTTTCCTAGCTTAATGCCTTTGACAATTATGCCACGTTGACCGAGTCGTGCTTCTTTTGCAACAGGAGATAGGGATCTCATGCTACGGTGGTGCGGGCGACATGCCCCAGTTTTGGGAGAGGCTCCCGGAGGCCTCGAGGGAGATGGTGAGGGTGGCGGGTTTTGGGGAGTTTGTGAGCATGCTGACGAGGGCCAGCAATGATCGCCAAGTTGCGAGAGCACTCGCCGAGAGATGGTGGGACACAAAGAACTCGTTCCACTTCTCTTTCGGTGAGATGATGGTGACGCCTTTGGACTTTGCGGCGATCACCGGGCTGAGGGTCGGATGTGACCCTATCCCCTACGATGCCATGGCGGGGAGGGATCCGGAGCTGCAGAGGCAGCTTTTGGGGTATAGGCTGAGGGCGGAGAAGGGAGATGCCCCGTACGCCCAGCTTCTGGACTTTTGGGCGGAGCCTCCAGTGGGCAGGGTGCAGGAGGAGCAGATGGCCCGGTGTTTTCTGTTGTGTGTACTCGGTGCGTCCTTGTTTCCGAACAGGCATAACCGGGTACACTTGTCTTTCTTGCCGGCTCTGGGGGCCATTGGGGGGATAGCCCGCTTCGACTGGGGCGGCGCGGCTTTGGGGACGTGCTATGCCTTCATGGGGTCCCTTTCTCGAGGCGCGGGGAAGAGCCTTGGTGGTTACTGGCGAGTCTGGGAGGTATGTTTCAAAACTCTGCTTTCGATACTTAGTTAGCTTCTTATGTATGCATTTGCATTATTTTGTGCTAACTCTCAATGCTTTGGGATCTTGCAGCTTTGGACGTACGAGGTATTGGACATGTACCCTCCTACGACGTCATGCCCCGACGACCTAATGCTTCCTCGTGCCCTTCATTGGTCGAACGAGTTTAGGGCGGTGAAGAAGGGGAAGGGCGACCTGAACGCCTACCGACTGTACTTGGACGAGCTGCGTCCCGAGCAGGTATCCCATGATTCCTTGGTTTTAGTCCTTTCTATTCATACTCTGAATTGCCTTGCTGACACATGCTTCTCAATGCAGGTGCACTGGCGCATCTGGGGCCATTTCGAGGTCCCATTTGTGGCCCGTAGCCGTGCTATGGCGAGGGGGAGAGTACTCTTGGAGTCCCCTTACTGCTGGCAGTGGTTCCTGGGCGACCGAGTGCCACGTCAGTCGCTGAGGCTGGACGCTTTCTTAGTCCCTAGGCCGCTCCCTCCTCTCGTGCTAACGACGAGCGAGTACACTTTGGAGGAGGTGGAGCGGTTCACATAGCCGGACTCTTAGCTCGAGCCGTTGTTCCAGGCTGGTGCTGCCTACGCGGAGTACCGGGCCCAGCACCTGATGCAAGGCTTTGGGATCCATGCCGCTTAGGAGGCGCAGCGGTTGGCGCGCGGCGGCAGAGGCGGTAGGAGTAGCAGGAGGGGTGGTAGAGGTAGAGGGAGTGAGGGCCAGTGGGACAGGTCAGGGCAGAGCTAGCTTGCTTGTGCTCTCCTGGACGGTGGACGTGGTGACTGCTCAGGGAGTCCCTGGCCTGGTGGAGGTCCCGCGCCCAGTGATTGTGCCTCCGGAGTTCCTTGCTCAGGTATAACTTGTTTCGACCATTTTCGTATTTCCACTTTTAGCATATCTTACACTAATCACTCCTTGTATTTGGACAGGTGACTCCGGAGTATGCGAAGGAGATAGCGGCAGCCATGATGGGCCTAGAGCAGCTTGTGCGGCAGTACGCCATGGGCCACTTTCTGCCCGTACTGGCTCGTGCCGAAGGGTCGCTGGTAAACTCTTACACCTTTTGGTTATCTCCTTATTGTTCTTAATTTATGACTGACAGTGCAATCATGTTGCATTATTGCAGGCTAGGGGAGGAGCTGCTCGGGGGCTACGTAGGAAGTCTGTTCGCATGCCTATGCGACAGGCTTCGTCTGCTGGTTCTCGGGAGGAGCGCCCGTCGAAGAGGCAGCGACACTCTGGCGGCACGGAGGAAGAGCCTATTGCCGTCTCGGATGAGACCAAGGAGCCGACAGACATCAATCTGGAGGATTCCTCTGGTAGCACTGTGCCCGGGGAGACGCGTACTCAGGAGGTAGCTAGCTCCGAGGCGGTGGAGGAGGTCTCTAAAGAGGATGAGGAGGAGGGTGAGGACGAGGATGAGGACTGAGTTTTCCTCTTTCGCTTTTGTCTTTTGACGGAGCCTGTGTGCTTCCTTTTTGTAGGGTGCCTATTTACCCTCAGTAAATAGGATTTTTTGAGCATCAGGCTTGCATGCCTCGTTTTGTACTTCGACTCATGGACTCCTTCGGGATTATATATATAGAGATTGCCTTTTCGTTACCTTTCGTCCAATTTCTCTTTTTGTCGTTTAAAGAAAAAATTGAGCAACTTGGGTACTCACCGAAATACACAACCCACCATAGATCACGAGACTGCGTTTGATACGGAATTCACACCGCGAGACTTATTGACAATGGAATAGAAATCAAAGAAATAACTGTAAGAATTGGTGCAAGATTCAAGAATTTACATTAATACCCTTGGTGTGGGCTCGAACATGACTATACACAGTGGTGACAAATCCCAAAGCCCGAGGTGCACCTTAGAAATTTGACTTCATATTCAGAGAATACCTAAATTAAAGGAAACGTTGGCTTTGAAAGGTGATAACTTCAAATCTTGACCCGGGGTTCGGACCGGAACTTGGACTAAGTCACTTTCGACCATATTGACCTGTAGGACCCAAGGAATTGACTTAAAACGGCTTGCAACGAGATTTGGTGCTTTGTCATGGCTTAAAAACAGGATTTTGGGAACTTTTTGTCCCACAGCCTCAGATCTCGAGAGTTGACTCGGAGCGAAACATCCCTGAAGTCCCATATACCTGTTGTGATGAGTCCTGCTGCTTGAAAATGCCTCGAAGTGTCCCAAATCCATTTCATGCCTCTGCTGTCAAAAACTGCAGAAATGCAGACACAGTATGCCGCGCAGTACTTCAAAATGCCATGTGTGGCTTCTCCTGGTTTCATGGCACATTGGTATTATGCCGCGGATTTTCTTCAGTACCCACTATGCCGTGTGTGACCTTAATGTGCCCCGCGTGGTTATTTTCCTGACAGTCTGCATTTTGCTATTTCCCAAGGCAGATTGCTCGGGGTTTGAGGTTTGACCCATGCAATGGTTTTTTCTGAACCAGTGCATGCATGCATTCCTTTCCCAAGCTTTTCCTCATATGAGACTTATGGAAAACTTGCACTTTTGGAACCCAAAGCACCTTTTGAAAAGTCGGAAAAGTTCATTTCCCTTATAAATTCAAGCCCTTGTCCTGAAGTGTCTCTTGCCATATTCAGATCTCATTTTGCTTCCCCTTCCCATGGCCCTTTCTCTCGCCGGCTCGCTCCGCCCGTGGTTGGTTTCGATGGAGGGCATTGATTGGCTCAATTTCCGAGCTCACGGCCTCTACTCCATGAGGTATCTCCGCAACATTCGCCTTCGTCCGGAATTTCTGAAGGCAGCTGCGATCTTCTGGGACCCGGAGGTTCATGTGTTTCGTTTCGGTGAACAAGAGTTTTGTCCTACCGTGGAGGAATTTCGTGCTTATTTGGGAGGCTTTGGTTCAGGGGAAGTCATCATCCCTCCGGTGCGTGAGAGCATTCACAAGGTTCTATCCGAGGCTCTTGGACTAGGTAGCGGTGTTGCCCGCTATTTGGTGAGCGATGGTTGCCTCAATGTGATGCGGCTCATTGAAATGTTCTCTCCTTCCGGTGACTTTGCAGACACAACTTATCAATCTCGGCGGATGATTGCGCTCTGCATGTGATTGCTTGCGGCCTACCTATTGGTGTCTCCTACTGGTCATGCTAGCTCCACTTTGGTTAGCATCGGTGTCCAAATTGAGGCTCGGAAAGATGTGGTTCCAATAGTTTTTGGCTGAAACTTTGATGGGTTTGGATAGAGTTTACTTTGGAGAGACTGAGGTTTCGGGGGTAGTCCTCTCCTCCTACAGGTCGGCTTCTCAATCTGCTTTCCTTTTTCGGGTTTCTCCCACGTTCTTATTTTACCTCAACGCTTGGTTAGGCTTTCTAGGGTTTCTGACTTGTTTTTACTCTTCTGCAGATTTGGCTTTGTGACAAGGTGAATGTGCTGACTATTCCTCCTAGAAACTGGACGTATGAGGCTAGACTGTTGTCTCTCCAATGCTTTGAGTTTACAGACAGGCGGATTCCGAGTGTGTTGACTTCTTTAGGCGTCTTCGAGCCGAGACCATTTCTTGGAGGTGTTCATGGTTAGACCTCCCTCCCATGACCGTGCATTTTATGGGCCCTCAGTAGGTTGTCCTTGCTGGTTTTGAGGCCTTCACTTTCTACATCCCATACCGGATTCAACGCCAGCTCGGCCTTAGACAAGAGGTCCCTGCCGAGGCCGTGGTTGATGTCATATTGCCCGTATTCCGCCATTCCGTCGTTTACAACTATCAGCGATCTTTGAGGGCCCGTGAGGTGACCGATGCACACCCCTATCCTTCCGTGATGGTTCGCGGGAGCTACCAGAGATGGCTAAGGAGGGATATCGCAATGAGAGCTGGAAACTGACTCAAATCCACTACCCTGACCAAGAAATAAATCATGGACCCGTCCTTGATCGTGTTGTTTTTCCTTTTGTGTCTTTTGAAAGTTGTGCTCAGCCTTATGTATTGGAAGCAGTTATTATAATAAAAATGAGTTACGAAGGGTCTCCCCTTTCTTGATTCAATACATTGCATGCTTTCACCCTGGACCTTTATTTGAAATGGTGGTGACCGGGCCTCAGAGTGAGGCTGCCTACGTATCCTTCAAAGAGAGGGAATCAGGTCATAACGTAGTTCCGGCCAAGGTTCGCTCGGGTTTTAACACTCTCCTTTTGCGCTCTAGATTTTGCCTAGCATCGCCCTTTCGGGTTTTCAGCCTAGCGAGCTTATTTTATCACTTGCCTTAACTTTTGCCTAGGCCGCCCTTACGGGTTTTCGACCTTGCAGGCTTTTGCTCTAACTTTTGCCTGGGTCTGCCCGCCCTTGCGGTTTTCAGCCCAGCGAACTTCTTTCAGGGGTAATAGCATTTGAGTTGATCCAGGTTGACTAGAGTCCCAAATTCGTTCCCGCCCAAATCAATGAGCCGTGTAGCCCCTCCCGTCAAGATGGTCTTGATGATGTACGGTCCAGCCCACTTTGGTCGAAACTTCCCACGCGGGTCATCGACTGGCACCCGGATTTCCTTTAAAACCATGTCGCCTTCTGACAAACCTTGGGATTTCATCTTCTTGTTAAATGTGCGGGCAATCCTCCTTTGGTACCCTTGAATGTGATAGAGAGCCCTCAGCCGGCGCTCATCGAATAACATAAGCTCTGCGAACCGATTACTCAACCACTCTGCCTCTTGGACTTCACATTCGATCATGGTTCGAAGAGATGGGACTTCCAACTTGATGGGGAGCACGACCTCCATTCCATAGACCAAAGAGTAAGGGGTTGCCCCCGTTGGGGTACGTACAGACGCCCGGTATCCCCATAAGGCCAGTGGTAATTGTTCATGCCAATTTTTTGAGAATTGAATGGTCTTTTCCAGGATGACTTTGATTGTCTTGTTGGCAGCTTCTATAGCTCCATTAGTCTGCGGCCGGTAGGTTGTTGACTTGTGTACTTGAATTTGGAATTCAACCAAGACTTCCCTGGCTCGCCCCTTTGAAGTGTACCCCATTGTCGGATACGAACGCCTGAGGGACCCCATACTGGTAGATGACATTTTGCTTGATGAAATGAGCAACCTGCACTGCTGTCAGGGTGGCATATGAAGCAGCTTCTACCCACTTCGTGAAGTAATCTACGGCTACAAGGATAAACTTATGACCGTTGGAGGCGGCAGGTACGATCCTTCCAACGACGTCGATTCCCCATACCGAGAAAGGCCAAGGCGAAGTCATCTGATGTAGCTCAGACGGTGGGACATGAGTTAAGTTGGCGTGGATTTGGCATTTGTGACACCGTCGCACGTATTCCACGCATTCTGTTTCGATGGTGGACCAGAAATATCCTTGTCTGAGAATCTTCTTGGCGAGCATCATACCATTCATGTGAGGACCGCACACCCCTTCGTGGATTTCTTCCATCATTCGCCTTGCTTCTGCTCCATGGATGCATAGCTTGTGCATGCCACAATGTGACCTTCGATATAAGCTTCCCCCACAAATGATGTATTGCGCGGCCATCCTTTGAAGGGTGATTTTGTCCTTTTTGGTTGCCTCTGTAGGATATTCTCCTCTTTCCACAAATCTCCAAATGTCGTAATACCAGGGGTGGCCATCTTCGGTTTCATCAACTACCATGACGTGCTGATAGACGTGTGTATCTCTTTGCTCGATCACAATTGGCCTCAGCTTTACACCGATAGGGATTTCGACCATAGAGGCCAGTGTTGCTAATGCATCTGCGAATCGATTTTCGAGCCTCGGGACATGAGTGAAGGTCACTTTATTAAAGTGAGGGATGAGGTCTTCCAAATCCTGATGATACGGCTTTAACTTCTCTTCCTTGACTTTCCAATCACCGTTGGCTTGTAACACTACCAAGTTAGAATCTCCTACTACCTCCACTTTTTCTATGCCTATTTCAATGGCTACTTCTAAGCCTACAATGCAGGCCTCGTATTCTGCCTGATTATTGGTGACTTCAAAGTTTAGCTTGAATGCGAGTGGGACATGAGATCCATCAGGTGCTATCAGTAATACACCAATTCCAAATCCTTTTTGATTGGCTGCTCCGTCGAAATATAATTCCAAACATCTTCAGTTAAAGTCATTACGCCTTCATCAGGGAATATGAACTCAGCATCTTCACCTCCCCCAATCGGGTTGTCAGCCAAGAAGTCTGCAACAGCTCTTCCTTTGACAGATTTTTTGGTGACGTGCTTTAGCTCGAATTTTGATAACATCAACAACCACCGTGCCATTCTTCCAGTGAGTGCTGGTTTTTCAAACAAGTACTTGAGGGGATCCATCTGAGAGATGATCCTCACGGGGTGAGTTAGCATGTAGTGCCTCAGTTTCTTGGAGGCTTAGACGAGTGCCCAACATGTCTTTTCCAAGGGAGTATAACGCTCTTCGCATCCAACCATCTTTTTGCTGAGGTAGTAAATAGCCCTCTCAACCCCATCGTCTCCTTCCTGTGCCAGCATGCACCCCATGTAAGTTGGAATGACTGACAAGTATAGGATCAAAAGTTTTCCTGGCGTGGGGGGTATTAAAACTGGAGGGTTTTGAAGATAAGTTCGAATGGCGTCAAAGGCCCTTTGGCATTTTTCATCCCACTTGAAGGGCACGCCCTTCTTGAGTAAGCGGAAGATTGGTTCACAGGTTGAGGTCAGCTTGGCGATGAACCGGCTGATGAATTGCACTTTCCCCAAAAAGCTTCTTACTTCTTTCTCAGACCGAGGCGGTTCCATTTCTAGAATAGCCTTGATCTTAGAGGGATCAACTTCTATTCCTCGAGTGGTAATCATGAATTCGAGCATTTTCCCGACCGTAACTCCGAATGTGCATTTAGCTGGATTCAGGCGCATCCTATATTTCTTGATCCTTACGAAAAACTTCTTGAGTGCTGGTAAATGCACTTCCCGTTCTTTGGCCTTCACAATTATGTCACCAACATAAACTTCTACCTCTTTGTGAATCATGCCATGCAACAAAGTTGTTGCAGCTCGTTGGTACGTGGATCCTGCGTTTTTCAATCCAAAAGGCAACACCCGATAGCAGTAGGTTCCCCACTCGGTGATGAACGTGGTTTTTTCTCGATCCTCGGGGGCCATGAGGATTTGATTATATCCTGAAAAACTGTCCATGAAAGATAGTAGAGCGTGCCCTGTGGTGTTGTCAACCAGTACGTCTATGTGGGGCAATGGGAAGTCGTCTTTTGGACTTACTTTGTTAAGATCCCTGAAATCAACACAGACCCTAATCCTACCGTCCTTTTTGGGGACAGGAACGATGAGTATTCGGTTACCATTAAAAATGGCAATGGGTATTCGGTTACCATTAAAAATCCTGCATCGATTTGCTTGGTGACTTCCTCTTTTATTTTAAGTACCCAATCAGGCCTCATACGTCTCAGTTTTTGTTTTACAGGTTTTGCATCGGGATAAAGAGGAATCCGGTGTTCTACAATTTCAGGATCGATTCCGGGCATATCGGCATGTGACCAGGCGAAAACGTCTTCGAATTCTTTCAGCAAGCTGATGAGAGCTTGACGCTCTTCTGCAGATAGCGCGGAACCGATCTGAATTGTTCGGGGATTCCCTTCATCTCTTAGATTTATTAAAACAACTTCTTCTTTTACAGGCTGAGCATGCCTTTCGTCTTCCCTTTTGACCAGAGATCGAATTTCTTCGGGAATACTCTCGTTGAAATCGGTCCCCTCATCATCCGGGTTGACACAACTTATTTCAAGATCAAAGAATTAAGCGGAATCGAGTTCTTTCATTTCATCACTAGCAAAGGCCTCGAGGGCGCCATACACACGAGTTGACTCAAATTCGAAATACAGACGAGGAGTTGAGCCAAGAGATCCTAACTCAGACTCCAGAGATTTAACAAATTCAGAAGACTCAGTAGACTTGAATGACTCAGATTCAGATCCATGGTGGGTTGGGCTTGGCAAGAAAACCCAGTTCTCGTAATCGCCGATGGCGTCCATGATGAGTGAAGTTGGATCTTCAAGGGCCTCTTGCCCCAGCATCAGAACTTCTGCCTCCACGACTGTACTTTTTGGTTCGTCCTCCCTAAACAGGATTGCCAGACTCCCTTCGTCAAAGATTTTGACCCAATCAGTTGGTCCCATGGGCTTTTTGGGGTTTCTAGTTCTTCATCGCTTTTTGGCCAGACGTGGTTGGCGAATATCTCGAATCCCGGGAGCAAAGTATTGGTTTCTTTGTCCCAGAATGACTCCGATTGTCCTTGATAGACTTGTTTTGCCTTTTCCTTGACAAAGTAATCTTCTAGCCTATCTCCCCTTTTCACCCTGCTGTTGTTTGAGGCTAAATAACCAAGGCCAATAGTGCGCTTCAGGGTCCCACGGGTTTCAAACTTTGCGGGTCCTTGTAGATTCTTTCCTAATCCCAGTCCCGGCATGTAGGACATTTTCTTCATCATTTTCAGGGCGACATTGCTGATGAGAAAATCATCGTCAATTCTGATTGAAGAGACAGAGTTGGAGGTGTCCAACGAAAAGCCTTCCAAAGCAACGTCTTCTTCTCCGTATTGGATTTCTAGGAGTGGGGCATTGTCTTCTGTTGGAGCGCGGATCCCAGAGTCCCCATGGATAGTGAGCATGCCCGTTTCAAGACCCAAACGAACTTTCTGGTGAAGGGTGGAGGGTATGGCCATGATGTCGGGTCGGTGCAGCCAAGGTCGGCCTAACAATAGATTGAAAGAAGCGGGAATGTTTATCACATGGAATTCTACTTCAGTCTGGTATGATCCGAAAGTCATTGGTAGCATGAGAGTCCCCATCACATCCCATCGCGTATTGTCATATGCCCGGACTTTGACTTCTGAGGGAGAGAAGTCCTTATTTTGGTACCCCAAGCTGTAAGCAACGCGTAATGGGCAGACGTTGATGGTGGATCCGTTGTCGATCAGGATTACCGGGACCCATTTATCGCAACACTTCAGAGTGACATGGAGTGGTTTGTTGTGATCCGTTCCTTCAGCAGGCAAGTCTCGATCAGTGAAAGTGATGGCATGCTTGATAGGTATGGTCTTGATAAGGGCCACGAGCCCCTCGGGAGTTATGGTGGAAGGAACTTCCAGACGGGAGAGGGCTTGAATGAGTCCCTCACGGTGGCGGATAAAGTGAACAAGCACGTCCCATACAGACATCTTGGCCTGAGTTTGTTCGAGTTGTCGCTTGATCGCTCCCTTAGGGTTTTTCTCGGGGCGAGAAGGTTCTTTGGTTGGCAGGGCAAAGGGTTAGAAGGTGTTTTTGACTGGGGTACTGAGAGGGTCTGAAGGTTCTTTGGCCGGTGGGACTGTGGTATCGGAAGATTCGCTGATTTGAAGGTTGGGGAGCTGGTAGACACGCCCGCTTTGGGTTAGATGATCAATTTGTCGATACTTTGATTCCTCATTCTACAGATCGACAGGCGCCTTGTGCTTAGTTCCAATGGTAGTGTCTCGGAGGTTAGAGGCCAGGTCAGCGATGACGAAATCTTCCCAAAGGTCCTCTGGTGTCCACTGCTTGGCTTCCATTACTGCCTTATTAACAGTCCATTCCTCGCCTCCTACCTTTATATTGATGATTTCGGAGTTGACCCAATGTCCTCCCTTGGCCCTTGGCTCGTCCTCCCATAAATTCATCATAGAGACATCAACTTCTTTTGGGAAGGTGACCGAGGGTTCTGATTTTGCCCCTTCTTATAGGTAGTCCATGGGATTAAATTCGCTGCTAGCCACTTCTTCTCCTTCCGGGATCCCAGGATTTTCGGGCCGAGGAGTATACCTGAAATTCTGGCCAATGTCGTACCCAAAGGAGTTTGGGTGAAACTCTGGCCAAGCTGAAGCTGCTATCTCAGGCTGGTATCCTTCATTAAATATTGCCGGTAAGGAGAATGTATCCAGCGGATCGTTCGGAGCCAATAGTTGGTACTCGCTTGGGGTCGGATCCCATTCCCATCCAAGGCAGTTTTCACATCCAAACATCACGTTTAGTGAGAACCCATCTAAAGGATCAGCATAAATGTTTTGCCAATCGACTTCCCATTCTGGCTCAAATGGCGGTTCTTCATTTATTTGCAAATTGGTTGCTTCAAATGCCTCCCAGTCGGCAGTGAAGTCTTCCCATGTGTCATCCCCGTCCCATAGGAAGCAGAGAGTAACTTCTTCGGGAATCTCTACCAAAGGTTTGGGGTTGGTATCTAGGGTGATAAAGAGAGTTGGGTCGAAGTTCCGGGTGCTTCGCTTTGAAGCCAATGCGACTTGATTGACAAGGAAGGAAGTGTTGTGCTATGGTAGAGGGTTGGAAATGGTATTTGGTTTATCTGAGGGTGGAGTTTCAATGACTATTGTCAATGAGGTTTTGAATCTCATGACGAAGGCGAATGCAGTTGTCAGTGGCGTGGCCAGGCATCTGGTGAAATTCGCAATAAACGATTTAGTTCAAATTCGGTGGAATGGTGATTGGTGGGGGAAGGGGTTTCAATATCTCGGCTTCTGCAAGTTTCTTGAGTAGCGTAGACCTTGGGGTACTGAATTGAGTGAAGACTCGGTTTTGGGCTTTTGGTTTCTCTGAAATCTAGTGAACTTCTGCAGTTTTAGAGGATGATGTTCCAGCCTGATTGGCGCTTCCTAGAAGGACGTTGCTGTTGCCAGAATATACCCTCTTGGCCTTTGACCCTGTTTCCTTCTTCTCTAAAATGCCGTCCCGTAGAGCCTCCTCCACGAGCAGTCTCGAATCATAGAAGGTTTCGAAATTCGGGGCAGCCTAGGAGAGGACCATGTGTGGGGCAAAAGAACTTGGCAGGTTTTTGGTTATGATCCGTATCTGTTCTTTGACGTCTGGTTTGTTTTGCATTTGCGCGGCCTTGGCCCTCCACCGTTTTACAAAGTCGGCAAAGTTCTCCTTTTCGCCCATTTTAGTAATTTCTAGCTCTCGGGTGGTCATTTTTAGATCGACATTGAAGTCGTATTGAGCCACAAAAGCTGTCCCGATATCTTCCCAAGTCCTCTTCTTTGATAGTTCGAGAGTTAGGAACCATTGCAAAGCTGGTCCGGACAGAGATTCATGAAATAACTGCACCATGGCTTCTTTCTCAATCCCACGCATAGAAAGAGAGCCTACATAGCCTTGAAGGTGTGCCTTTGGATCACCAGTGCCATCGAATTTGGCAAAGTCTACACCTTTGAATTTTTCTGGTAGCTTGGTATTGGGAGATAAGCACAGTTTGCTCATGTCTACCTCTCCCTCTCCAAGCCATCGAGTCTCTTGGACAGATTCTTCTAACTTGCTAATCTTAGCCAAAAGAGTGGCGATTTTAGAGTCCACAGTGGGCTCTTCTTCCTTATACTGCTCGGGCTGCAGGTAAGGTCTAGCTTGAAGATTGTCACTAACTTCCTGCATGGCCTCCATCATCATAACCATGTTTTTCTTCATAGATGCAATAGAGTTCTTGAGTTGTGTATCAGCGTTGGCCAGAGATTGTTTAAACTGGGCATCTAAGGCAGCCATGTTCTGCCTAAGTTCTTCTATCCCACTTCCTTGGTCGGCCATAGGCACAGGGTTGACGAGTGAGGATTCTCGCGGTGTTCCAACCGTCGGTTGCCCTTCCTGTACTACTTGAACCTCAAACAATCCTGTGCCTTCCATGGTGTCTGTACGAACCAGTCTTCGGGAAGGGCGAAACCAATTTAGTACAGCCTCTTCTTGCGGTCGACCAATGTTTCAGAACTGACAAGCAAAAGAGGAAACTCTTAATCCTTCGAGAATGTTCATCCTTCTCCATTCGATCCTCCTGAGGCCTACCGCGATCTAGCCTTCACTTGAGGTGCTTGAACAGAAGATTTCCGATAATCCAGGTAGGTTCTGTCAGGTAGGTGTAATTCCGAATGCTTCGGAATCAAAGCCAATCTCCTTATCTTGACCATCCGAGACAAGGCAATGTAATTATCGGAATCCAGATACTTGCACCGCCAAGGTTCGTTCTAGACTAAGGGAGCCGTTCGGGCACGGCAAACACCGGAGTTATTGCAAACTCCATGGATTTAGAGTCTCCTAGACTGGCCGAATTCTAGAGCATTCCTAAGCCCTATGACCTATCATAGTCCAGCCTTCAATTGAGGTGCTTGCACAGAAAATTTCCGATAATCCGGGTAGGTTCTGTCAGGCAGGTGTAATTCCGAATGCTTCGGAGTCAGAGCCAATCTCCTTATCTTGACCATCCAAGATAGGGCAATGTAATTATCGGAATCCAGATACTTGCACCGCCAAGGCTCGTTCTAGACTAAGGGAGCCATTCGGGAATGGCAAACACCGGAGGTATCGCAAACTCCATGGATTTAGAGTCTCCTAGACTGACTGAATCCTAGAGCATTCCTAAGCCCTAGCCTGCAGAATGCAATAATGCATGAATGACATATATGTGCAGAAAAAGTAAACACGTAACCAAGGTATATCACACAAGCCCTATCCATGGGTTCCTGTCCTAGTTGGACGGTTCTATGGTTATGTACAAGTGCAAAGGCCGGTTTGGGTCTCAAAAGGGTTCCCCGGACTAGAGCCAAGATGTACTCCCCATGTCAAGTGTATTGCAAGACAATGGTCGAACAGCACGATGGCTCATTATCGTCGGGGGTTGCAAGGCATTCCGGGACAGCTTGTCACCGGCGAGCCAGGCAAGATTGCTGAAACACACTGGCGAGGCTTGTGCAGTGCAGAGTGTACAGGATAAAGGAGTTTTGATTTTCCGAAAGATATTAAAGATCCCCCCCCCCCCCCGACAGCGTTTTTCAAGCTTGGCTCACTTCATTAATCAAATGTTTGGAGAAGATTACGCAAGCGAACAATGACAAAAGCCCGAGTCCGGAGTGGTCGGATGTAAAATCCTATTATGACACCATTCTGTTCTTCGGTAGCGCGGAGCGTACTATTTTGACAGACTTTTGATGGATTGTTCGTCTTATGTATTAATTTCCAAACTTTCGATTAACATCACGTCCCCAGCAGAGTCACCACTGTGGGCTCCCCGTACCGGCGCGCACCCGAAGGCGAAGAGTCGCCACTCGGATTTTTGAGATGGATGATCCAAGAAACCGAGAGTTTGTTTTGAAAGGCTTTTGATTTAGCGAAAACGTTGAGATTTTGGGTTCGGGAGCCACGTTACGAACGGGGAAGGTTTTGTTGGAAAAAGCACCCCGTTTGGTCTCTACTAAACCTTTCAAAAGAGGGGATTTAAAATATCTCTTGGAAAATCAAACTCTTTAATAAACAAACAAATGGGAAAGGGACATAGTGATGATAAAGATGATGCAAAATGAAAGGAACTTTCAGCAGAAACTGTCTAGATCACAGTATTCTCGTACACGGCATTTTGTAATACAGCGTACGGTTTTACAGAATGTCGTGCGGGGTATCCTCTTCGCTTTCAAGTTTTCAGGAAGCTTCAGAATGCCGCTCGGCGTCTTGGATAACACGCGCGGGGTTTTAGACCAACATCCGACAAGGTTTTTACTGTCAGACGACTCTGGAAAATACCACTCTCCCAAGCCATGAACAGAAACTAGCTTTGAAATCCTTGATTCTTCAAAATGACCCAAGAAAACTTTATCGTCTCAAAACCAAACATGGCTTGTAGATATGGTCTTGTTTTGAAAATACCAACTCATTGATAAAAGAGGCCCAGTCAGGAAATGGGTACGATCCAGGCAGTTTGAGCGAGAAAACAGTAGACTAAAACGCTGTGCGCTTAAGTCAGCTACGTCGCGCGACGCATCAGAATTCCGCGCGGTGTAGCTTTCTTAGTACAGAGGCTTACTTTTATTTTGAAAATGGTTTTTAAGTCAGGATCTGACCCAAAGGGGGTCGATCCTGACCATGGAGAGGTTCCCTCAGGGATATGGACAGGGCTTATCCCAAGGAAACTAGTTTATACCTTTTGATCTTTGAGCTTGGATGGAGACGGATGACTTCAGATGAATGCGAATGAGACTGGTTGAAAGGAGAGGGTCGTAGGTGTGGGTAATAGATTGTACTATGGTAGTTGAAGCTTTTATAGAAATGAAAAGCTCATGTCAATGATGAGGAGAAGAATGGAGGATTTTGAGGAAGGGAGGGCTTTGAGAATGTTTTTGGGAGCACTTTCTCAAGGCTTTGGAGTGAGGAGTGGGTATGAAAGCATGATGAGAGAGAAAGAGAATTCAGGCCCTTTTCTCTTGAGTGGAGGGTTGTATTTATAGGCAAAAGCCAAGGATTTTGAATTTCAAATGTTGGGGGTATTTTCTGGGCGAGCCAGAAGTGCCTTTTCGGCTGAGCTAACTTGTAGCAGTGGCTCAAATGGGCGTGGCTGACAGCTGGCTGAGCCAGTCAGAACTTTATCCAAAATGCCGTGCGGTTGACCTCATGACCTCGTGCGGCGTAATGAAATCTATTATGTCGTGCGGTGTAGAGGTGTGCTGTACAGTACTAAGGGTCCAGTCCTGGGCTTTTGGATTTGCTCTGGGCTTTTGAGTTTTGTTTTGGGCTTTTTGGGAGAGTCCCACATCCAAGCTCTCAAAGGTATTTGTTTTCTTTGTTTCATCATCAGGATATTTAAAGCATTTTCGAGGCTCGGATTGGGGTGTCTACACCCACTTTAAATGATAACGGTCGGCGACGACGATCAGCATAACTCTTTTGTCTACTTTGTGCAGTTAATAACCGTTGGCGAATCACTTTGACTTGCTCGGTAGTTCTCTTTTGCGCTTCAAGAAGACGTTTAAGAATCGCTTTCATGCTCTCGGAAGTTTCTTGGATCAATTCCGGCCCGACCAATGTAGCCTCGCCCAACTCGGTCCAACAAACGGGTGATCGACATGGTCTCCCATACAAAGCTTCATATGGCGCCATCTCGATGCTAGATTGGTAACTATTGTTATATGCGAATTCAACTAACGGTAGGTGATCTTCCCAACTACCTCGAAAGTCCATATCGCAAGCCCGAAGCATATCTTCTAGAATTTGGATCGTTCACTCGGATTTTCCGTCGGTTTGAGGGTGATACGCGGTGCTAAATAAGAGATTGGTGCCAAGAGCGGCCTGCAGACTCTGCCAAAAGCGCGCGGTAAACCTTGGATCTCGATTCGACACAATAGAAATGGGTATCCTATGGAGACGGATAATCTCGCGGATGTACAAACAACTAAGCGTATCAATCGAATCGGTAACCTGAATCGGTAAGAAATGTGCTGACTTAGTCAAACGATCGACTATCACCCAAATGGCATCGTGCCCCCTCGGCGATCTTGATAAACCGGTAACGAAATCCATTGTCACGTGCTCCCACTTCCATTCGGCCACTGGCAATGGTTGCAATTCACCCACGAGTCGTTGATGCCCCGAACTTTTTGAAATCAACCGAAATACTCTCCCGGAGCTTGACCTACGAAATTTTGAGCTCAATAACGTGATTGAAAGGCTTGAAGGAGGTTGATTCTTGAGGTTTTGGAAGAGTTTTGAGTGGGAGGAGGAGAGAGAGAGAGATAATCGGTGGAGAGAGGAGGGAGGCCGGATGAGAGAAAGAAAAAGGGGGAGATGAAATTATCTCCTACTCCTCACACACTCATAGATATACCCAAGTATCTTTAAACTACACATTCACCCTCTCATCTCTCTATTATTTCACTTCTATCCTCAATCCAATTAACCACAATTTAACCATACTTTCTCAATTTAGGCATTTAATAAATATTTCACGAATTAATATTATTCGGGCCTCTACATAAAGTGATGTGAATATATATTTCCCCAAAATCTTCAAATTTTTTTGCCAAAAATAGGGTACTTTTTTTAAAAATTAATGGTAAGTTGTTACCTGACCAACCGGTTGTTGTAAGTATTGCCTGTTTGTGTGGTAAGTTTTGTTTTATACAATGGTAAGTGTTGTTTTAATAAATGATAAGTGTTGTTTGGTTCTGTGGTAAGTAATCCTTCGTTTTTTGATCAAAATCACCCTACTTTTAGTTTTTGATTTTGATCCAAGGGCTCTATTTTTCATCCAAGGGCTGTAATTCATTGGGAGTATGATGCTCCCAAAATCACTTGGAGCATCATAGCCATTGCCTAATTTAATGTGGCCCATTAATTTTTCGCCCGAGAAACTCATAAACATTGGCCCAATATAATTGATATCTAATTAAATGGCCCTCCAGCATTAGCCCAAAATTTGGTTTAAAAAATGAGTGTAATAAAAAATATATGTCTATTAAGTCAACACTCTCGAGTCAAAATTCTAGGTTGGCCACTTACTATAGGCACGTGTCGACACACATCAACCACGCACATCCTCACGAAATCACGAGTCCCCACTCCACAGGCGTTACAAACTTACAACCATTGGATGAATTCCACACTTTCCATTTCGAGATAAGCAAACACCAGAACGACTTCATCATGTACCCTCCAAATTGGGATTTTCACTTTCCCATTTTTCCTACGGAAAAAAGCCACTTTAAATATTTTCCTTACATGTTGCATCCCACTACAAACTTATTACCCCTGCACTACAGCCCCGTGTGGTACAAAGTTTTAGTGCATTAAGACAGTCGTCTATCTCGACAATTAACCGTTTGAATTAAAAAAATTTATTTTATAAAAGAATATTTTCTTTCTTGGAACACTTTTTTTTCGATTTGAATCATTAAAAATACTTTTAAATGCTAAGATTATGCACTAGAACACTGTAGTGCACCCTTGCATTGCATTGTCTCTGATTCCTAACGTTGATGCTCCTGTCTTATCCTCCGTTGAATTTGCCACTTGAATCAATCTTATACTCTTTTCTCCTATTCTTTTTTTCGGGTAGAAAGCACTAGAAATACACAAATATATGCCACTACGTACCTATTGGAAACTTTCAGCATGATCGTAATTAGCTTGCGCACACGTTAGATTAATTCTGAAATCCTTTTCCACAACATTTTCAAATGCTTAAGCATCGAACTTGAGACCTTAGGAGAAAATTGTAACACCCCGCCTCAGCTGACCGGCTAACGCTTCGCTTAACTACGTGGCGTAAAAGATTAACCTCAAGTTATATATACAGTAGCTGGTCGGAATCACTTATAAACTAATTCCACTTTCATTTTCTTTCCAATCGATGTGGGAGTTGGGCTCTCACAAAAATAAACTCTTAATTAGTCTCGGATCAAGACCACCAGGCAAGCCGGCCAACCCCTTGGGTTTATCTGTTGGAAACTTCGTTCTACTGATATAGTATTTAATGAGTCACTAAAAACTACTCCACTAATGTGAGATCGATGATTTTGAATATATAACTGTTGTAATTAAATATAGAAGTAAAATATTATGGACTATTATACTCCTATATAGTAAGGTAAGGAGTCACTAAAAACTGGAGTACTATGTGAGATGATTTTGACTAGAACGGTTGTACGTAATTCAATATGGAAGTAAAGAATTTCGGACGCATGCAGATGTGCGGAAGATGCATTGGAGTAGGTCTCATATGCACCAGAACCTACTTACATTGAATGATCTTAAAAAAACACATCTACATGCGGGGGACAGTTTGTGCCCATATATAACACTGCTCTAATTATGAAATGTGTTGGTAATTGGAGACGAACCAATACATTGACTTATATGAACTTGATGTGGTAACCAAGATCAGTTGAGTCATGGGTCGCGTCATGTCCGACAAGGTCTTATTCAGTCACCATCACAATGGAGCCATCGTCCAAGGCCTCTACGGGATCAAGAACATCCACACGCAGGTGAGGATTAGAATTCGAACTCCTGACCTCCTAATAATCAGATTCAACTAACCCCAGTTGGTTGTTCATTAGCTTTCCACGTCCTAAATTAACATGGACTAGTACTACTACTAAAGAACTTATCAACAACAACAACAAAAAAAAAAAACTTAATTATTGAAAGCTCTTAAAATTGAGAAATTTTTCAGTGTCGAGCGGGTACTACGTGATGCCTGCTTGGTGCATTTGGGCCGTCCATTTCAGTTTTGGACGGCTCGGATTTGGAGAGCGAAAAAGGAGAGAAAGAAGGGAGAGAGTGTGGGGTGAGAGGCGAGAGAGTATTTCAATCTGGGCCGTTCAATATACTTTTGGACAGCTCGGGTGTGCCTGCTTGGGCACCAGCACCATGTCAGCCAGCTGACGTGGTACCCACCCGGAACTGAAAAATTTATCGTTAAAATTTATTTATCCTTCAAATGACAAAAACACCCGTAAGAGTGCCTCGTTCAATTTTGATGGTGTTTCCCTACCGTCGATGTGGAATTTACTATTTCTGTTTTTTTTTTGTTTTACTATTTTACTTTATTCCTTCTTTCTTGAAACACCATCATAATTCGACTTGCGCATGCCGAACCTCTAGGGGAAAAAACCTCAAGGGGTTCTTGCTCATTGTTGGGAAACACCATCAAAATTTGACTTGCACACTCCCGACCCCCCGGGAAAAAGACCCAAAGGGGCTCTTGCTCATTGTTGGGATGCTATGAATACATCCACGTGTCGAAAAAATGCGTCGACACAAAATTCCAAAATTATAACTGTTCAGCTTCATATCCATAGCAATTACTGTGTGCAGAAGCAAGGATGGGATCAGAGGGGGTCTAGTGGCGGCGACCGCCACGACAAGAATTTTAAAAAAATGCAATTATTATATGTAAAAAAAAATTATGCCTAACTTACATAATCTCGCCACTACTAAATTTTTTTGGAATACATTTCGCCACTGCTACAATAAAATCCTGATTGCGTCCTTGTGCAGAAGAGTGGATTTAAACTGCCGCAAATGAGACCGGTGAATCCCTTTTTTGGCAAAAAGGGAGCGTTGAAGTATTTTGTACATACATGATACATTAATCCTATACCAACTCCCATACAAATTATACAATCGTCAATTCCAATTAAAATCTCAAAAAAGAAAAAGCCATTTACCCAAGTGAATCTGAGCAACATGGAGCAGACAGTTATTGTTTCTTGGTTTTGGGTACGATTTTACCCTTAGGAGTTGAGTTACGAGTTTATGTAACCATAAGGATATTTTAGGAATTCAAAATTGTGACATAGCTTCAAAAAAGAAAGACACTAAACTGATGCTCTCCCTTTATAAATTAGAATTAGAATAGATGGTGCTTGTAAGCTCCCCAAAAACTCTTAGTGATCACCACAAAAGTAGTGCTCTATAAGCTTTAATATTCCTGAATTAATCCTGAGTATGAATATTCTTTCTTAACTGAACAATACTAACTAGAACAGATGTCTTTAAAACAAAATTTATCATGGAACGGTTCCATACACATGGGTCCTCATGTTGATACACATGAATCTTCATCCATCTAGGGAAAGAGTTTTGTCCAAAGTCGTATTATAAATTAAATTAAATTACAGTACTATGTTCATAGACTTACTGTTATGAATTACATACATGAACGGAAATGGGTATATATGTATTCGTTGAACAGAGCACTAAAATTACAAACGCACACAGTAGTACACAAGCAAGTGCTCTTAAAGCCAACTCATGACGTGAAGAAGTTGCATGAAACATGCATTCACTGGAAGTAAACCCTAACACGTGTCCCAAGTCACAACACAGAGTTGACTCCCAATTAAATACGGTGTACATTTTCTGTCAACTTGCACATACATTCTCAACGCTTGGACAACCTCTAATTGGGATCAGGTCACAGTAGGAGAACTTTTTTTCATGAATGTTCGGACGTGAATGGCATGCTTGTAAACATGGAAAACTATTCAATGCTTTTGGGCATCGTCATGTGGTGTCTCAAATTCTTTTTAAGTCACACATTTGTGCGGTCCCTACCACAAAATGTGTAGAGTTCACATATGATATGTGTGGTAGAGAAGACATTTTGAGTTTGAAATTTGACAACCTCTTAATTTGAGTCAGGCTGCATGATAGAAATTACTAATGAATTCTCTAGTCCTGACTGCAAATGAGAGTAGTTAGGCACGTGTAAGTAGACTTGGATAACCCTGATTGCCAAAATAAATTAAAAAAAAAAAAAAAACCTTCGCTAGCTGCTTGATTATCAAATACGAAAACTGACGTAAACCCATTAATCTAGGACCGTACCACTGTAGCCGGACGTGAATCATGCTGCCATATAACTCCCTATATATCCCTTATCATTCCCTACACACATTCCAAACACAGATACCACTCCCTTATCATAATTATACAAGCTCAGAGAGAGAGAGAGAGAGAGAGAGAGAGAGAGAGAGAGGGGATGAATCCAATGGTGGCAGAGAGATCATCATCAGCACCTTCTTCTCGTGGAGGAATTATGGATACTATAAGAGCGGTCATGATGGCAGTGGTGATAGTGGTGGTTTCGGGGTGGCTCTTCATATGGGTCATGGCTCCGACTCGTGTGTATGGCCAGATTTGGTTGCCTAAGATTCGAGCCGACACCATTTCAACCTTCTTTGGAACACAAGGTTACATTTCGCTCGTTGAATTTGTCGTCTTCATGAATCTGTTGTTTAAATTGAAAGCGAGAGCTCATATCATTCTTTGCAAAATTAACTTGCTTAATTAACTCGAAGTAGTACTTAAACACTTGTTTCTAGTGGATCGAATAACAGAATTTTGTAAACCTACCTACTTTGATGAGTTATTATTTTATTTGAAAAAAGCAAGGACAAAAAGGACAATTTAGTTCATTAAAAAGTCAAATGAACAAATATTTTGGGACACGTAAAAATCTAAAAGTAGACAAATAAATCGGGACGGAGAAAATATTAAATTGTCATTATCGTATGTGCTGAATTTGTATATGATAAACTAATAAATTATCTTGGACAAAAAAAAAAACTAATAAATTATCATTATTCTATTCATGTGGGTTTTTATTAATGTAATTAACTATCATCACCTTACTTTTACCTCAACATCCTCAATGAATATACAAATTAACTAAATATCTCTATGTAACAGGTGCAACAATTTTGCTGTACACATTCCCCATGCTGTTCATTGCTGTCTTGTGCAGCCTATATCTCCACTTGGGCAAAAATAACTTTTCCGCCTTTGCAGAAAGGTACGTACGTAAGACCATCGATCATACAGTACTTAGGTCCAATTTGTCTTCAAAAGTTAAATAGCAATTTTTTTTGGTCTTTATTTAAATTTTTTTCGTATTTGATAGTTTTGCGTCAAACTTCTGTGATTTATATTTGATTCGTCTCGACGAGAGGAATCAAAAAAGTAAAAAATTATGATCGAAACTCATAATTTTTTTCAAAAAGACAAGAATAAGTAAAAAAAAGTTGTTTTATTGACTTGTTTTTGTCTTTATTCAAAAAATTATGAGTTTCAATCAATTTTTTTATTTTTCCAATTCCACTCGTTAAGATGAATCAATAAGTCACAAAAGTTTGATGCAAAACAAACAAATACAAAAAAAATTCAAATAAAGACAAAAAAAATAAGTTATCCTACTTTTCAATCCAAACTCACCCTTAATTGTTGGCCTTATTTAGCTGATTTATTTAATTTTAAATCCTTCGTATTCGAAAACGTAAATGGAGTTTGAGAGATTCCTCAAGTGGGTATTTTCATTTATAAACATATGTTTTTGTTTGTATTTGAAACAATTAATCAGCAAGGGAAACAAACATAAACTGGCCGGAATATGGAGGCGGCCGTTGATTGTCAAAGGGCTGGGGATTGTGTCTCGGATAGAGCTAGCCTTCCTTGCCATGTTCATTGCACTGTTGGTTTGGTCTTTCTCCACTTACCTGCGGATCAGTTTCGCCAAGATCACCCCTCTTTCAGCCGCGGCGAATGGCGAACAAGTGTATGACATTATTTTCTACTCTTATTATTATTTTTTTTAAACAAAATGAAGAAGATTATATTAATAACAGCCCAACGACGAATTAACATAGTAGCAATAATTTTACAACCACACATAGATACTTATACATACACTCACAATGAGAGTGGGCCCCACACATACTGCACACATCCAGTGTGTGTGGAGCCCACCCCTTTGTGAATGTGTGTGTGGTTGTAGCATTGTTGAACATAGCAGAGTTCATTACAAATATTTCCAATGTGTGTGATTCGTGTGAAGCCCACCCCTTTGTGAATGTGTGTGTGGTTGTAGCATTGTTGAACATAGCAGAGTTCATTACAAATATTTTGCATAAAACCAAACTAATTATCTTAATATAAGACGAGAAGACACAATGATCTATGTCTTTCACTCAAACACAAACGTTAAGCCTGACCCAAGTAGCGGCAGTCACAATTTTTAACGGAGTCAGGCCTGGTCCTGAGATTTTTGAGGCTCTAGGCAAGATTAGAAATTGGGGCCTCTCATTTTTTGCTATTTGTTATATATATTAGTTGTTTGACTTGATAAACAAAATTGTCCCGTGGCTCAGTAGCATAGATCGTGTGAAGATGTTTCTCCACCGTTAGGACGCGACTTCATTCAAGTCTTGATGACAGCAGATTGAAGGTAGTTTTTTGTACAACTTGAACAATTGTTCACCAAAAAATCAAAAGAGCAAGGATCGAACGCTTGACCTTGCAGTTAAAGAGCATAGAGCTTGCCACCATGCTACCTTGGCCCATTTGTAAAGTGTTGCACATAAATAATATATTCTAAGTTTTTGGGGCCCTATAATTGGGACAAAAAGAGGAGGCCTAAGGTGGTTGCCTAATGGGCCTATGTCCAGGTCCGGCCCTGAAACGGAGTTTATTTTCAACTTTCACCTAGGCAATAATTGCAAGTCTTATCTTCTTCTTCTTTTTTTTGGGTAAGCATTGCAAATCTTATTTTATCCCAATATTACTTCCAGATCTAAGATCACCTGAAGTTGCGTTATCTATGGTCGCTTGGATTTCATGTGATAAATAGCGAACATGCAAATTTAAACAAGCGCATAAACTTCATGCGTACTTAATGCGAACCAATGCCCCATTGTGCACAGCAGGCTGTTGTGTCTTGCGGAGCTTAAAAACATGATCTGAATCGTTTATTGCTTAGAGTTATACGAGAACAATAGCCCCGTAAAAAATCAAGTCAATTGAACATTGGCAATCTAGTTAAGCAATTTCGCTCTGCATTTTTTAAAGTGTATTTGTTGTTCATGTACTAAAAAAAAAAAGGAACGTGATTTGTTTATTGAATTTTCAATATCCGATTGACTTGATTTTGAGAGATTATTGCCCGCATCTAGTTCTAAACAGTACTGAACGGTACGTTCTTATTATATTTTTAAGCTCGAGACAAGGCCTGAATAGTAGTTGTGCCCCAAGCCGGACGCCCTTGGTTACACTTATGCACCTTTGCTTTGCACCTTTTTTTGCCAACCAATCTATCAAATCATGGAGCCATGTTTCCAGTTTTGCTTTGACTGCTAAGTGATAACTATATGCGCGGTTTGAAAACAAATTGATTTTTTAATGGCCCGGAATTGCAGGAACATCATTTTGCCCCTTTATGAGTTGAATCTATGCACACTATACCATAGCTTAAGAAATAAATTACTCACCGTTATGTATACGTAGTTCTATGTCACTTAATGCTAAATTCTACTATCACTTTTAATCCGTCTTTGTTTGCATAGTATACATAGAATAACACGCAGTTTTAGAGCGTGAAAGCAGACGGTTATTAGAATCACCTTCCTTACGGGGGAAGTTTTCAAAGCTTTCTCCCTATTAATCTCCCATTCGATATTTCATTTCTTTTTTCACTTCTATTCTAAGAGCTTGAAGATCGACATTTGACTTCATCCGATCACCCTATCTTTCTTTATGACATATAGCACTTTCTTTGGAACCTATGGAAAGGAAAATTTTTCCTTTCCATTGTTTGGTTTGAAGAGAAAGAGTGAAGAAAATAAGAATTTTAAGTATAGTGAGTAGTAAATTTTCCTCTAATTTTCCTTCTTTTTTATTTTCATTTCCTTTCTCTAGGTTCCAAACAGAGCCTTAGTGAATATCTCCCCCTAATAGTATTATAAAATGGGGAAAAGTACAGATTAGCTTCTTGTGGTTTGGCTGTTTGGTAGATGACCTCCCCGAGTTTTGGTAATGAACAATTCGTCTCCCTATGATTTTGGAGTAAAGTGCAACCGTTACATATTCCGTCCAAAGTAACTTTGTGTGTGTCTCACGCGCTCTTAGTGCATTTCTATGGCATGAAAAAATGTACTTACATCCAAAAGAAGTATGATCAAATGACAATTACACCCTTTGTTCATCTTCTTCCCCAAATCAGTATGAAAACCCTAAATTAACCACCCAACCACCATAGACCACAGGCCCAATCTAAATACGTGTGTGCAAATCAAGCAATTGAGAAAACTAAACTCGAACAACCCAAATTTTATTATGAATGTGATATCTTTTAAGTCCCTGTGTTCCATTTCAAGAAGAGACCAGACCAGAAATTTTGGTAGAATTCTGTTTCACCCATTTGGTCGACTCTTTCTTAGAATCAGAGAGGAAAAAAAAAATAAAGACAGGGCCAACATATCATAAACCCAGCACAACAACCAAATCCTCTTTCATGATACTGTTGCAACAATCTTTGACTTTGCTTGATACTGTTGCAATAGTCAATGGATTCAACAGTTTTTAAATGTAGGTCTTTGTGATTTCAGAGCATTACTACAGTAAACTCACATGGAAACGCGAATCAGAGATCTAAATCTTCACACACATTCCGACGCCACGCAGCCTCTGTAATTGCCCTCTACCCACTAAAATTATCATCGCACAACGTCACAGACTTAAAAGAGATACGGTGAAGCGACTGAAAGATCAGCTAGAAAAAAAAAAAAGAGACTCAGATGGTTTGAGGCGGCCCAGATGGAGTTACAGGAGAGAGAGAGAGAGAGAGAGAGAGAGAGAGAGAGAGAGAGAGCCGTTGAAAGAAGGCAATTTGGAATTACTCATACATTTGTTGGACCCGTCAGCGGGAACGGGAAACCGAGTTACTGTATACTAGGGATCTTGAGTTTTTTTGACCAAACTACACTGCTGTAGTGGTGGTGTGTGGATTAAAAGAGAAAACCCGATTTCCCTCTACTGGTTTTCGATCTCTCTGTGGAAACACATTTAAAGTTTACAGTATAGGGGTAAAAAAGTCATTTAGTATTTTCCGTTAACGGAGTTAAAAATTGCAATTCACTCCAAAATCATAGGAAGACGAATTGAATATTAATAAAATTTAGGGAAGGGCTAATTCATACTTTGCCTTGTAAATTGAAAGTCTTTCTCATTCATCATTCCTGTTCTCTGTATATTGGTCACCGATGCATGCTGTAGAAAAGTTGGAAAGTCATCTTGGGTGCAAAATTTGACAGTAACTTTGGGCTCAGTCAAATCGTCACATCACCCATGCCAATTGGTCTGTATAAATAAGTCAAATGAGTTTAATTCATGTCCCGTTCCAGAACCGAAAATAAGTATTAATTTTTAAGAAGGCAATTTCAAGCTCAAAAATAATATTTTTACGCAAATAATTTTCCTAGTAACATGGATCTTGTTTGATAGATCTTATCGAGATCTTTTATACGGTGAAAAAAATAAAAAATTTATTTTTTATTTACATTATTTTGAGTTTGAAAATGTGAAATAAATACTTATTTATTAAGAAAGTGTTTTGGAACGGGGCCTTAATAGTTCAGAATTGAGATTGTACCAAAATGACACTAATCCAATGCCGTTCTTATAGACTTAACTTAAATATGAAAATTGTCCTTATTTGAATTTTTTTTTTTACAGTTAGTTTTGCGCCAAATTTTTGCGAGTTATTGATTTGTCTCAACGAGACGAATCAGAATAGTAAAAAAACTTTACTTTTACCAAAGTATTTTGAGAAATAACCTGTTTTTAGCTCAAAAAGTTACTTTTTGCTCTAAAAAGTGGTTATTTCTCAAAATATTTTGGTAAAAGTAAAGAAAATTTACTTTTCCATCCTCTCGTCAAGACGAATCAATAGCCGTCAAAATTTTGGCGCAAAACTAATAAATATAAAAAAAATTCAAATAAGAACAAAATTCTCAAATTTAAGTTAAATTCAAACATTGCTACTTTTCAGTTTCTTGAAACCGTAACAAGCCATAAATGACTTCGGCAAAGTCATTGACACAAATGCTGGAAGTCGCTCTTATATTTAGTCCTTATACGACCATTGTTCACTTAATAACATTTGGGACCTCTCCACTCATTGCCAATTGGTTTGGAGATGGATATAAAGTTTCTACATGGTATCAGAGCGGGGCCCGTTCCACCTCACATTTTATAAAAATTCACAATACACACCCTGCGATGACAGACCAGCGAAAAGACTGCACGTGACAGACCTCAAACGCGGCTGCACGTGAGGGGGGATGTTAAGAAAATAAAGTCCCACATTGCTTAGGTGTGGAATGTGTGATCACTTAATAACATCTGGGACCTCTCCACTCATTGCCAATTAGTTTTGAGATGGATATAAAGTTTCTACAATAATGGTATGGTGGTGGTGGGTTTTTTTTTAAATGGTATGGTGGTGGTTGTTTTGGCAGGTGGGAATCAAAGTTGGACAGTGCAGCTGTAAGGCTAGGCCTTGTGGGGAACATATGCCTGGCGTTTCTTTTTTTTCCGGTGACTCGCGGCTCGTCGGTGCTCCCACTGTTTGGGCTCACGTCGGAGGCTAGCGTGAAGTACCATATATGGATTGGTCACATTGCCATGACCCTCTTCACGGCCCACGGTGTTTGCTATGTTATCTATTGGGCTGTCACACATCAATTATCACAGGTGTCTATTTATCTTCTAACTGACTTGCTTAATTTCATGCAACTTTTAAGCCTCACTACCAATGGTATGGGTATAGTATATGTTCATTTCAATATAGCCTGGATTCAATGCCTGTCTAACCTCATTCCCTAACTTCATGTTATTTTACTCAATAAAAACTATTCTCATATTTTCAAATAACTATTATCTCACTATTAATTACTCTCATCGTACGTAGACTTGGTAGTTTTTGATCATATGAATGTAATTATCTGGTAGATCGGGAGTACCACGTAGTTGTGCACGTGATTAATTGGCTTCGTTATGTGAAAAAGATTACACAATATTCGGGTAGAGTAAATAATAACCTTGTGTTCTAGTCCTCGCATGATGCAAGTGATAATTGTTTGTTAATTTTTTTTTTCAACTTGACTTTATTTTTAAATTGAGGTTAAAGAAGAAACCCTGGTGGCAGTTTTCTTTAAATTCGAGAAATATAGTTGGAGTTTGGCTCCACTGTGTAATTTGTAGGGGGCCCCATAAGTTGGTGTTTGTAGTTTGTGACATTTGTATGGCAAAGTTTTCTCACTCTAATTAAGATCACACTTTAATTCCATCCATCTATTTTGGAAGTGAATTGGGTTTGGGCCTAATATTCCACGTGGCCCACAAGATAAAAAGATAGTCAACTAGACCTAGTAGTAGAATCTTCAAGAGATGATTAGAGCATGACCCAAAAAATAGAGATGATTAGAGCACTTAGTGGCCCACTGGAGCCATAGTCCACTCCACTGGTAGTGTCTTCCAAAGTGAGAGTACAGCTAATACCCGACCAACAAAAAAGGGAAGGGAAAATTTCCAAATAACCCTGACTTTCTCACACAAAAATACCTGACCTTCACAAACTGTCACATGAACAACTCATCAATTTTCCTATGCCGTCACCCTCTGTCTAAAAACTAACATAATGGGTGACATGGACTACACATGGCGGTTTGTTTTCCAGGAAATCTACAGAACCCAACCCTTTGTCCACATAACCCAACCCTTTGTTTTTCAAAAATAAGCAATTCAACCTAATTTCAAACACTTTTTACATTGAGGTCGATGATGATGGAGGGATGAGTACGTTTTTTGGTGGTTTGGTTTTGGATGAGTTGAATCGGTGAATTGTTTTATAATCATCGTTAACTTTTATGAAACTCGAGCTCGGTTCAGTTTGACGCAAACTCACCCTTACTAACCTGAGCCTCGAGTTGCTCTTCAATGGTTCGGTTCATTTGCAATCCTAAGTAGAACTCCATATTTGTTCCACCAAAACGCACTTATGAGTTGAGAACTGCCACAAATAGATTCAATTAGTAGAACTCAAGTCACTCCACTAAGATTAAAACCATCTTATCCATCTTTCTACCATGTGTGGAATCAAATCAGATGGTGAAATGGGACAAAACAGGGGTGGCAAATGTGGCTGGAGAAATAGCTCTGTTAGCAGGACTAGCCATGTGGGTGACTACATTCCCCAGGATCAGAAGAAAGATGTTCGAGCTTTTCTTCTACACCCACCACCTCTACATTGTCTTCATAATCTTCTTCGTCTTCCACGTCGGAATTGCCTACTCCTGCATGATGCTCCCTGGTTTCTACCTCTTCCTCGTCGACCGTTTCCTCCGGTTCCTCCAGTCCCGGCGAGGCGTTCGGCTTGTTTCTGCCCGAGTTCTGCCGTGTGAAGCTGTGGAGCTCAACTTTTCCAAAAGCAGAGGTAAAAACTATAGTAACTGATCACATCCGTATCGGTCCCAAATTCTTTTATCCTTTTTACTTAGTCATGCTAACATTTGTGTTTATTACTATCAGGGTTGAGTTATACTCCAACAAGCATCATGTTTATAAATGTCCCCGGCATTTCCAAGATGCAGTGGCATCCTTTTACTATTAGTTCAAGCAGTAATTTGGAGCCTGAGAAGCTGAGTGTAATCATTAAGAGTGAAGGGAGTTGGTCTAAAAAGATGTACCAGATGCTTGCATCACCAAATTCTTCTGTTTATCACCTTGATGTCTCCATTGAAGGGCCTTATGGACCCGTTTCAACTGATTTCCGAAGGTATACTACATGCTATAAAAAAGCAATTTATATATTTTAAGAACACATAAATCAACCACGGAACTGTGTACCAAAAATAGATCGAGACACTTCTTGCGAGTAGCCTCACCAACAAATCTCATAAAATTCTACTATCTATCTATTAACTTATTTTCCTATAGTCAATTATGTGGTTCGGATAAAAAAAAAAAAAATTTATGTGGTTGGTTTCTGTGTCCATAGAAATAGTTACATATAACTATGTCTTTTTAAGCTTTATATGTATTTTCATATTTGCTTTGGTGGTAGTATGGGTAATGTTAAGTCAATAATACTAGTAAACGTAAACCAACCAAATCACAATGCAAAAGACACTCGCAAGAGATACTATCTACGTCTACATGAGTATTCTGAGTAATTTTATGAGGTCGATGACTTCATTCGTAAGGGTGCTTAACATAGATTTTGCACATATCAAATTCCATGCAAAATGATGTGGCTTCTTCTGTTTCCCTTCATTTCCGGTCAAAACAACTTGTGAAATTGTCATTGTCGCATCATTTTATATCCTTTCGTCTCTATACGAATGTTGCTTGTAAATGATTTTTCCTTGGTTGGATTAACTAGGAATGTTGTTAATTGCAGGCATGAAACAATAGTGATGGTGAGTGGAGGGAGTGGCATAACCCCATTCATCGCAATCATAAGAGACCTCATCTTCTTGACTGAAACATTGAAATGCAAGACTCCACAAATTCTCCTCATTGCTGCATTCAAGAACTCCTCAGACCTCACCCTGCTAGACCTCCTCCTCCCCATTTCTGGCACTCCCAATGGATTCTCCAACCTAAATCTCCAAATCCAAGCCTATGTCACAAGAGAGAAAGAACCCATAACAGATAACCAAAAAACGCATCCAACAACTGTTTGGTTCAAGCCCAAATCCTCAAATGCACCAATTTCCCCTATCCTTGGCCCAAACTCTTGGCTCTGGCTTGGTGCAATCATATCCTCGTCATTCGTCATGTTCCTTCTATTCCTGGGTATTTTGACTAGATATTATATATACCTGATTGATCATAACACGAATCGTAGCTACTCCTACTCCCGTAAAGCTGCATTGAGTATGTTGTTCATTTGCATATGCATAGCTACCACAGCTAGTGCAGCTTTCTATTGGAACAAGAAAAAGGGTAGTATGGAGATTAACCAGATTAAGAACATGGAAGGGGCTTCGCCAATGGCATCTCCCGGCTCTTGGATTTATAATGCTGATAGGGAATTGGAAAGCCTCCCTCAACAGTCAGTTGTTCAATCTACCAATTTGCGTTATGGTGAAAGGCCTGATCTAAAGAGTAAGTCAAATCCTTGGTTGCAGTTGTTTGGTTACAGTTTACGAAAATAAATAAAACCCATGATTTTTTTTTTTTTGGTTCACATAACTCAAAATTACAAACACAAAAATCTTACACAAAAATGTCCACGACGCCTAGTAAGATTCTGTCTCACAAAATCGTCCTCCTGTCCCAATACGCTCTACTAGTATGATATGCTGGAAATCTATAAATAAATGGACCTTGAGCAGTTGAGAGAGAGAGAGAGAGAGACAGAGATTACAAGCACAGAAATCTGTTATGTCCAGATTGTATCTTGTCGTTCTTAGTGGGCTAGGAGTCCGACAGCATGAATACGGTGTCGTCGTCAAGCTGTACTTCGTACATTTTTCACTCAGCCTAACTCGTAGTATTAATGAGTTTTCCAATGTGATTGATATACAATCATTTACTTGCAGGGATTTTGTTGGAGAGGAAGGAATCGAGCATCGGAGTCCTCGTTTGTGGCCCGAAAACGATGAGGCATGAGGTTGCAAGCATATGTGCATCTGGCCTGGCCGAGAACCTGCATTTTGAATCCATCAGCTTCAGTTGGTAATCTTCTCAGAAATGCAAAAGACTGGTGTGCCTGCCGCCTGTTTCAGACTGTGAAATCCATTGTTTGGATGGACCATGTCAATGTTTGCTTGCTTTCTTCTTCTTCTTCTTCTTCTTCTTCTTCTTCTTCTCTTCTTCTTCTTCTTTTGAGTCCAAGTTTGAAATGTAATTATGCAAATGTAGTAGGGGGAGAGAGTCGGAGAGACACAAATCTCCTCCTCTTCTTCTTGAAGTCCAAGTTTTAAATGTAAATGTAGTAGGGAGAGAGACACAAATCTCTTCCGTTGTTTGAAGATGGAACATAAATAACTGATTTCAGTTGAAATTTTCAGAACAAATTAGGGGGTGTTTGGGTGTCTAAATTTTACATTATGCCTGTTTAGGTGATGAATAGAATGCAATATGTGAGAGGAAAATAATTTTAACACTAGTAAAGATCGAGGTACAGCAACGGCTGTACAGCAGCCCAGTACAGATGGGTTTTGCGCCCGTCTCGGATCCTACAAAGATGATTGGAGCCGCTCATTTTATTCAAAACATGTTATTTACTGTCCCTGTAAAAATCATCTCAATCCGATATCGGTAAAGGCGTTTACGAATCATCCAATTTTGCTTCAAATTTGCCGAACCCAAGACGGGCGCGTAAAACCCATTTGTACTGGGCTGCTGTACAGCTGCTGCTGTTCCATTAGCAACTCTCTTTTAACACCACCTTTTATCATTGACACTCTGTCATTATTCACGTGAAAGCATCAAATTGTTCTTCATATGGAAAAAGTGGCTCAAGAGGTAAGGGGTACTTTAGTAATTTCACAATGGATAAAAGACGAGTGAGAAATTAATTTCTCGATATAAATATGCATTTTGAAAAATCAACCACAGATTACAAAATTCGAAAATCACCACCAAATGAGCTTTTTGAATTCTAGTTATACTTTTACTTACGAAAACCCTTATGCGAAATTTATTGTGCATATATCATCAAAGAGAGAAACTTATTCACAGTTCTGCGTTATCTAAGCTGTCCATTTTGGCAATCAATGGTCTGAATTTAAAAAAAACACTCTTCTAGCAAATAGGTTTTTAAAATCCGGACTATCCAAAATATTTTTGGACACGCGCGATTGAGTACTGTAAAGTATATTAGTAAAAAAGTTTTTCTCATCATCAAAACACTTTCAAAATTTTCATTGTCATCTGTAATCTACAACAATCAATTAAAAAAATACTTATCCAAAAAAAAAAACAATTAATTCAAAATCTTTAAAAAATGATACATTACATTTCCCAGACCCAAGGATTTATTAGTTACTGGAAATCTGGACAATCTATTTCCTATTGCGTTGGAGAATGTTATGGTGGGAAAAATTATTTCCTGCTCATCTAAGGACCATTAACACCACACATTCATAAGGAGATCCAAAATTAAATGTATGGACTCCACATCAATGTGGTGATAGAAGCTCCTGGAGTATCACGTGGTGGTGCTCCAAAACACTGAATAATCACTCCTATTGTGGTGGTGTCAAGAAATGGAATGGATGGGCCGGAAATGGTAGGGGTACCAAAAATGTACAATGGCATGTAGGGCCCACTTTTGAGTCTCCCACGAATAATCTGAACCATAATTTTAAAATAATCTCGAATAGCTCTTGCAAAAAACTAGCTCAATTGAACATGCGTAAATTGTTGATCCAATCTTCTAACTTCTCATACATAATTTAGGATCTTAAATTCTATATGGAAAATTTGAAGATTAGAGCAACATATATACATATTCAATTGAGCCGATTTTTTTTAGAATTACCTGTAAAATTATTTTAAAAATAAAAACGGTTTGAAATATTCGTGCAAAACCCAAAAATAAGGCCCGTGTGCCGTTGTACATTTTAGTACCCAAAATTCGGTAACCGTAGTCGGACTCCTCAAAAACCAGCTAGAATGGAGTTGGGAATTGGAGTAGTAGGGGATACATCACGGGCCGTGATTGACTTCACCTGCTACCCAATTAAAAAGGTTATGGCCCAGTCTTCTGCGGCCCATATTTTCCCACGTTATGGCCCAGTTATCGTCTGTATTTATTTATGAAAACCTCTCCAATTTGGATCAGATTTTAACTAGTATATGTCTTTGAAGGATATATAAAATTTCAAAATGTATGCTCCATTTATTTTGACGTAAAACGTTTGGTGTATCCAGATCGTTCAAAAGTATTTTTGATGGCTAGATGATTTCGGAAAATTTCTCTCCGGTCCTATTTTTTGCTTGGGGTTTCGTGTGGGCCCTCTTTTATTGAGCTATCCCATGCAACCCCTTTTCTAAAAATCCTTTCTTTATTTTACCCTTTCTTGGGAGTGTGAATTATTGGGTTATGAATTCTGAGAGGTGTGACTTTGGGCTCGGTACACAATTCACACCTTTAAATTCAGAATTCACACACCATCTAAATAAATCATACCTCCAAATTACACAATTCACACCTCAAATCAACAATTCACACCTCCTTAATTCGTTGGTCGACAACATATTATTTAAATGGTAAACTAAAACCCTAATTAAAATCAGTTGACGACAATGAACTGCTCTTTTGTGTCATTGTAGAATCAAACATCAAACTAAATTAAGAAGAAAAGGATACATTGACCAACATATATACACATGGAATATGTTATTGTGTAATGGATCAAGAAATATATATACCTATTTGAGGAGGCTATCGGCAATTCGATAGTGATAACAACGGTATTGTGATGAATATTGTCTGTATTTCTCATTGAAAAACTCGGAAGGATACAACCATACATATAGGAAAAGATAAACAAGGAAGGAGAATAATTATCTTATAATTATGGCAGAGATTGATCCTAATTTGATTGTTGCCAAGTGGAGTGAGCCATCCCTTGATTTCCGCTGATATGGTTTCCGTTAATACTGCCCCTCAAGGTGGAGCATGGAGGGACGTAATGCCCAGCTTGGAGGTCAGAAGGCGAAAATGTTCGACACCCAAGGCCTTTGTGAAAATATCGGCTAATTGATCAACGGAGGCAACATGATGAAGCCGAAGAAGACCTTGTTGGACCCTTTCACGCACAAGGTGACAATCGATTTCAATGTGTTTGGAGCGCTCATGAAAAACCGGATTCCGGGCGATGTGCAAGGCTGCCTGGTTGTCACAATAGAGGGTGATCGGAGATGAGGATGGAACCGCTAAATCGCGTAGTAAAGTTCGAAGCCATAATAATTCGCAAGTGGTGGAGGCCATGGCACGATATTCGGCCTCGGCTGAAGACCGGGAGACAACACTCTGCTTTTTAGTGCGCCAGGAGATGGGGCTGCCACCAAGGGTAATGAAATAGCCAGTAGTTGAGCGCCGAGTCATGGGACAACTGGCCCAGTCGGAGTCAGTGTAGCCAGTAAGGGTGAGATCCGAACTGGAGGAGAAGAGAATGCCATGAGAGACGGTGCCCTTGAGGTAGCGGAGTATGCGAGTGGCAGCATCAAGATGGGGGACCCGAGGAGTATGCATAAACTGGCTGAGCATGTTGACAGCGAAAGAGATATCCGGACGAGAAATTGTGAGATATATCAGGCGACCAATGAGCCGACGGTAGGAACTTGGATCCGAGATGGGGTCACCAGAATCGGTTGAGAGTTTAAGATGTTGTTCCATCGGGGAAGAAGCTGGACGACATCCTGACTGGCCTGCATCTGCAAGGATGTCAAGAATGTATTTCCGCTGATTAATAAAAATACCGGCGGCAGAGCGGGCCACTTCGATGCCCAAAAAATACTTGAGCTTCCCAAGATCTTTTAACTGAAATTTACTTGATAAGAACTCTTGTAAGCGGTGAATAGATGCTAAATTGTTGCCTGTAACAAGCAAATCATCAACATAAACGAGAACAACTAGTATAGTAGAACCAGTTTGCCGAGTAAAAAGAGAGTGGTCAGCTTGGGATTGTTGAAAACCAGCAGAGATGAGGACTGTAGATAGTTTAGAGTACCAATTGCGAGATGCCTGTTTGAGCCCATAGAGTGATTTTTGTAAACGACAGACACGCGTCTCCCCCTGTCGACCATAGCCCAGAGGAAGAGACATGTAAACATCCTCGTCGAGGTCACCATGTAGGAAAGCATTATTAACATCTAATTGGTGTAAATGCCAATTCCGAGTGGCAGCGATAGCTAGCACACAATGGACAGTGACCAATTTCGCAACAGGAGCAAATGTGTCATGATAGTCCAACCCCTCGATTTGAGTGTAGCCTTTGGCGACCAAGCGCGCTTTGTATCGTTCTATGGATCCATCTGCTTTTAATTTGGTTTTAAAAACCCATTTACAACCAACCGGTTTTTTGCCAGGCGGAAGAGGTGTGAGGACCCAGGTTTTGTTTGTGTCAAGTGCATGGAGTTCTTGAGAAATGGCATCACGCCATTTTGTGTGCTTGATGGCTTGACCATAGGAAGTGGGGTCATGTGAATGAGATAAAGCCGAGAGAAAAGCGAAGTGAGATGGGGAGATATGAGAATAGGAAAGGAAATGACTGAGAGGGTAGACCGTACCTGAAGACGGAGACGGAGCAATGGTGGAGGCAGCCGTGGCGGAGGGAAGGGTAGGACATAGGTAGTCCCGAAGATAGCCTGGAGGCTGATGTGGTCGGGATGGCCGAGAGGAGATGGCTGGGGAGTGGGGGTTTAGTTCGGGTGGGTCGAGATTGGTAGTGTGGGCTGGTAAATTAGCAGGACGGATCAACTCGGTGGAGTGGGTAGATGGTGGGGGTTCAGGATCATCGGGCGGGGGGCTGGTGGGGGGATTATTTGTAGTGGGGTTGTGATTGGGTGGAGGAAGAGGGCTAAGAGGTTCAGCTGGGTATAAGTCAGTGAGACTAGGAGATGGGTTGGCGGGCGGAGGAATATAGTGCGGGCTTTGGGAATGGAATGGAAAAATACTTTCAAAAAAAGTGACATCCCGAGAGATAAAAAAAGTGTTCGTGTCGAGATTGAAAAGGCGGTATCCGCTGTGGCGGGGAGGATATCCCAAAAACACACAAGGAACACCGCGAGGTTGAAATTTGTCTCGACCAACACGGGATGTCTGTGCATAGCATAAGCATCCAAAAACACGTAAAAATTTGTAATTGGGGGTTCTACGAAAAAGCTGTTCATACGGGGAGGTATTTTTTAAAGTTGGCGAGGGGGTGCGGTTAATAAGATAGACTGCGGTTAAGACACATTCGCCCCAAAATTTGATGGGTAGGTGAGCTTGAAAACGTAAACAGCGAGCCACATTTAATATGTGGCGATGTTTACGTTCAGCAACGCCATTCTGTTGAGGGGTATCAACACAAGTTAATTCTTGTAAAATCCCATTGTCATGAAATAATTTTTGTACGGGACAAGATAAAAAATCCATGGCATTATCCGAACGAAAAAATTTGACTTTTGCATTAAAATGAGTTTGGACCATAGTGATAAAAAATTGAAGCTTGGAAAGAGCATCTGATTTGTAACGCAATAAGTACACCCATGTAGTACGTGTGCAATCATCAACTATTGTAAGAAAATACCGAGCCCCACAAGTGGAAAGAGTATGGTAGCCACCCCAAATATCAACAAATATACGAGCAAAAGGAACATCACTTTTATTGAGCTTTAAAGAAAAAGGTAGTCTAATGTGTTTTCCACGTAAACAAGCATCACAGGGAGAAATATTATTCTTGTGGCAAATGAAAGAAGGTGGTAAACTGGTGGGTGCGGGGTGACCTAATCGTTGGTGCCATAAGGTGGGATCATCAGATGGAGTTGCGAGGGCGACTGAGGATGAGGTGCGGAGATAGTACAAGCCATGGCGTGCCTCACCCGCTCCAATCACAGTCTTCGATTTGAGGTCCTGAAAGAGACAAAAAGTAGGAAAGAAAAAAACAATGCACTTAAGATCACGAGTTAATTTTTGAACAGATAATAGATTGAAACGAAAACTGGGGACATGTGATACATCAAAAAGAGTGATAGATGGGGTGACATTAATAGCTCCTGTATGGGAAACGATGTGGGTGGAGCCAGAAGCGGACCGGACTGGCAAAATATTATCAGTAGCTGTATATGAGTTAAAAAGAGATAGATGAGGCGTCATGTGAGAGGATGCCCCACTATCAATGATCCATTCATTTGAAATAAAATCGGTATTACCAGTAAAAAAAGCAGATGGATTATCATAAAAATCAGATGCTTGGGTTGCCTCAGCGAGACTCGAGTGAGAGTTGAACTCCATGACCGAAGGTTGTGCTGCATAATAAGACCGGCCAGATGATTGATTTGAGAGGCGATTGAAGAACCAATCTGGATATCCATTGAGCTCAAAACAACCTGACTTGTAGTGACCCGTTTTGTTGCAATGAGTACATAGGGCGTTCGGGTCTTTGCTCGGTCGAAGTTGTGGGTCGGACTGTTGAGCTTGCTGTAGTTGGCGTGGCGGGTTGAGGCGTGTAAGAGGGGGCTGCCGAGTGAGTTGTTGTCGGGTCTGAGGTGCAACATAAATGGGCTGCAAAGGTTGGCTCAAATGTTGGACCCGTGTTTGATTTTGCGAAAAAGCGCGCTGATTTTGCGAGTTTCGCTGCTGTCCATTGTTGGGTTTTGGCCGATTTTGCTGGCTGTGAAATTTCTGACTCACCATTGCCGAGTCTTCATGTATGGGCTGAATAGTGGGGACGGATTGTGAGATTTTGGTTTGTTCTTCCGAGATTAATAAGCCATGGACTTTTCCAAGATCGGGAATCGGGTCCATTGCGAGAATCTGAGTGCGAAGGACCCAATATGGTTCGTTGAGGCCCATCAAAAGTTGATATACACGTTCATTAGATACTCTTTTATGCCATGCTCTAGCCGTACCACACGTACATTCCGGAAGTGGTTCAATGCCATCAAGTTTATCCCAAAGAGTTTTGAACGTGTTATAGTAATTGGTGATATCAAGATTACCTTGTTGAAGGTTGCTAGTTTCCCTTTGAATTTTGAAGATGGCAGCATTATTCCCTTGAGTGAATCTTGACTCCAGATCACGCCATAATTCATATGGCGTCCGGCAACTCGCTAGACTTGGGGTGATCGAGTTGCTTATGCTATTAAGCATCCATGAGAGAACCATTGTTGATACGCGTTTCCAAAGGGGCTGAATTTCTGGATCTGTTGGGTACGGCAATGAGTTGTCGATGAAGCATAATTTATTCTTCGCGCAAAGAGCCATGGTGATGGCGCGACTCCAGGAGCCATAGTTGGTGTGGGTCATGGCAATATCAACAAGGGGAGTGCGGGGATGATCGGCGGAGTGTAGGAAATAGGGAGAAGAAAGGTCAGAGATTAATTTCTGAACCTTTTCTTGAGCATCGGCCATGTCAGGAAAGATGGACAGAAGGTTGAGGTTGTCGTGTTCTTCCAGCTTGTGGTGGATGTTGTTTTATGTGGAAGAAGGAGAGCAAGGATGTGAACAACCTGGCTCTGATACCATGATAACAACGGTATTGTGATGAATATTGTCTGTATTTCTCATTGAAAAACTCGGAAGGATACAACCATACATATAGGAAAAGATAAACAAGGAAAGAGAATAATTATCTTATAATTATGGCAGAGATTGATCCTAATTTGATTGTTGCCAAGTGGAGTGAGCCATCCCTTGATTTCCGCTGATATGGTTTCCGTTAATAGATAGTAATGGCGGATGGGAAATCGATTGTCGACATCTACCCTTCGAGCGACGACGTTTAAGTTGATCGACGCTGGAGTGGAGAGCTCCGGTGGGTTTACCTCCATTACTATAGAATCTCCGGTGGGTTAAGTTTAGAAACTCCACGGTTCTTCTGTTTTTTTCCTCCCTTATCCTATCCTAACTCTCTATAAGAAGAATCGGTTTTGCAATTGAATTGCTGGACATTTTGCCAATTTGGACCATTTTGCCCTCTAATTGGGAAGCCATTTGTTTTGTGGAGCAGGGTAATTTCGTCTTTTCTATATTACTTTGTTAGCTCCGCCTCTCCCTTTATTCTTTTCTTTTGGCTCCCACTCTTTTTTTCTTCGAACAGAGAAAGAGAGAGAGAGAGTGCCTCCTTTTTTTTTTCTTCGGCCTCCCACACTACTTTTCTTCGAACAGAGAGAGAGAGACGCCGGTCTTCTCTCGGCCATCAGCCATGCATAGTCTCATCGTCACTGATGCCGGTATGAGCAAAGCAAGAAAAAGCAGTGAACTCACACTCGCTGGACAATCCCACCGTCAAATCTTAAACCCTAGCCCAGAAATTGCAGGTTTCTGTGTTTGATTTGTGTGAGTAGAGTTATTTTGAGTAGGAGTTTTGCATTTTGCATTTTTTCTTTTGTATTGTATTTATGTTGCATGTGTCGTTTCCTCATTTTTACAATAATTGATACTGAGGTCTACGAAAATTGATTCAGTTGGAGGGGAAAAAGAAGAAAGAAGTCATAAGTGAGACCAAGTAAGTTTTAGCTTATCTGTTTCCTGGCATGAGAGTTTGCATCAATGTTCTGGGTGCTAACGTTTTGCTTTTCCTCCCCTTTTTTCCCTTATTTCTCTGGCTGTAGGTAAGTCAGTATACAACAGAATACAGATGGGCTTGAACGAGCCAGAGACAACCTTACTGAAGCTGCTGCTCCCTTCGCTACTATTGCACAGACAAGCTTTAGGGAGCATGCGTTAGCGGGATCTGCTACATCGTCGATTGCGATGGCAACGTCCACCGTCCACATCAGTCTGAATGAGTTCAACAATTCAGGTAATTCGTATTTCATGGATGGTTGATATTTGGTTTTCTGTTGCCTTTCCTTTGAATGGTTTGTATTTTGTTTTGTTTGCTGTATCGGGAAGGAGACCATGCAGTGTAAGTTGTGATGTTCAGTTTCTCCTTCTTCAATGTGCTGAATATTGTTGATGCCAATTCGTATTTTCCCCTTTTGCGTTTGGATTTTAACTGATTTATGCCGATTTGGTTTAGGGTTTTGTTTGGAGACTGGATTCAAAAAAAAAAAAAACCACAATTAAGATTTCGAGTTTTTGTTTGCTGTGTCAAATTCATTATTTGTCCCACTTGCATGGTGCGTATGTGGGTTTGGTTCATCTCTTTTGAATATGGGTTTTCCAGGTTAGACTCTGCTTGGGACTTTTGTATACTTTAGTGTTTCAGAAATGTTTGCTTGTACTGGCTTTGATTGGGGGTTGTATGGTTATGCGACAAAGCCCTCACACCGGCTATTTCCGGTAGGCTATGGATCTTCTTTCTTGTGCATTTTGCTTCAATTTGATCTTGCAAGTGCTTGTTTGTTAATGTTTGACTGGTTAGTGTTATTGCATAATTTTATTTTTTGGAATTTTTCCTTAAGTCTGTCCTTGTGCGTGTTTGTTAGTTCCTATTTTGTGTGATCAATTCTTAAGAATGTGATTTTGTTTTGGCTCAAGTTTGGGCTTAGGGGTGTTTGTATTGGGGGATTTAGTTTTCTGGCCAAATACTTGTGCAATTGACTAATAAGTTTTCCTTTTCTCAAATACATGTGCAGTTTTTCTTGCTGTTTCTGGTGTGAAGCTTGCTATGTCAAAATAGCATCTCCACCAAAACTTCCTTTTCCAAAGCCCCAGATAAAACCTGTCCAACCTGCTTGCGACCTTAAAGTGATGCAATAAGAGTACCCCAAGCGTAGGGCTAGGTCGGTTGCAGCATAATAAACTCGGAAGTCCGAGGTCGAATCCACAGGGAGCCAATGGAGCTAGGCCGGAAGGTTTGCTTTACGAAGGGTTTTTTTTTTAGCGTTAGGACCGCCAACCTTAGATTTGGCGTTGAGACGGCCAACTTTTGAATGGTGGAATTCTCTCTACCTCCTAACTTAATTGAAAATGAAGATTGACTAGAAACTAAAAGCGGCAAGGTCTAGGGGTTCATTCCGCCCATAACTTAGGCCGTTCAATGCTTCTCTTTGATAACTCAAGTGAGAGTCACTGTCATTTGATCTCACTCGGAAGATTTAGCTATGAAAATCAAGTTTAACTTATGCAACGGGGTTTGGAAATGGATGAAAACTCATTGAGGCATTTTATCGAACACAAAGAGAGCCATGGTTCCAAGCATTGGGTGTGCCAAGAGACTTGTCTACACCCAATCAAAGAAGTTAACATCTCTAGGTTTAGACCAAATATTAGAGTTTAACAAGTTCTTTGAGGCAATTTGGCAAACACCTAGAGTGACATAGCTCCAAGCATTATATGTGGCAAGAGATCAAATCCTTGCCTACACATAATCAAAGAGGTTAACAACCCTAGGTTTTGTTACATAAAAATGAACTTAATCCATTCACAAACCACATTAAGCACAAGAAATGAGAGAAGCCATTAAACTACCCAAGTCATGGGGTAGAAATCACCCCATGACCAAGCCTAGATCACTACTCACCCATAGTGGGTGTAAACACAAGCCAAAATGAAGAGAGAAATGAAAATATTCACAAAAACGAAAATAAAAGCTAGATTAATGTAAAGAACAAGAGTACTTACAACATTAATGAAGGACAAAAGTCTAGAAACCCTTGAATCCTTGCTCTCTTGAAGAGAGAAGGTGAACTAAAGAGGAGAGGAGAAAAGGGAGGTAGAGAGAGAAAGGAAAAAATGAAGAATGCCCTAAAATCGGGCTAAGGGTGATATATATACCCCCTTTACACAAAAACTACAAAAATGCCACTGAAATGTTCGCGCGGGACCAAGGGATCGATCCCTAAACATTGGGGGATCGATCCCTGAGCTTTCTGGATGCTGCAGGAGCTGAAAGGGTGGGGGGATCGATCCCTAAACATTGGGGGATCGATCCCTGTGCTCGCTGGATTCTGCAGGCAATTTCTCTGTGCTGATTCAACTTCTTATGCAATTTTGTTTGCTGATTCAACTTATTGATTCAACTTCTTATGCAATTTTGTTTGCTGATTCATCTTCTTTCTCTGTGCTGATTCAACTTCTTATGCAATTTTGTTTGCATAAGTTGGGTAGGAATGTGTGTGGATTTTATAGTTCAGTAATTTGGGTGAACAGAAAAGGGAAGAATAAGAAAGGAAAAGGAAGAAGAAAGAGAGAAGTCTGTGATTGAGTTTTGTTTGCTTTCTTTGTGCACTCTGAATTTTATAGTTTCAGAGATTTGGTTTTCTTTCACATTGTTCATATAAACTGCTAGCATAGATGTGTGAAAACACAGTAAATGGAACTTGATCCGCGACTACCACACAAGCTGACCTTGGCACATATTTGTTGTTTTACCAGGCCAAGACTACAAGGATGATGGAGCTCCGAAAAGGTTGTGTGAGTCCACAAGTGAGTCCCTGAGATTGTAAATATTTTGACTACATGTCTGTCAACATCCATTCAAAGTGTGCCCCCCTTTTTTTGGCATTCTATGTGTTTGACAAAATGTATGAGAGACAAATGAATGGTAATCTATGTGTTTGACCAAACACAAGTGTTGGGAATCTTTTTCTGGCTGGATTGATGTTAGCAAAAATCCATTTGCTTTATGGTTTAAAACTTATTTCTTACTTTTGTTATAGCCAGTTCATGGATTCGTCGAGTAGGATTTGGTGATTGATGTTAATTGAGGCTATATTAATATAACGTTCATCCGTGCTTGAATCCGCCTTTATAATGGCAAGCTCTACTATGTCTTTCAGCTTCATAGGCGTCCTATTTTGTTGTCATTTTATTCCTTTGATTGATTCGCTTTGATTTGTTTCGAATATATTACAATGGCAAGCTCCATACTGACACTTAGAATGTAATTAAACATTGCCAACTAAAATAAGTCTACCTTTTCAGTGAAAGAAGGAAACCCCTGAAGCAAAATATGGAATCGTCACTCTTCAGCCATTGAATAGAATAGTGGAGTGAATGTTGAAGAAATCAGGAGACCCAGGGGCAGAGATAAAGTATTGCAATCTTTCTGCTTCGGCAAGGTTTTTTAGTGTCCATTTATATTGAGCGAACAGAGAAAGTCACTTTGGAATCTGTGCATTGAGTTCCATTCACTCAAGAAAGGATCTTTTGTGCTTTGTGTTACTGTTGACATTTTTTTTTTATTATTGTTTTGGCTTTTTTTAGAAATTATATTTTTTTCCTCTCGTCCTACGGCATTTACATGTACTTCAAAATTTGCAGGAAAAAAAATCAAACATTTCTCATTTGCTTCATTTTGTACACCTGTTTTCTTTTCCAATAGTAGGAACTAGGAACATGTTATGCATTAGACGGGTTTGATTCATTTTAGGTCATTTTTGGATGCAGGTGGGTTAAATTGGAAACAACTTGAGAGAGGCAAAACAGGTATAGGCATCCGTTTATGTTTCTCAATAGCACAAATGAGTATTAGTAGTGTTGGAGGATATGGATTATTCTTTTTTCAAATTGCTCTCTTATTTGATTCAGTGTTCCCCCTAAATATTACTTGGGGTGGTTCATTTTCGTGTCCCCAAGGACTTTGGTATTTTCTTACTCTGTGTTTATTCAGTTTTCCGTTCTCCTCTTAAATACTGATGACTTAGAGAGTTGAATTGTTGTTTCACATTGCTTATCAAGTTTTAGTAATAACCATTTCAGTAGTTTGATTGCCACCCAATGGCCACATCAAACCTATGATCGTTGAATTGTGATTTCACATTGCTTATTGAGGAAAAAGGTAAATGTGTTACCCTTTCACTCTCTATCTCCCAGTTTCTACTTTCTTAGTTCAATGTATGGAATGGTTGAAGTATGTCAAGAGTGATTGTTTTTTTGGTTGAATTATGGGCCTACATCTATTGGGTGCTTAATGGATGGTTCGGATTGACTAGCACCTTTCGCTCAAGGGCTGAGATTGAGAGCAAGAAAAAGCAAGGAATGAGATGAAATTCGAACCTCTAATTTTTCCTGCCCATGACACTACACACAGCATTTCCACTTCCGGTGGAAGACTCATGCACGTTCCCCACTCATCTCTCTCTCTCTCACTCACCCACACACCCACACACACGGCAGTTTAACTGCTTCCCACACCCCTGCTCCTGAACCAAAACAAGCTCGAATTGACACTCCCCCTTTCACCTGAATCTCAGAATCTCTCACAAAGAAGAAGGAAAAGAAAAAAGCCTGAATGGAAAACGAATCTGCCACCATGGAATTGTAGTTTGTCTCAATTGATAGAGGTACCCGATTCTGGGTTGAGTTCCATTTAATGGTTGAGTTCTTTGACAAGGGCAAGTCATATTGAAGGTAATAACAGCACTTGTGTTGATTGCCCTTTACTGACTAGTCTTTTATATGCACGAGGTTTGTTTTTGAGTGCTTCCTAGAATGACACTACCTTGCCATATGTAAATACCATGTGCAATATAAAATATGCATGTAATCAGCTAAACTCTATGCTACTTTCTATAATATCTGAAACTCAAATTTTTTTTGCTTAGAGGAAACTGTAGGAGCCAGACACTTAATGAGAGTTCTCTGGTCCTTTCGAAAGATGAGGACACTTTAAAGTTAAGAATTGCTTTTTGCATCAAAAACAAATGGCACTCTGGGGGTTAAACCTGCTCATTGTTTCTTGGCAACATCTTGGGTAGTTGGTTTTGGTTAGTTGGGGGTATCTTGGATGGCTGTTGTTGTGTCTTGTATCCTGTATGGTGGTGTCTGCAACCATTAGAGAGTCTTAGTACCAGTGGGGTGCATCTGTTTCTCTGCTGCTACTTCTACACTTTATTGCTCACTACTGCATATGACGGATCTTGTTGCAACCAGTTTTTCCAACACAAAGTTAATGCTGAAAATATTTTGAAGTTGCAGCGATATTCTGCCGTCACTATATGCTGCAGCATTGTTTGGAGTAAACTACACCGCTGATTGGAAAAATGCTGATCATGATTCTGCTATTTTGCTATCCTTTCATGCTATTAAGTAAAATCTACTGCCATCACATGGATGGCATGGCTGCTACATTACCATGACCATGTTACAGTGAAGAATTGCATTATGCTTGAAGGATTGGATTTTGTTGATGCTCTTACCAAGGCATTCCTTACCTGACTAAACTACGCCACTAATTGGAAAATCTCAATGCTGAACCACTATGCTGCTAGCATACCATACTATACTTCTTTTCTGACCTCTTTTATCTTCTTCTTAGTTTCCACTTTTATCTTGTTCTTCTGCAGCCTCTTTTATTGTTCTACCATTTTCCAACCCGTTCTTCAACGAGCACAACATTTGTGCTGTGCACGAAGCCGGAACCTAGTTTATTGTAAAAAAAATCTTTTTGGGATATCTTTGTATGTATATATGTTGACATAGCGTGGGATGGGGGGTTTGACACCGGTCGGGGAGGATGGGTGGTGGACGAAGGAGGTGGCGGCCTTTGCGGTGGATCGAGAGGAGAATGTGGAGCTCGAGGAGCCAAAGGCCAAGTAATCGTTGGGGAGTAGGAGGCCGAGCAGAAGGCCAAGAACAAGAAAGAAAAGAAAGAAGCTGAGGAGTGAAAGGCCGGAGGAGGGCGGGGGTATATTGGGCAGATTACTTAAAGAACGCTGCTACTCACACAACATATATATACAGATTGTGTGCATAGGTCAAGTGTGGGGCTCACTACGGATCTCACACAAACAATCCAAGCCGTTCATTAATTGTAATGCATTTTTTCAAGGGTCCTCGCTAAAAATTAGCTAATTCCGATACCTTTAGGTGCTCAATTCAATAATCTTATTTTTTATTCAGATTTCAGGACAATAAAAAGTTAGATGGTTGGATCGAGTACATTAGGGATCGGATTGAACTGATATTTTGCGAGCCATTGAATTTTTTTGTGCATGACCTGTAGTAGGCCCCATACAATGAATGGCTCGGATTGTTTGTGCATGACCCCATAGTAGGCCTCGTACAATGATCTGTGCACGATCTGTGTGTCAAAAGTCTGTGTCAATCGACTTATTGCTACTTAAAACGAGGCCTGGATGAGTGTGATTAGATGTGCGTTGGGCCTGAATGGGTAGACGGTGAGAAAATGGGATCGGCCTTAGAAGAACCTCATTTAAAGAGGTTGTTTTTTTATTGTTTTCCTGAAGCATCCCTTTAAATTTGAGCCGTCTAAAACATTTTTTGACTGTTCTGATGCACCAAATGGATCAAACTAGTCGGTAGCTAATTGATCGGATCCGCCTCCGTTGTGTAATGTGAAAAAGCGCCGAAGTAATGTTAGAGGATCCGCATTAGGCTCTTTAGATTGTGGACCAAATTACATATTAAAAAGTCACTTTATTACTTTAACTACTCACTTTTAAAATGTCTACTGCATTAGGGTCTCTAAATTAAACACTCCCATTAAAAATATCTGTGTTTGGTTTATAATTTTGAGATTTATTTTTGAGATAAAAAAGTTCTATAGATTTGCATATTTTTTCGTTTTTAGTAAAAAAATTTAATATATTAACAAACTCTTTTATTTTTTGAATAGAGGTACGCTATGTACATCTAAAAAGTAAAAAATAAGTAAAAAATTTGACAAAAAATCACTAAAGAGGAAAAAACACGGATGACAAAATAGTACAAAAATTTGAAGAGATTATTTCTATGAGGAGAATCAAATAAATGTATCTCTTACTCTCTTCTCAATTAAATATTTCTTGACAAGGGTCCTGTTTGGGCCACAACAAATGGGCAAAAAATTGATTATTTTTGCAGGGCAATTATGGTCTTACAAAGATGATTCAGCCTATGAAGTCATTCTTGAAATATTTTTTTATAGATTCCTGAAAAGAATTAGCTCAATTCGATATCGGTAAGAGTTGTTTCAGAATTCATAGGGTGCCCTATGAATTTTGAAATAGTTCTAACCAGTTTGAACTAATTTTTTTCATAAACTTATAAAAATAAATAAAGAATGACATGCAGTTTGAATTATTTTTGTAGAAACTATAATGGACCCTGCAAAAATAAAAACATTTGAAACCTGAGGGTTTTATTCTTTGTTGAAAGTAGTATTTTATTCAATCACGAGGGAACAATGATACGCTTTTCTTAGCGAGACACTGTAGCAAAAACTAATTACCCGGAAAGGGAGAGAATGACGAGGCTGATGCCATGCAACTTTTTACTTTTGACTCTTTAAAATAACCTAAAGGGTCATGTGGCGAATGTGCTACGGATGCTCATATAGGTGCACTGAATGATCTTCCTCTTTTTCTTTATGGAAAATAATATTGGCACTCCAAAAATTGATGCAGGCACTCCAAAAAACAAAGGAAAATGACTTTGAAATTACACTGATTTTAGAGTGGCTGCATCAATTTTTGGAGTGCCAATATCATTTTCCTTCTTGATATTAGGTGAAACAACTAAAAAAGGTAACCAAATATGATCAACATTTATACAAGAAGTGCTGTTAATCTCACCCCCATGTCAACCCCCGACACGGGCTCCCTTCAATTTCCTGTTTTACCCTTGGTTTCCATGCTCTCTCTCTCTCTCTCTCTCTCTCTCTCTCTCTCTCTCTCTCTCTCTCTCTCCCCCCGTTGTCTCTCTCTTATTTTATTTTTTGTTATAAATTTTAAATGCTAATAACTTTTTTTTCATTTACTGTTTTTTAATAAATTTTATACATTTGAAATCTAATTAACGAAACCTATCAAAAGAGTCTAATATTGATGGTGAAATAATACAAAACGGAAAAATTATATTTTTGTGATAGTTTAAACTGTCTAAAGATGTTAAAAAATTAAGTGTTCTAAATTTCAATCTGTTTGAACCGATGGAAAGATTTTAATTTTCTGATCATTTTGTCTTAAATGGTCATAGTTAAATTTTAACTTTAGGGCTCTCGTTGAGTAACCCTAGGAAAGTCGTAGAATCAAATATTTCTTAGGGTTAATTAATGAGAGCCATAAAGTCAAAATTTAGTTATAACCATCTAGGATAAAATGATCAGAAAAATAAAATCTTTCCACCGGTTCAAACGGATTGAAATTTGGAACACTTACACTTTGTTTGGTTGAGGTTTTAGAAAGTTAATTTTGAGAGTTGAGTGGTAATGAGTGGAGAGAGATAGAGAAAGAAATTTATTGAAAACTGTGCCGAGAGTAAAAGTTACTCTCAAAATGGTGAATCAAGCGGAGTCTTAATTTTTTAACTATATTTTTTAATATATAAATTGTCTAAAGAGGTCGAAATCAAGTATTTTTTTAAATAAATTTTATATTTTTAAAATTTACTCAACAAAACCTATCAAACAAGTCTAATATTGAATATGAAATAATGTATTTAAATTAAATAAATTTTTTAGGCCCAATATATTATCTGTTTGTTTTTATTTTTTCGTCCTTCATTTTTTTTAAACTTCTATATTTGAGTTTTCAAATAAATTATATTTGTTGAATCCACTTAATTACTTTATATTTCTTTGAACAGTCGATAATGCAAACTGAAATCAAATTTCATTTAACTATAATTCAGTATATAGAACTAATACATAAACATAAATAAATACACAAATTTAATCAATATTTCCGCCAAATTATGGTCGTTGTCCCGGCGGATCTATCTGCATTACTTCGTACCACAATTGAAGGCGTGCTTCATAAGGATGAGCCCATCCGTGTGCTTCATCTGATGCATTTGGCCTCCACCATTTGATGATGGGTGGTACAGGGTAATGAGGGTATAGGAAAATTTGCACGAAGTGATTGCCATTAATATGACCAATAACTATATGTGTGTGCGCTGCGAATGGAATTGGATGGGAGGTCAACGGCAAGTGAGTGAGACAATTTGAAGCAATCATATCGAATGTATGTAATACAGCGTTGTACCACGTGCACTACAAGGCTCCGATTGCCTCTCTTTTTTCTTTTTCTTTTTCGTTTGAACCCATGAAATTTTTTTAGTTTTGTGATCATTTTATCATAGATGATTATAACTAAATTTTGACTCTAGGGCTCTCGTTGATTAACCCTAAAAGATATTTGATTCTACGACTTTCTTAGGGTTAATCAACGAGAGCTCTAGAGTCAAAATTTAATTATGACCAATTATGATAAAATAATCAGAAAACTAAAATCTTTCCACCGGTTCAAATGGATTGAAATTTGGAATACTTAATTTTTCAACCTCTTTAGACAATTTAAACTACCACAGAAATATAATTTTTTCGTTTTACATTATTTCACCATCAATATTAGGCTCGTTTGATAGGTTTCGTTGAGTACGTAGATTTTAAAAATATAAAATTTATTAAAAAAATTTCGTGAAAAAAAAGTTATTAACATTTAAAATTTTATAACGAGAGAGAGAGAGAGAGACAGAGAGAGAGAGAGAGAGAGAGAGAGTGGAGGGGGTAAAAGGGGGAAAGAGAGCCCCGTGTCAGGGGGTGTCTGACACGAGAGGGGCAATTAGTAATCCACTTAGAGCATCCGCATCTCTCTCGGTACTTCCTCCATCAAACTATAAAAAAGAGCAAGACCTCCAAAACTCTCCTGCATCAGGCTCACTACTTCCCTCTCTACTTTGCAATTGGTATAGCTTTGCTACAGTATCTCGTTTCTTCTCACGAGGCACTGTTCATAAGTTATCTCTTATTTTATTAATTACTTGCTCAGAGCAGGCTGCTCCCATGGCTGCTCGTGCTTGGAGGCTCCGCTTTTTTTGCCGCAAATCCACTGGCTTTGAGCTTGGCCTTCTTACTGTTCACCTGCACCCATGGCTTTTGAGGTCAACCTATGAAGAGATGATGCATGCCGTGGTTGAGATGGGTTTGGAGGGAGAAGTGGGGTGGTGATCGGAGGGGTTGATCGTTGGTTGTCAGTGTGAGGTGAGGTGGGGGACACGGGGGAGGGGGTTTGTGTTGTTGATCTTTGGTTGAGACTGGTTTGAGGTTTTGTTTTTCGATTTTCTGGGATTGGATTTGAGAAATGAGAGAGTAAAGTTAGAGAGAGAGAGAGAGAGAGAGAGAGAGAGATTAATTGCTGTCGCTGTTTTCTTTTGCAGAAAGTCTACACACAGGCAATTTGTGCACAAATTGTGCACAGATTTTAATGTGGGGCCCACCACGGGTCCCACACAAATGATCCAAACCGTTCATTGAATGTAAAACATTTTTTCAAAGGTTCCTGCAAAAAATCAGCTCAATCCGATATCTATAAATGCTCGATTCAATTGTTGAACTTTTTATTCAGATTTAAGAATAATGAAAAGCTAGACGATTGGATCGAGCATTTATAGGTATCGAATTGAGCTAATTTTTTACAAGAACCCTCAAAAACTTGTTTTAAATTTAATGAATGACTCGGATTATTTGTGTAGGGCCCGTGGGGGAGGGGGTTTGTGTTGTTGATCTTTGGTTGAGACTGGTTTGAGGTTTTGTTTTTCGATTTTCTGGGATTGGATTTGAGAAATGAGAGAGTAAAGTTAGAGAGAGAGAGAGAGAGAGAGAGAGAGAGAGAGATTAATTGCTGTCGCTGTTTTCTTTTGCAGAAAGTCTACACACAGGCAATTTGTGCACAAATTGTGCACAGATTTTAATGTGGGGCCCACCACGGGTCCCACACAAATGATCCAAACCGTTCATTGAATGTAAAACATTTTTTCAAAGGTTCCCGCAAAAAATCAGCTCAATCCGATTTCTATAAATGCTCGATTCAATTGTTGAACTTTTCATTCAGATTTAAGAATAATGAAAAGCTAAACGATTGGATCGAGCATTTATAGGTGTCGAATTGAGCTAATTTTTTACAAGAACCCTCAAAAACTTGTTTTAAATTTAATGAATGACTCGGATTATTTGTGTAGGACCCGTGATGGACCCCACAATAGAATCTGTGTACAATCTGTGCACAGACTGCTGTGTGTGTAACAGGACTTGTTTTGTTTCTCTGTTTTGTTTTTTTTTTTTTTTAAAGAATAAAGAAATAATATTTTTAATATGATAATTTTAATATAGAGAGTCTGATGCGGGAGACATTTTAAAAATAAGTAGCGAAAGTAATAAAGTGAATTTTAAAGAGGTAATTTGGTCCAAAATGTAGTGAGGCTAATGTGGATGCCCTTATACAACGCATGCCAATGAGATAGTGTCATATCATCGTGTTATGGTTGGTGCAAAATTTAAGCCTTCCAAAAAAGTAAATACTTATTTGTAATTTTCAAGTTTAAAAGTAATGGACTTACTAAAATATCTTTTTTATGCAATATGAATCTTGTTTGATAAATCTTGATGAAATCTTTTGAACAATACATTAAAATTAAAAAAATCACTTTTGTAAATACATTATTTTTAAGTTTGAAATTGCAAATAAATATTTATTTTTTAAGAAGGTTTAGCGGAACGGGGATGCACATTGGCCTTACTTTGAAGGGGCTTTTTGACACGGTATTTTTGAACGTTTCTCTTAAATTTTACTACTGGCTTGAGGTATAATTTCACATCACATGGTTCGGCTTGACGAGAAAAATTGAAAAATATATATAAAGAAATAGATAGACTAAAATTGAAAAAGTTCATAAAAGACAATGAAAAAGACAGTCTTGTCCACTAAAAATTATGTTGTCGGGCATGCTGCAATAACATCGAACGTAGAACCCCAATTTTCTAATTTTGAGTAGAATCAATTGTGATTGTGCTTATGAGACATGAATTTCAAAGTAGAGACCCAAAATTTAAATCTAAGAAATAGTAGTGAGTTTATACATTTTCGCAATTACTAAAACAAATCTAAGTAGAATAAAAGTTTTAATTTTTAGTAAATGCAAAATTGAAGATTATCATTACTTTTCCAATCTGCCGTCCATTTTTACTCGAAGCATGACGATTGTTAGGTATAAAGAAAATATATCCTAAAAAGGTAAATCAACGGTACATTGATTTACATTTTTGGAGTAATTTCAGGATACATCTTCTTTGTACTTTCAATAAAATACTACTCAACTCAAAACCTAGTACTTTAAGACGTCCAAAATTAGACATATAGAAACAAAAAATTATTCAATGATCTTAGGACAGTTACGTGATGCCCAATACTCATTTTATAACACATTTTCGTGGGACTTAATATTGTGTATAGATCCCACAAAACCTGTAGTGGAAAAGGGTATTGGAGTACCACGTGCGGTATGCAAGATCACTAATTAGGGTCAAGCTCCCGTACTCCAGTGCCCATTACCATCCCATTCCGGCCAGTTAGCCATTTTCCAGCGACTATCGGTTTTCTTCAATGATCGGATCCATTCATATTATTGATCTTGTCGAGACGCATAAGCATGCCAAAAATCATGTCCATCGGATATCGTTTAATAGACAAATGTAATCCATTTATTTTGGGAAAAAATACATACCCACACTAGATTGGAACATCTATCATCCATTTGTCCAAAATAAATGTGTTCCGATCATACATTGAATGACATCCGATGGAAATGATATTTCACATGGTTATTCGACTCGACGAGATCTACAATATAAACGGATCCGATCACTGAACAAAATCGATATCTGCCGAAAAACGGTCTGACTGGTCGGAACTGGCCAGTAATGGATACTAGACGGGAACTTGACCCCACTAATAAAGTGTTTTCAAAGAGATGCATCCCTCTGTACAAAAATTCAAAAATAAAAGATGGAGTAGAAGGGTATATAACGATGGAGTTGAGGTGAAGACGACGACGACAACGATTAAGAAGTGGAAAGAGAAACAATTATGACAACGACCACGATCAAGGACCTAATCAAGGGATCTACATCTTCTAGGAAGATTCTCTCTATGAGGATCGTGTGAAGATTTGAAGTTCGAAAAATTTTGTTTTAATTCGAACCACTAATTATCGAGATGAACGGTCTCAATACTATGAAAATCCTCATACGATTCTTACAGGGAGAATCGTCATAGAGGATCCGGATCCGACCTCAAGGGTGTCTAAAATTTATCCTCCTCAAAGGGGATATATATAAATAAGGATATCATATCCAGGACAAAAAGAAACACACCAAAACCGGAAAATTTTTCAGTGCCGAGCGGGTATCATGTGGTGTCCGTTTGCGCATCCGAGCCATCCATTACGTGTTTGAATAGCTCAGATTTGGAGAGAGAAAAAGGAGAGAGAGTGTTGGGGTGAGAGGAGAGAGAGAGTTTCAGTCCAAGCCGTTCAAAAGTGTATCGGACAGCTCGGATGTGCCAAACGATTACCATGTAGGTTATACCCGCTCGCCACTAAAAAATCACTCCACAAAACCGGATATACTACACCCGGTTAATATAGCTGACTTAAATATTAAACACGCACATATTGAACAGGAAAAGAAAAATGAGATAGAACAGCAAATCACATGAGTCACATGACTACCCCTCGAGTTCTAACTACAATTACATAACTGTCCCTCGAGTTCAAACTTCAAACTGCTAAACATAACATACAACTAGGTCTACATGGCAGACGCTCTACGGTGGATTCTTGTAAACTTATTTTTTTCTTCGTTTTATTTGTCTTTTTCCGAATTTTTGTTGGATTTGCATTATATTTTTTCGATTAATAATCTGTCTCGTCGATAGGAGTTTAAAAAGTACAGTAAAAAATTATGATCAAAAGCAAAAAAAAGTTCACTAAAAACAAAAAAAAATATCAAATTACTGTTTTTTTTTAAAATTATCATTTCATATAAATTTTTTAAATATCGGTCCTTATTTTTATACTTTTTCGATTCATTTTATTGAGACAAACGATTAACCCAAAAAATTATTACGAAAAGCTAAACAAAAGAGTTACGAAAAATAAAAACTACCAAAATAAATTCTAAATAAATAAGTTTACAAGAATGCGAACTAAATATATATCTTATACTTGTGATGTCATGATACGGGGAAATGCTATCCTCACCAATCTCAAAAACCACACAACCAAATGAAGTACTCCAGTACCACCGAGGGTGGTAGCCTCGTGGGCTGGTGCCCCTCATCCCCAGGCAAGGTCTCGGTTTCAAGCCTTGTCAAGTGGCAAGGGGGTGTGGGATAAAGTATTATGTCCACTTGTACTTAGGTGGTGCTGTAGTGACGGCCTGTTCTTCCGGACGATAGCTATGGCTCAAACCAGACATTCTACAGCGGGTAGGGAGCCCCTATGGTCACGCCTAAGGGGGTTGCTACGCTGGATGCCCCCTCCCATCCTTTAGTTTATCAAAAATAAAAAATAAAATGAAGTACTCCAGTAGAAAAATGAAATAACTTTTACCCTAACTTCAACTTTAACAAACACAAAAAAAATTCAACCACATCTGAAGTCAGAAGAGAAGTTTTTACCAAAAACGAACCCAGAATGCCTAGCACATTCCTCCTGCCTTCACATGAGAGACTTGAGCGACCTAGCCTTGATCGGTTTCCTCCCTCTTCTCATCTTCTTCACATTCAAATTATTTTCCTCTTCCTCGTCTTCAACATAATCAAATTCATCACTCTCGATTTCAGACGATGGTGCTAAGGAGGAATGTGGGACTATTCCGCTAACAATCTCCTCCTTCTCAACTCTATCAGGCTTCGGCACATGCGACGACACACCTCTCTTCTTGCCCCACCGCGGGCCGAACCCAGAATAGTAGTAAAATTCGTATGGGTTTGCCGCTGCGGGCGGGGGAGGGTGCGGTGCTCGTACTTTTCTGGGACGACCACGGCGGCGGATTGGGGCGATGGCGGCTGGCTTCTCTAATTTCTTCGCAGCTGCAGAAGGGTGGGCAGGCAAGCTGTTGTAATCTCTCAACTGATGAGCCAAATGGTGTTCACAAAGAGAATGCCCTTTCGAAGCTTCCTTTTTACATTTCCAGCTCTTCCCATTGGTTTTACAGCACAAAATCGTTCCGCCATTCCTAAACCCTAGCTCAATCCCATGGTTATAATTACTGACATTTTTGTCCTCGACATTCAGTGATATTTTCATCGAAGCCTTGCTGTAGCAAAAAATATTTCCTCTATTTCAAAGGAACTAATCAATACAAAAGTACATATTACTACTACGATGTAATTTCAACTAATCAAACGCCTAGCATGTATTATTAGGGAAGGAAATTACGAAAGCGAGTTCGATAATAGAAACCCTAATATTTCCGACAGAGAAAAAAAGCGAGCTCAAATTTGCGCAACAGGATTCGAATCTGTTTCTGGATTTACCTCTCGACGGCTCCGATGGAATTTGCTGAGCTTCCATTTGCAGTATAATTACTTTCTTCTCCATCCACCTGCATTAACAGACGATAATGGAATCGAAACGGAGGATAAAATCCCCACAAATTTGATTTTTGCGGAAAAGAAATGCAAAAAAAATAACGGATTAGAGTAATTGAGTATTTATGAGTGGACGATGTGAAATGAAGTGAAACCCTAAAATGAAGGAGGAAATGCAGACGGAAAGACGAGATTTAGAGAGAATATTTTTTATTTGATGGGGGGATTAGTTGAGGAGAGAGAGAGAGAGAGAGAGAGAGAGAGAGAGAGGGAAAGTGGGAGACTTACTTGGAAGGGAGGAGAAGGGGAATCGGGAGGGAAGGAGAGAAGGTCCCAAGGCGACTGATTGAGCTGGCAGACGTGAGGAGAGTGGAATCGACTGCTACTTTGAGGGGTGAGATCGGCGGGAGCGGTGGTGGTGGTTAAGGAGAGGCCGACGAGCTTGGCGTGTTTACGGATTCTCATGGCAGCGGAGGGCGGAAATGGGAGGTCGGCCGTCGGGGCTATACTGGAGTATTTTTTTTCCTTCCTCTCTCTCTCCACGACAGTTTTGTCGCTCTATATATGTATGTATGTATATGTGTATTGCTTTTGAGACTGAAGTGTTGAAGTAGATAGATCCACACGACTAGATAAAACGAGAGAGGGTTTTAACTTAACTTTTCGACTCCTCCATCTGTTTCTACTTTTACTTGAGTAGGTGAATAAAACTCTTTTTCCTATTGATTGAAATGGTATGGATTCCATCACAAAGTAATGTCATGCTTATTAAAAAGTGTATTACATGATAAGTATGACATCACTTTGTGGTGGAACCCACTCCATTTGAACCAATAAAACGGAGGATTTTGTTCACCCTCTTTTAAGAAGGGTGAACAAAATTGCACTCATTTTTCTTACCCTCTGAATTTAAATCACGGGAATTTAAATAGGAGTCCTATCCTATATTAATAATTAAGTCTTAATCTTTATAGGTTTGAAAATTTATGTTTTCATTTTTAAATTTAAAAAATATTCATTTAGTCCTTAATAATTTTTTAGACAAAGTTAATATCCCTTATTTAATTTGGTCTGCGCAGCAGCTCTCTTAAAGTCATCCGGAATCATGAAAAAATTATGACAAATACAGGAATCATGACAAAATCATTCGGAATCACGATAAATTTATCCGAGATGTAAAACTAACATAAAAAGTTAGTTTAAGATTTTTAAATTCTTTACTATATAGGTAAAAAAAATTCGAAATGTAAAACTAACGTAAAAAATTAGTTTGAGATCCTAAGATTCTTTACTACATAGGTAAAGAAATTCATTATGAAAAACTTATTTAAAAAGTTTGTATAAGGTCCTAAAATTCTTTACTATATAAGTGAAAAAATTCAGAATGTGAAACTAACATAAAAAGTCAGTTTAAGGTCCTAAAATTCTTTACTTGTAACGCTTCGGTTTTTTGGGAGCAAAATAAAATAATTCTTTAGGAAAATAAACAAAATTTTCCAAAATAAAGCTTAGCTATTACAAACTCAAGATAGATTTACTGATTCAAAATATATTAACTTCAGAGCTGACTCTAGGCTTAATACAAATTCCAAGCAAACTCGATCTTCGTTCATGATATTCTTTCCCTGTCGAACTGCAGCATCATTGAATTCCCTCCATTTACGCCCTCTAGCAAATTGATCACCGAAGCAAACGATTTGCTAGGATACAGACGTATCCGTGAATGATAAATCACCCAGTAGAATAATCCAACCCAACTACCCCTCTTACTTTACAGCTAGCAAACAACAAGATAATAGTAACAAGTAAAACAGATCTTTTTCCACATAAACCGGTTTGTTACAATCCATTAACTTAACGTGTAATCCAAGATCTCCTCCGCGGGATCTTTGCCCAACCGCTAGCTATGCCCTGTCCTATGAGCTCACTTCATTTTGCTGTCGCGGATTGCACCTAAGTTATGTACCCAGCGTGTATCCCTCTCATTACAACAAGAGGAAGTTTATCATGCCTGAATTATAACTAGGGTTCACCTATCTTATGCACCACATCACAATCATCACTGGGCTTACTTTGCCAGTTTCAATTCATCACTGGACTCCCGCTAAATTCAATTCATCACTGGGCTTATTTTGCCAGTTTCAAATTATCACCTCCAACTCATCACATCTCAGAGTTTCGCCTACGGGCAATCTAAAAATAAAAACTTTCCAATTCATCCACTTCCTAGTATCGTCTAAGTGAATTCTATTCGCATACCACCACATGTCTCTCGGGTCCAATCTAGTATTCAAATCAAGAATTTAAACAATAAGCAAATAAATCACTGATAATTGAAATAAACAATAATCGTAGAAATCACGTATTGTTTATGAATGAGCCGTTGCCCTTAATCTTGTATAGCCAAGAAGTTAATCTTATTAGCGGAAATCTTTATTTATAAGGGAAAATAATTTTGTACAAATACCAATAAGTCCAGGCTTATTTTGTTAAACTAGATTGATTAATACCTAAATTAAATACATTAAAATATTATAAAAAAATGACCTTATCAAGAATCCTACGGTCCCACACAACATGTCTGGTATTAACAATCGGGTCCAGAGGGTGCCAGGTTATACTAGTAACTGAAAAATATGCTGTCAGGTCGGTACATTAACCTTATTTAATTATAGGACTAAACCGAAATTCTGTTATCTAACTAATTTTGTTCACAAATCTACTTATAATTTTTATAAGTTGTTAAGCCTGAAGTACTAATGGTTCACAACTCACTTATTTCATCTTATAAAAAAAAAATGATAACAAGTAGGAGTATATTTTACTACGTTAGTATCATGTACGCTATTCTACTTAGTAAGTAAATCCACTCTCCATTAACATAAGTTCACAGTAATTACACTAGCTACTTAGCTATGTGTCTTTATTATGTTAAGTTACTATTAGTCTTATCTACTAGTATTATTTTTGTGTTTGTTCAAATTTGTTATTAGCATTTATTCTATCATATACTTTATTATGATCATAATTAGTTTATAAACCGTAGCATCCAGGAATTTGGTTTCACGTTTTGAGTTCAAACAATTGAATACCAAACATATTTAGGGCTAAATCTGCAAGCATGCAAGGTCTAGGGTTAATAGTGTGATAACAACATATAATTTCAAAACAAAAAGAATCAGATTACGCAGGAGGAGAGGAAAAAAACAGAGTATCGATTCGGTTATTTTCGGTTTCAACAAGGGATTCGATTTTCATCACTTCTAATCATTAAAACTAACACATATAGGTATATCTATATACTTAGGGGAGAGTAGGGAAGCGATTATTCTACCTTTATTCAGGACAAAGCGATTCGGTGGAGTCTGGTGGGTTTTCGTTTCGCGGCAAAAGATCAGTATTCTAGCAGCAACTTAGGGCTGGAATAACTTGACCAACCATTTGCCGTTTTGGATGATTCTTGTGTCTAACGCGAAGATCTCGAAACGCTCTACAACTTCGGTGAAGAAGTCTAAGCCCGAAAACCATTCAAACTAGGAGAAAAGTGGGGGTTTTCATAAGTCCTGTGTGCTGTTTGGAAACAGAAATCCGAAATTTCACTGAACTTTGGACAGCGATAACTCTATCAATCCTTGACCGTTTTGAGTGATTCTTGGGTTAAAATCAAAGCTCTCGACAGCCTCTACAACATTCGTGAAGAAACTCAGGCCTAAAAAGGACATCAACTAGGAGGAAACAGGCCGTGAACAGAGGTACGTGATATGGACGAAAATCGAAATGGTGTGATCAATCTTTTTTTTTTCTTCTCTTTTTTTTTTCCAGATTTCTTCTCTCTCTCTCTCTCTCTCAGCCGAATAAAATAGAATGGGAAAGAGGGGTTTGGTTTTATAAAGAAATTGGAGGGAGGTGGGATGTTATTGAAATTAGAGAGAGATATAGATTAGGAAGAATTTGAAGGGAAGTAGGTAAGTGAAAAGATAAAGATAGAGGAAGAGATTGGTGAAAGATAAGTAACCGAATCCCATAAATTGTGGGATGATTACCCGTATAAATAATATAGATAATTATGTACACACATTTATAGTTACAAGCTGAATTAAAATTTTACTAAACTAATTTTGGTTATGAAAAATTATTCTAGGTTCTGGTTTAATCTAATTACACTTTTAAATAGTTAATCGATTACTATAGACTATTTGATTAAAAATAGTTTCTTAAAAAAAATAGGGCAAAAATCCGGGTCGTTACATTACTATATATAGGTGAAAAAATTCGAAATGTAAAACTAACATAAAAAGTCAGTTTAAGATCCTAAAATTCTTTACTTATATAGTGAAGAAATATAC